>VWZT01004883.1:910657-1062347 GCA_013397055.1 Pachycephala philippinensis | reverse complement strand
GCTGTGCGGGGGCAGGTACGGCGAGCACGGGGACCTGCTGCCTTAGGCGCTCCCCGCCGTTCTTGCTTCTTCTGGGGCCGCGGGAGGTCGCCGTGCTTGGCCTGGCGCGGAGTAGGCCGGGCCGTAGCTGCCCCTCCGGGCCGGAGGGCCGCTCCTGCGCCGGTGGAGGCGTTACGGTGTCCGGCTGTCCCTGGACGGCGGGGCGGTCTTGGCGGGCGTTTCCCGTTGGGGCCGGGCCGGCCTGGCGTGGGTCTGCGGCCCGAGGCGAGGCGAGGCAGGGCAGGGCGGGGACGCGCGTTACCGGTAAGCGCCCGAGTGGCTCTCACGGGCAGGTGCGGAATAATCTGCTAGGAGGTGATGCTTCTTTCTGTACTCTCGGGGCTCCGAGGTGATGTTTGACAGATCACAGATGTTTAACAGACTTGTTGATAGTCCTGTGAGAAATATGTATTGGCAGGAGGTGGGAGTTAACTGGTACCTCTCGCTGTCCTGCTCAGCTATGCATTCCTGCTTTTAATCCTTATTGCAGGTAACTGCTCTTGCAACTGGGACTGGGCTGTATGAAAACTCCTAGAGGAAATGCCAGTTGGGATGGCTAAAGATCTGGAGGAAACTGGCTCATCCTCAGAGGAGGAAGAAGATGCTATAGATGAACTGGAGTAAGTACAAAAATAACTGTTTCTATGTCCCTGTGCTTTCTGGTGAATCCGTAGTAATTTGAAAAGACACGTGCATTCCTTACCCTCTTAACTCTCCTACCTGTGAAGTGGAAGATTGTTGGTTTGGGCCTCAAGCCTATGGGCAGGTTACCTACATCTGCAGCCTAAAAGACCACCACATTCATCAGGGTTGAATGTACAGCTTTTCTTTGGCTGCTCTGAAATCCATAGGTTCATGGATTTCTGTCTGTCATGTTCCTAAGCTGAAAACTTTCTTGATGGTATCTGTCCCTTTGTTTTCTTTTTCCTTTTTTTTTTTTTTTTTTTGTTTTTTTTTTTTTTTTTTTTTTTTTTGGCATGTGTTTATTTTTTGGGTTTCTTTTTTTAGCTTTTACTGCTGCAGAGATTAGAAATCTGTTGTACAGTAGATTGATATATGATGTTTTATGTCCTTTTTAAAAAACTGTCTTCTGATAACTACTAGACTTCATATTTCTTACTAGTAACAAGTCATAATGTTTGTTCCATCTTTGTTTAGTAACTTCTTTTAGCTTTGCTTGTGAAGGAATTGCTCCCTTATTTTTTCCCATAGCAGAATCCCTTTTCTGTTTCACCTGGACCTACTTTACTATGTCCTGTTAGAGTTTTTTTGGGTGCACATTGTGACTGAGTGCCTAGCTGCAGACTACAGTGACTTAAGACATTTAGAGGTATGTTACTTCATAGCAAGTGATTGGCTTGGATTTGCTAGATCCTCATGGATGGAAAGGTCCAGAACTAACTTCACCTAGAATGTAACTGTAACAGTATGTCTGCATCAAGTGACCGGGGGTCATGCTAGGAATGAATGACTGTCACCTGGAGGATTGAGCCTTGCTGCAAATCCTCAGGACAGGCTTAGTATAAACTCCTGTCCTGTTGCCTCAGTTCATTTTCCACTTACATAAGGCTCTGGCCTGTAGTGTAAATTCTGGAAGCTTCTTGGGTCCCTTCCAGTCTGAATAGCTAATTATACCCCGGTTGTAGATTTTTTTAAAAAATTATTTTTCAGAGGTAGCGGAAGCAGTTGGGAGTTGGGAAGCTGTGAAGTTAATTTGTCTGGGTGATAATGGTAGTAACTTTGTTAAGAGGACCAAGGCTACCCTTAAGAGCCCTTGTCCCAGCATCAGAAAGTTGTCCTTATATCTCTGTTCCTTTGTTCTATGTGTTGGAGGTGTTTTGTCTTGTGTAGCTTCTCCAAACCTTTGGCAGACAATGATCTTTCATATTCTATAGACAAATGCTTTTGTATATCTCTGTCAGTCTTTGTATTTCTTCTTGTTAGTGTAGATAGAGATGTCTCTCCAACCCCACAGTCTCTGTTTTCTGTTAACTTTTTCATGTTTTTAATTTCCTTGCACAGTGGTAATGAACAGCCCAAGTTTTATTTGCCTAGGGAGGCTGACAGTTTTTCTTTGTGTGATCCTAGAACTTGATATAACAGGTCTTAATTTTTTTCAGTGTGTCCTTAATTCCTCTGAGGAGATGATATTTCCCAGTGTAGTCTTGTTGTTTTGCACAGACTTGATCACTGCATTTCAGAGTCTGTAGCTTGAGTGGTACACTGGCGGGCACCTTTCTTGAATTCTGGGCTTGCATTCCACTGTATCTGACAGGAATTAAAAGGGAAGAATACAGAACTTTATCCATTGTGTTGAGCCAAGTCTGTTCTAGTCTCTCAAACTCTTCATTAGTGCTTTTTTTGTGCACTTCAGACTCCAGTATTACAACCAGGCAGACTGCACTGATTGGCAGTTCTAAAATTGGAGGCTGGAACCTGCATTGCAATGTCTGGTTGTGTGGATACCAGCTATTGTGGTTTATTGTGAATTATAGATCTTGTTTTCAGGCTATAAATTCAGAGAACTGTAGCTGTGAAAGCTCATGAGACTTCTCCTAAATTATACTCAGTAAAATAAATACAGAACTAAACAGAATTAAACAGAACTTGGACTGGCAAGACCAACTCAAAAAGAGGGTGATCTGGAAGATTCCCTTTATAACTGAGTACCAAGGGTGCTGTATTGCGTTTGAGTGGCCAGGTTTTGGTAGTGGGAGGGCTACAGGGGTGGGTTCTATGAGAAGTTGCTAGAAACTTCCTCCACGTCTGACAGAGCCAATGCTCCAATATGGACCCGCCAGTGGTCAAGATGGAGCCCAGGAATGATGGTAGAAACACCTTTGTGATAACATATTTATGAAGGAAAAAACAAGTTATTGCTTGGGGGTGATAGTGCTCAGAGAAGAGAGGAGTGAGAATATGTGACAGGAAGAACTCTGCAGACACAGTCAGAGGGCAAGGAGGTGCTCCAGGTGCCGGAGCTGGGACTCCCTGCAGCCTGTGGTGAAGGCCACAGTGAGGTAGCTGTGCCCCTGCAGTCCATGACAATCTGTGGGGGTGCAGAGATCCACCTACAGCTCGTGGAGGAGCCCCACACTGAAGCAGGTGAATGCCCAAAAGAAGGTTGGGATCCCATGGGAAGCCTGCGCTGGAACAGACTCCTGGCAGGGACCTCCAGACCCATGGAGAGAGGAGCCTACACTGGAGCAGGTTTGCTCACAGGACTTGTAACCCTGTGGGGGACCCATGCTGGAGCAGCCTATTCTCGAAGTACTGCACCCTGCAGAAGGGGGGATGCATGCTGGAGCAGTTAATGAAGAACTGTAGCCCGTGGACAGGATTCATNGTGAATGCCCAAAAGAAGGTTGGGATCCCATGGGAAGCCTGCGCTGGAACAGACTCCTGGCAGGGACCTCCAGACCCATGGAGAGAGGAGCCTACACTGGAGCAGGTTTGCTCACAGGACTTGTAACCCTGTGGGGGACCCATGCTGGAGCAGCCTATTCTCGAAGTACTGCACCCTGCAGAAGGGGGGATGCATGCTGGAGCAGTTAATGAAGAACTGTAGCCCGTGGACAGGATTCATATTTGAGAAGTTTGTGGAGGACTGTCTGCTGTGAGAGGGACCCCATGCTGGAGCAGGGTATGGACTCTCCCTGAGGAGGAAGCAATGGCAGAAACAACATGTGATGAACTGACTGTAACCCCCATTTCCCATCTCCCTGCACTGCTGAGGGGAAGGAGGTAGAGATTCAGGAATAAAGTTAAGCCTGGGAATGAGGGAGGGGTGGGGGGAAGGTGTTTTTAAGATTTGATTTACTTTTCATTATCCTACTCTGATTTTGATTGGTAGTAAGTTCAGTTAGGTTCCACAAGTTGAGTCTGTTTCGCCTGTGATGGTAATTGGTGAGTGATCCCTCCCTGCCGGTAACTCGTGGGTCTTTTGTTAAATTTTTTCTCACCTGTCCAGCTGTGGAAGGGAATGATGGAGCAGCTTTGGTGGGTGCCTGGCATCTAGCCAAGGTGGAACCTGGAACCACCACAGATGCCTAGCATGTGTGTGCATAAGTCAGCACAGGCAGGGCTTAGGTACAAGCACAAAACTGCAGCTGAAATGCAAAGAGTAAGTTTCTTTTCATTACCTTGCTCACTGGGGGATCCCCAAAGCAGCCTCAGAGGCACGCAAGCAGGGGGGCAGGCACTGTGGAGCTTGGTCCTTGCTAGGGGATCACTGAAGCTGCTGCTCGCACCTGTTTTTCAGGGATTCTTGCAGGTGTATTTTACCACTGTGCTTTGACTTTTCCCACAGTAGGGCAGGAATCTCAAGCATGTTCGATAGGGTGCCTTGAAGTCTACTGCACTCCTGTGCTATCTGACGTCAGATGTTCTACTTGTGAAACACACAAAGATAGACAACAGTTACAATGTTACATGTATTTTTTACACCCAAGCTGTAAGTCACTTAGGCGTGTTTACAATCCTCCTCGCCAATCTTCTGCTATTTTCTCCAGTGTGTTTGCTTACGTCCTGTCCACAGGCTAGGTGGGTAAGTATGGAGACATTGCTGTGTCATCATTGTAAGTAACTGCTTCATGTGTGAGGCTCAGCAATTGCTTATACTGATTGTCTTGTCATTTCAGGGATCATCCGTGTATCAAGTGGACTGGTGGTGGCTGCAGACGGGTCCCTGTCTTGGTGTTTCATGCTGAAGCCATTCTGACTAAGGACAGCTACCTCCGTCTAATTGGAGGTGGGTGCTATTATGTGCCAGCTTTTGGCTTGAAGGCATGAGGTAAAAGTCTGTTACCTGGATGTTCTCTTTGTGGTGGGAAGAGGACATGGTAGGAGAGAAATTACAATACTCTCTGGTCTCTGACCACTGAGACATTCAGAAATGCTTAATCCATTGGTGAGTAATAATGTCTTTGGATTATGGTAAGTGTCTGTCCTTCCACTAGCCCTGATGTGTTTTGAGTTGGAACGGTCTGCTTGCAAATTGAACTTGGAGGCCATGCTAGAACTTAGGACCAGAATGTAAATTCGCTATATCTAAGACCTTAAAATCAATCATTGCAGTAAGTTTTGAGAGCATTTCAGTGGGAAGTAAAGCAGCCAGCCCCACAGTTGAACAATAATAAGCTGTAGTAACGAATTTCTGAGTCTACAGCCTCACAACTGTGAGAAGGCCATAAACAAAATGATTGCTGGCAGCACTTGAGTTGGGAGACCAAACCTGTCTAGTGTCAAATAAGGGAGAGACTCTAAAGAGGCTAAACAGTCACTTTGGATTTGAAAAGTTAGTACTTGTGGGTGTGTACAGCTGGGAGCTCATTTTGGATGTGCTGAGTTGGAGAAAAGCTAAAATCTACTCAGCTTCTTTTTGTGAAGGTGCTGACATTTCTTTCTTCTCTTACTTTTTCCTTTCTTAAGTAATTGGTGCTTTTGTTTCTAATACTCTATCCAAGCAGAAATGCTTCTGGCTCATTGGGGTAAGGGGTGGAGAAGGTGATTTATATGTGGAAACTCCTGATCCTTTTCATGTGAGTTAAAAACATACTTGGGTGGTGCCAGAAGCTGATGGTAATTGTAACTTACATTTTTACTGGAGCGTGGGGTCTCTTCTGCTTTTTCTCACATGGTTTAACAAGTTTACTGCTGAATAGTGCAACTTGTTAAATTTCCTTCAGCTTTGTCTGGTTCCTGATTATGATACTTCTTATTTTTTCGACTTAATTTTGTTGATAGCACATATTTCCGAAAGTTTAATCTAATCTTCACCCTTTTATTCTCAGTTTGAATCAATTTGTAAAGTGTTTTTTCTAGGCAGCTCTGTATTCTAGCATTGAAATTTCTTTCTCTGCTGTCTTTTGAACTCTTTTGTGGATTGCCACATCCTTTTATATGACATCTGACCTCTAGTCTTGCTACTTGCTTTTGGTTTATCTTATACCTCCAGGGCTGCTTACTGACTTTGTTTTTATGACTTTCTACTTGCATAGTGAGCTTATCTTTTTATTTCCTTGTATTTACTATTTACTTTATCTCCTACTGTATTTGCAGTTATTTGTTGGAAGATCAGTGCAGGTGAATGAGATGTAAATAAAAATTTCAGTGCTTTATTTCGGGTTTTTAGGATCTAAAAAGTAATCATATGAGCTAGCCATGTCAATGAGGGGCATAAGACATGATTACTTTTAGCTCGGAATACCAATGTTGAGTAGAGAAGAAAGCTGAAATCATGTTTGGAGTCTTTTAAAGCAGTCTATATAATGGAATGTTTTAAAAAAAATAATCTGGGTATTTGTTAAGCTGTCCTGTGCTTTATTTTTATATGATGGGGTTCTGTGAGGCAACCATATTATAACTAAGGATTAATGTAAGTCAGTTCAGTGATGCTGATGTTGGCATTTCCTATCTCCTCTTGCCTGTTAGGTGCTGCCACTCTCTGTGAATTAAGTTCAGCTGTACTGTCTGAGTCCTTTTCTTTGGTAGTGTAAGTGACTTTGGTTTATTCTTCCAGGTGCAGACTCTAATCCCGTGTCTCTGTCTCTTCACAGAGCGCTTCCACATGTCCTATAAGATTGTGCGAACAGACAGCCGGCTGGTTCGGAACATTCTGACTGCCCATGGATTCCATGAGGTGAGTGCAACGAACTTCTGATCTGATTTTGTGCTGGGCTGGGAGGTGATGATGATGGTTTTGGATTTTTTGTGGGTTTTGGGTTTTTTTTACCTCTGCAGGGTTAGAACCCGGAAGTTGCTGTGGTCCGCCTTGAGGTTTTTGGTTTAACTTACTCTGCTAGTCAGACTGAAGATACGTCATGATTTTGCTTCTCAAAGGAGAAGCCATTAGCCTTAAGCCTGCAAAAATAGGGAGAAAGGAATGCTGAAATTTGGTCATGTGTTTTTTCTCTTTTTGCTTTTAAAGCGTCACACCCTTGGGAAGATCTGAAGGATTTAATCTCTCAGCCTTTACAAACTCTCAGAAGTATTGATGTAGTGTTTCACACTTCTCTTCTAGCACCTGTCTTGCTCTAAAGAATGTCCTGTATGCAATTAATGACAATTTGATAGATGTGTATGGTTGATTTTTTTTTCCTGAGTAACAGCAACTTAAGGAGTTGGTCTGACAAGTTTCCTGAAGAGATTTAAAATGCTTTACAAATTGTGTTTAAAGTTTCTATGAAAATAACAAACTCACAAGTTCATTTAGAAAAATTTGACATGGTTATTTCCCAGCATGGGAATACCTTAGGGCAGCAGTTGGGCTGAGTTGCCCCTATATTAGAGATAGTAGAGGAGACTGTTCTAAACTAGAGTTGCTTTGGCCTTTTAGATCTAGGGACAAGTGGTGTTGCTTTTCATTAGTTTGATGTTTTTGTGTTTTTTATGTTGCTTTTTAGGTTCACCCTAATAGCACCGATTATAATCTCATGTGGACAGGATCACACTTGAAGCCCTACTTGCTGCGCTCCCTTACAGATATTCAGAAAGTCAATCATTTCCCTAGGTAAGGCCTTGATACCATGTTTTGTTGAACATCTCTGTGATGATTTGCAAAAATCTGAACATAGATACCCCCAAAAAATAGAGTATACATTGTACTGTAAAATTCCAGCAGACTGGGCCAGTGCCACATGCTGTCTTCATTCTAAATGGTCTTTGGGATTTTGGGGGAATAGTATATGAGTTAAAATGTTTGTCTGTAGCCCAAATGTTGGATTTTTAATTTTATTTTCTTTATTTGATTATTAAATTATTTGTGTCTTCAGGTTTTTCATTAGAGAGATAGTCCTATGTCCCCAGCTAAAGTTTGTAACCACCATTATAACAGATTGCTGTGCTTCAGTCTGTCTTGGGAATTGCAAGAAGTGCTACAAATGATGTTAATACAGCCATAAGGTAGAGGCAGTAAAGCTTGAGAGTAGTTGCAGGTTAGGGTTTGGACATCTGACAAGGCTACAGATACTTTAGTAACTAGGACAAAGGGTTGCTGTAATGTCGGGGAAAAACTAGTTACAGTCTCTTGTTTTGGGACTCCAGGTCATATGAACTGACACGAAAGGATAGACTGTACAAGAATGTTTCTCGAATGCAGCTGACCCATGGGTTCAAGACATTCCATATCTTACCTCAGACCTTTATCCTCCCGACAGAGTACCAGGAATTCTGCAGTAAGTGAATGGCTGGTGATGCCCAGACATGAAACAAAGTAATGGGGTGTGGGGGGAAGGGAATTATTTCTAATATCCTAGCCTTTTGATCGTGCCAGTGGTTAAGGCAACAAAATTAGAGGAAGATGGAAAGACAGTAGAAAAGGTCCACATGGTTTCTTTATGTAATTTATACTCTACTGTTTACTCCATGCCCGTGTAAGTTTTCAAAAAGCTGATGTGGGCTTAAGACCCCAAAATTGAGGGGTTTTTATGTGCATGGTGTTGTTGATGATCAGCTTCACAATATCCCTGCCTAATGCCTGGGAGTACTGAAAAGTGCCAAAAGGAGGCATAGGGCAGAAGAGTGAATCTATCAGAGCGGTCAGGAGGGGCTTCAGGGAGGGGCTGTAATAATTGCAGTGATTCCAAAGGGGTAAAATAACACATTGCAAAAGCAGACTTTGATCTCCTTGTGGAGTTCTCTACAGCTTTTACTATAGGCAACATTCTTGATTCTAGCTCCTCTGTTAATAAGCAAAATGGAAGATGTTGCAGACTTGTGCTGTTTTCTTTTAACCAGGTACCTATTCTAAGGACAGAGGCCCATGGATAGTGAAGCCTGTGGCCTCTTCCAGAGGTCGAGGTGTCTACCTGATAAATAATGTAAGTGTTCACTAAAAGGACTGCTCTCCAGTAACACTGTCTTCAAAACTGTGTTGGCTTCCAGGCAAGAGGCATGGAGGCATCTAATTGGACACTGGCCTTACTCTCAGTTTTAGCCATATATTGGTGAGCAGCTCAACAGCCCTGAGCAGCTTGCAAAGCCTGCCTGGGCCTGGGCTGTGTAACCAAAAGCAGTCTATCTCTTTGTATGCTGTACTCATCTTGCAATCTACCTTCAAGTCTTAGCTTATTAGGAGCAAGTTTATACTCCCTGAGACAGTTTGGGAAGCTGTGCTGCTTCATGCTCTCACTGTGGCTGACAGTAGGCTGACCTTGGGAAGATTTCCAGAACTCTCCTTAGTTGTTTCCCTGCATGACCTAAACAGTCCTCAAACAGACCCCTTGTCTCCTACTTCCCCGTGGAAAAGACCAGTTTATATGAAATTTGATAGAGTAGGAAGTGTATCAATCTTAAAGCTGTGTTATCTAAAGGCCAGTATGTCCTTCTTGAGGTGTAATGGGGATAGTTCTTTGAACTCAGTGTGCTGGTTTTAGTGTCTTTTGCTCTTCGTGGGCTTTGCAGGGAGTTAGGTTGTCATAGGTAACAAATACATCTGAACAGGAGCCAAACACGAGGGGATTCCAATTAACATGCTCAACAGCAAAATGACTGTTGAGTCATTTTGTTTTCACTCATTCAAACCCCTTTAGCCTTCCCTGCACTAAAGGGGTCATGCTGCCTCATCTGTTCTCTACTTGGATCATTTCCCATAAAATAAGGGAGCAATTCGCCAAGTGTATGAGGTAAGTATTTCCAGAGCTACACTCAATTTTTTCTTTGCTTGAAAGGGAGGAATGAGCTCAGGCTCACATGGCAGTTGGCCATGACCTGGGGAAAATACCCTTCTGGGACCGATATCCCTTTGTGTATTTCTGTTCAAGAAACACTGCAGCTAGTTTGGCCCACAGGATGTGTGCCTGTGTAAAGGCACACATCCTTCAGTGTGATGCCATTAAAAGAGCGTCTTTCAGAATCTCATCACAAAAGTTTTTGAAAACAACGATACCCCCCCCCAAAAAATAACAAACCTTTGCATTTCCCCGATCCATGTAGAGCAGTCTGACACTTTTGTTTGATGTTCTGAGGGAAGTTGAGTTTGTTCTCTCACATTCTATATAAGCACTTTATATGCTTAGGTTTTCTGCTCATGATGCTGGTGTTGTGGCTGAATAAGTGCAAAATTGAATAAGGCAGAATCCTGTGATTCTCTTGCCTCTTTTGCAAACTGAAGGCAAGAAAATGTTGTGCAAGAAATTGTTGAGTAGTTAAAACTGGTTACAAGAGAGGCTTGCATACAGAAAAAAGTAAAAGCTTTTTCAACAGATCCCATGACTTTGTGATGTGTATTTGTCATAGTTAGAGCTTTCTGTTCTGAGCTACCAAGTGTAGCTTCTTTCTGGGTACGGGAGCTCCTGCTGTGAACTGAGACTCAGTAGAAGGTAGGCAAAAGGGTTGGATACCAGCCCAGGATGTAGTTATAAAGATCACAAGTTTGAGTAATTTTCTTCACTTGTGACTTCCTCACCGACTGTAGTTACATACTCCTTCCTGTGACTTCTAAACCCCTTCTCTGTGTGTTTGGTTAAACCCTTCAGAAGCAAACAGAGTAACAGTTGCTTCTTAGATGTAGGGATTTTTTCCCCTGGATATTTTACATCATTGCCATGTGGCTGTTAAATCTGTATGCTACTCTGAGTATTTTACTGGAAAATTCAATGAGCAGGTTTTTTGGCAATTTAATCATTCCCAGACTTCTCTTTAGGATCTAATTACTTTAAAATGTGTTGTGACTGACAGTTATGTTTTTTCATTTTGGTTTTATTTCTTCCTTCCCCAGACATAGTTATTGGTATGGGGTGGCTTTAGGAGGGAAAGGCAGGAAAAAATGGTGCGTTTGGTCTAATTTCTTCTTATTCCTTACATCTCCTGTTTTTTCTCTCTTAAATTCTCTGTTCTTCTGCAGCCAAGCCAAATTATTGTGGAAGACAACATCCTGGTGTCTCGTTACATCAGCAATCCCTTGCTCATAGATGGTGAGTGTGCTTAGGAATTGCTTTTCTTCCTTCCCCCAACCCTGCATCTGATCATCTCAGCAACGTTTGCGGGAGTTTAGTTGAATAATTGAGTGGTCTAGCTTGGTCTAGAACCAGACAAATGTAACTAGAGAATTCATTAAAACCTGGAAGCTTTTCAACTGGGATAGCTTCAAGCACCTGTATCAGCAGCAGATAATAGTTTCGGTTGAAATTCCTGAACTGCATGTGATGTCTGAAAGATACTTGCAGTCACTGACTCTTGACAACTGTATTTCAGATTTCAAGTTTGATGTGCGTCTCTACGTTCTGGTCACATCCTATGATCCGCTCGTCGTCTATCTCTACGAGGAAGGATTGGCCAGGTATGGGAGAAGACTTTTTTTTGGTGTACCTGCACTTGGTGATCCAGACATTTCTTGGCTTGCCTCTCTACTCCTGAAACAATAATAAAATGAGAAAAGTGCCAGTTAGGGAATTCTGCAGAGTTTAAATAGGTGATACTTCAACATGCTGTGTCCCATCAGGTTTCTTCATATAGATTATAGGATCTTGAGGGAGGGATTTTATTGTTTTTATATATAATTAATAAAGCAGGTTTTCAACTCTGAAGGGTTGAATGACCAAAGAGATCATCATTGGCATGTTCATTCTCAAGGCTGAGTTCTTGAAACTTGGGATTATTGATCCCTTTGTGCCTCTTCTCCATTCTCCAAGCGGAAGGGAATCCAAGCTTTCTCAAATTTATCCTAAAAAAAAAAGCAGTTGGAGACCTGTTAATGACTGTATTGGTGTTTAATAGTTTCAATTACTCTTCTAAATTTTGGGTCAGTATTTGTATTTTCTGCAGTATACACTAAGTGGTTTTAGGCTAGTTCACTGTTTTTACCCTGCAAGATAACAATTTTGCTTTGTGTGTAAGCCATGAAAGATACCTAAGATTCCCCAGAATCAACACTTGTCTACCAAAAATACCTGTTTTTCTTCATCACAGAAGTTTAGCAAAATATTTGTCTGTAGTAACTAACAGATTTGAAGCAATCACCCCTCTGAATTCCCAACAGATCAGAATTTTACCTGTAGTGATGTTTGATAAAAGAGCACCACACGACTGTCTTCTGCAACAATTTTGAGTAATGCTGTATCTTTCTTACAAGCATATCTGATGTATTCAGAATATCTCTAGGGTTCATGCCTGACATGGCTCTGACTTGGGTAAATACTGAATCGAAATTATCTTTTTCCCAAGAAGATAATGAATCCCAAAGGATACATAAATAATGATCCCACAAGAAATATCCATTAAATCAATGAACACCATTCAGGTGTGTTGTGATGTGCCTCTGCCTGCAAAGATAATGTGAACACATTTTTTCCCTAAAAGGAGGCAGAAAGGGGAAGCTTGTGTTTGTAAGTGGAAAGCTTGACAACTGTATTCACTTTAGAAAGGGAGCCTTAAACATGCCAGGCATGGAAGACTTTTCTCTTGGGAACTGGCAACTAAATTGTTAGCTGCTAATATCGCATGTTTTTGGAAAGTGAAGAGGGAAACAAGATAGCGTAGATTTCCAGCATGTTCTCAGAATGAGCAGTATGTAGCAGGCCTTCAAAAATAGGATTTGCACCATCATTAATATCTTGAAGGTGGTTCTGCTGATCTTGTAGTGAAGGAGTTTACTTCTGGAAAAATCATCTGTATA
Source organism: Pachycephala philippinensis (assembly GCA_013397055.1). NCBI lineage: Eukaryota > Metazoa > Chordata > Aves > Passeriformes > Pachycephala > Pachycephala philippinensis. The sequence goes on along the minus strand of VWZT01004883.1, from coordinate 1,049,695 downwards.
AACACAAATGTTCTACTCTGAGGATAAGTGTGCATTTTTGCCAGTAGAGTAACATATTTTGCTTGAGGGTAGGAGTGTGGAAGTGCGTATCCGGGTATCCATTCAGAAGCATCAGTCTCAACAATTCTGGACTCTCAGTCTTGCTAAGATCCCATCTCGCAGCAATACTTGCAAATCACTTTTCAGTGTTCTGAAATCCTTAGCAGTTTTATGTGTGTTTGGATTCCATTTGTTTAAACTGTAATGAAATCTGGTGCACATGGTGTTGACACACATGACAAGTGGAACATATATCTACAGGACACCACAGTATTACTAATTAAAGTTTTGCTTTCTTTCAAATTGCATGTCATCCTTCAGCTTTCTGTGAGAGGTAGATAGTATATGGAGATGAAATGTGGCACTAGGTATCTTAATGCTGCTTTGTGGTATGGTCAGCTCTACCAGTACAACTATGGAAGAGGTGTAGAGGAAATGAAAATAATAAGCTGTTACCTCTCTTCCAAGGTCCTGACTCTGGAGAGTAGCTCTGGTTCTGTTACTAAACTTCAACTGCCCACTGCCCAGTTTCAGCTCAAGTGTCAGCTATGGCAAAAGACTTGCAGTTGAATGCTTTCACGCGATAGCTATAAGTTTATTGCAGACAGTATCTTTAATTATTCTTAAGCTTTTCCCATCTACTGTGGCTGTGCAGCTGGTATTAACAAGTGCTGGCAAGCTGTCTTTGGAGGACAGTACTCAAGGTGAGCAGAGGTTGATCAAACTTGAGGTGGGCTATTCTATGTGGCCTCCAGATGGCACTAGTGGTCTTTAGTTGTACCAATTTGTATTTTCGCCATACCCTGCATTTTCAGATTCAGTTGGTGAGAGGTAAAGAACCTGGAGCTACTGGATTGTGGCTTCCTATTTAGCTGTTTTGCCATTAATTTTACAGTGTGAGTTACGTGCTGGGAGAGAGCATTGTATTGCTTCACATAGTGTAATGCTTTGGTTTAAAGCTGGGACAAAAGTTCAGCTGTGCAGGGAGAGGGAAGTGTTTCAGCCTTGGGGAGTAGAAGCTGTTTTTAATTCTTTGCTTAAGAAAAAAACCTATGCTGCTTAAGGGTAGAAGCAATTTCTAGCAGAGAACTAGGAGGTAATGTCAGAGTCTGGAATCAAAGGTGGTATAGAAGCAATCTAAGGTGAAAACCACCAGCAGAACAAAGCAATCTGGTTTTGGAACCTCAGCTAGTGCTTGTGGTGTACTATGGTGACTTCTATGTTTTGAATTTGCTTTCTGAAGGCAGATAGTCTCTGAAGTGTAGCAAGGGTGACCTGGCTCGGTCTTTTAATTTTTTTTTTCCATTTTCTTAGTCTGTCTGAAAGGTCATGTTCCTCTCTAGTGTTTTGCTTTGCATATTCCAAGAGGAACCTGACTTTCAGTAAACTTGGTGGCCTCTACCAGAAAAGGAGTGCTATCAGGAAACCATAAGATGTAATGATCTTTACAAGGAACAGACTTGGTATAACAAAAATTTGTGATGTTTGACTAGATATTTCCTTAGGCCTTGTTTCTTCTGGCACAGCTAGACTTGTCATGACATGATCTAGAGTGGAATTTGAGGCTTCAGAGCTGAGGAGAAGTAAGGGATTGTGGATCCAACATTTTTGTACCTTCTATTTCACTTTCCAAGTTTCCTTTGAAGGAGATAGGAAGGGTATGTACCCAGATGTGTGTAACAGAGCCTTCAGCTATTGTGCTGGAAGTACTAAATAACTACTTGGTTTGCCCTGGCCAAAGTTCTCTCTCTCTTTTTTATTTATTTTTTTTTAGTCGAGTTTTTCAGTAAGGTAATGACTTCAAAATGTTTGTGTCAGGGTTTTCTGTTTGGGTTTGTTTGTTTGTTTGTTTGTGGGTTTTTTTGTTGTTAGTGTTTTTTTATTTATCCTCTAAAAGAATACTGGGTAGAACTTAGGAAGCACTGATGTTGAGTAGGTTCCTTTTCTAGCTGCTTCCACCCTACTGTATGTGGAATAAGCTGTATAAGGGGACAGAGCCTTAGGTGAACAGAGTCAACTTTCAGACTTCTGGAGAGTTATTAAGAGTAGTATCAGTGAACGTGCTCTGTTTTTATTTTTTGTTGCAATACAACTTTTCTGGTCATGCCTCCCTCGAACTCTATTAAAACTCCTTGCATATTTTGTGCCTGGTGCACCTCTAGAAGGAACGCTGCTAATAGATTCATTTGAAGATATTCAGTGATCTGTTTGGAGGGAGTGGAGTGGGGTGGGGATTTTTTTCTCTTGAGGCTTGAAACAAGACTGAAGCTGTTCTTAAGACATAAAGCAGCACTGGGTGACTTAAGATCCTCCTGTTGGATTGAAAAGTGTGTTGAACACTTTTCTAGTACGTACTAAAAAAAGTAGACATAGTGTGCTGCCATACATCTGTTAAATTGGCAGATACTTAGTAACTTTGTACTGGAAAGGACAATTGTAATCTAGATTGGTTGTCTGTGATCACAGCCTGGAGAATTGTGGCTGGGACCTTTGCATTGAAGGTATAGGTTTGGAAAATGACATGGTCATGGCAGGCTTGGTCCAGGTTTGCTGGAGGGTATAATTCTGTCATCTGATTGTACATTAAAAATCTCGCTAGTTTTATTTGCCTGTGATTTCCAAAACAGGTGATGTAATATATTTATTGACATACCTTTTATATCTTAGTTTGAATAATAGGTACGTTGTAAATAAACTACAGTCTTAATTATAAACTTCGACATGCTTTTGAAGGTGACTCACCAAGCCCAATTATGTGGGAGTCCCAAGGCTTCTCTTAGAGCCAACTGCTGAATTGGTGGATTATGCTGGTTTTTGGAGGGGCATTCATGTAAGTAGAGAATAGCAAGCCTGACTTGTGCCTGAAGTATAGCTGAAGAGAACGTAGGGCCAGGAATAGCTTGTGCTGTTCGTGAGCCTGCCCTGTTTTGCTAGTTCTCTCTCCTATCTAACTTCCCCTCCTTCTGTGTGGGACAGAAAGGGGCCTGGTGGACCTCTCTTGCTTGGTGTCTGCAGGCATAATGGGGGCTCGACACATAGTGTGGGGAATTCATAGTGAAATGGTTCCTTGTTTTGGGGACACTTCTCGATAGACTACTTTTTCTCCTAAACCATTTTTAGACAGCCCTGTTTCTGAGCTTTAACAGCTGGAAAGGTCCTAGACCATCAGGAACTTGTCATTCAGATTTACACTGAATTTGAAAAATAGGTTAGAGAAAAAGAAAAGGCAAAACTGAGCTGAAACCCAGACATTCTTGCAAAAGGCTCAAGGAGCAGCAGCTCGGGGATACTTTCCAGTGGGATGAAAGGGTTTGCTCTGGGGTTAGACAGCTGGGCTTCACAGCACCTGCCACTAGCTGCTGTGCTACCACCTGAGCTCATACCACTCAGCCTTGTGACACCCTTCCTTCAGTAGCCTGGCTTCCTAGTTGACACTGGCTCCTCTGGGATATTCACCATTTCTGTGCTGGATTCCTGTGGTTTCCAAAGAATTCAGGTGCTTGCTTTGAGCCAAGGAATTCACATTAGCTCACAGGCTGTGCTTAGGCCAGAGCTGGCTGAGCCAGCTGCAGCAGCCCCATCCCTCTTGCAGTAACCCCTGCCCAGCAGCCTCTGCTCCTTAGGGAGTGTAACTCATTTATTTCTGCATGGACACCTGGGATTGGGCTGTAGCCACTTCAGTAGACATTGCCCCGTGCAGAAACTGTGCAGCAGTGTTATTCACTAGATGTACTTGCTGGGCTTCAGGCCAGTGGATAGTGCATCAAGCCAGAAGGCTTTATGTTGCTTCCTTACTTTTTAATTAAGATAATCAGATTCAAATCACTGAGGTGAATAACTACTGAATCACTGAGGTGTGTAACTACATGACCCTGCTGTTGTGCTTAACAGACAGGCTACTAAGCAGTTGTTAAAGCTGGTCAGCTCTTGGTGACAGTCTGTACAATGAGAAATTAGAGAATGTGAGAAACAGAACGTGAGAGGTTCACCAAATCACAGAGTGGCTGAGGTTGGAAGGGATCAACCCCCTGCTCAAGTGGGGCCATCTAGGTGTGGTTTCCCAGGTCCATGTCCTGATGGCTTTTGAGTATCTCCAAGGAGAGAGACTCTACAACCTCTCTGGGCAACCTGTGCCAGTGCTTGGTCATCCTCATGGTGTTTTCTTGTGCTCTGAAGGTTCAAAATGTTGTTAGTGGCAATGCATAGGATGAAAACATGCAAATTTGTTGTGAAAAGATTAAAAAAAGTCTTTATTTTCCCCTCGTTCCTGTAGACATCTGGTAAAACTGCACCTGGATCTTGTTCTTTAACATAGAACTGTTTGAGTAATTTTATTCAGCTTTGATTAGAGAAAGTGCCATCATAGAGGTGTCACCAAAACTCCTTTTTATGTTTAGTAGTTCCCTGACAAGATTTAGCTCCTGTTCATACCCGATTGCTAACTGACATACCAGGTGGATACTTCTGTTTTCTGTCCTGTACTGTAAGGGAACTATGTTCCCTAAACAAAGTGGCAGCTAATAGACTAACAGGGAGGCTAAAGTCTAATGCATGGGGAGGAATGAGGGACTGGGAAAGTGACTCCAAGCATAGAACGTGAGGAGCATGCTTGTAAAAGCACTACAGTGATTATTTCCAGGACATTATGCAGGAACTCTGTGTGCAGTCATGGAAAAGTCTATCATAATGTGTGGTTTTTTGTAGCACTCATTTGAGAGAAGAGGGATTAACTATTCTTTCCTTCTTCCCACTCCAGAGTCTTTTCTCTTCTCCTCTTCCTTTCCCAGGCTCTGACTAGATGCCTCAAATAAGCATTCCAGAGCTGTCAAGTTTCATGCAAAACCATGTAACATCTTCTGTAAATATTTAATGATCCCGTTTACATGTTTCTGAAATGACTTTCAAACTTTACCTTGTGGTTAATTCATTTCCTGAATTAATGCTGGAGATAAGGCGAAGAGCGTTGTACAATCCCATGGGGAATGTCCTAAAACTGTGATACTGAAAGGGTAGTTGTTTGGGTTAAGGCAGGGTACGGGTGTGGGTTAGGGGCCAAAGTTTGGTGTGGTGGATTTGGGGATTTTTCAGTGTGAACTCTGATGTGTTTCATAGATTGCTAGGTGAGCAGGGAAAAAGCTTGCACAGCACTTGTGGAGAAGGTGACCTGTTGAAGGTGGAGCTTAAGTGTGGTTATTAGGCTTTTAGTGAACTCTTACAAGAAAGGGAAGGAAGACTGGAATCTGTCAGTATCTGAATACCAAAGGTGAAACTGAAGCATGACAGGGAGGCAGAGCGCTGGAGTATCTCTGGATGTTACACTGTTAGTCTGGAGGTTGAGAGTAATTCTGGAGTCTGAAGGAATTAGTGAGGATTTTTCCCTTAATTTTCTTTTTGTGCTGCCCAGGCTACCTGCTGCTACTACTGCCACTCTTCTGGTTGCTTTTGATTGCTCTTTCTTCCTCTCTGATCCAAGAAGCCAGAGAGAAGGGAAATGTGCTGTTGGTGAAGGTGAGCTGTGTAGCAGTGTGTAGTTGCTGGTATAGAGAATGGGTTGCCTTCATCCAAGCTGGCACACACCTGTGTGGCTTTGCCGTGACCAGCTGAGACATGAGCAAATGTATCAGAACAAAGGAATGTGTGAGTGCCACTTCTCAATTCTAAGCTTTGAATTCAGAAATAAAGGGCATCTCCTCTGTCCTGCTGGGGAAAGAGAAGCTGCAGTGAAAGGAAGGGAGACTGCCATGGCTGTTCTCAATATGATTGCTACTTCTGCCTGGGAGGCAGCAGTTTGTGTGGAAACTGAACAATGCACAGTCAACCTCAGTTTAATCTTTCCTATTTCCAGCTGTAGTTTTGGGGTAAAAGCTCTCCTATAATATTTCTGCTTAGAGGCTTTTGGAATCTAATCTCTTGTATACCACGTTAGAGTATGTACTTAATTTTCTTAACTTAGCTGTTTCTTCAGTCTTTAAAAGGACAAGATTCATTAGAAGGGGAGGATCTTTGAGAGAATGGGACTGCAGTAAGGCCAGGTAAACAAGTTAATGGAAGTGAGTATCTTTAGTATCACTTGCAGTTCATTTTGGACAGTGAATACAAGCAGTACATAACATCAGGACATGGGAAGGTGCTCCCTATGTTCTTCCTGCTGTGAACTGTATTACCTCTGTGTAATCCATATCTCAGAGATGACCCAGGTTAATGCTGTCAGAGAGGACCATTCCTCTTGCATCTTCTACCTGTCTCCTCTGCATCCTCTCCAAGTACATTGGCTGGTGAAAGAAAAGTTCAGTCATTCAACCTTGAAAACTGGTGGTTAGAACTTGTGTTACAGGGAAAGTGAATCTGAATTCAGGCCAAAACAGAGTTGATGTCCTTCTGATGGTGGATACAGAACAGACATCCATTCCTTTCTTGGCTACCTGCATAATATTTCACATTGTTAACAATAAGAAGAACTGCTGGTTTAGATGAAGTGGGGACAGAAGAATGCACTGAAGTGGCAGAAAACCTTCCTGTCTGACTAATAGTGGAAAATTTTACCTTTTCCGAGGGTTTTTTTTTTTCCCCCACTTGACAAGTCCTACAGGAAAATTCTATGTAAGAATTAAAAGCAGCGTGAATCTAGTTGTTAAACCACTCAGCCTACACACACTTTATCAGCAATGCCTGTGAGGTGTGTTGGGTCCCTGCATTGCAGAGCCTATGGAGTAGTCCAGAACTTGGACAGGAACAGATCACAGTGGGGGAAAATGACAGTTGCTTGAAGCAGAGTAAGAAGAGATGGTATTAGTAAGCAGAAGATAGTGTTTAGATGAGTTTCCCTTGATAAAATAGTCTCTTTTGGCTGAAGATGGGCTTCCACGTGTGGACAGTCCAGCCTCTGGTTTAGGAGTACTCTTGGATTCCTGTCTGATTGCAGGCTCCCACATAGCAGCATCCACGAGTAATGCTTTGGCTCAGAAACAGTCCTATCCTGGCAGATGGTGATCTGGACTCACGTACGTGTGCCTTCATCACTCTTTGGCTGGATTATAGCAATATGAGACACCTGGGCATGAAGCCTTTAGTGTTTAGAAAAATAGTTCATGCAGAATATTGCAGCATATGCCAGTGGTAAATTCTGTTACTGGGAAAACATGAGGCTTGCCCTTTATTTTCTGTTGCTGCTTAGCATATAGTTTTTGAATTGCTTTTAGGATCTTGGCTCTTATCTTTTAAGTAACATATGTTCTATTCTTAATAGTGGCCCAGAATGAAATTGGAAAAGAGCATTGGCCTGAAATGAAATCATATTCTAAAAGATTATAAGATTCCTCAAGAGTTTATTCTAATTTCAGGTTAACACCTAGAAAATTTTACAAGCATTGTTTTTCTGCTTTTCACTATTACTGTAAGGCCTTTTCCTATGACCTTGGTTTCTCTAAAATAACAGGTAAATTTCTGCTGAAGCAAGACATATTCAGTAGCATGCAAGTCTCTTGTCCTTCCTGGAGAGAACAAGTGTGGTGGATGAATAGCATAGTTACTGCAGTGGAAGAAAGATACAGTAAAGTATATTCTGAAAAGCTGTAGAATTGTAGAGGTACTGAAGGTAATTGTGGCTGGTATTTCAGAGGTAGTAACCCATCTCAAGCAAGTGCAAAACACAAAAGTGTAAAGAGTGTGGGCTATTTGCTAGCATTATACTTCTGATCTGCTACTATTCTGACATCCAGAGCCTATTGATAGAAGCTCTAGAAACAGCTTGGATTCTCCATTTGCAGGCTTGCACCTAGCATGAGGCTGGTCAAACCAGCTCTGGGTCAATGTATTAAGCATTGGATTATATTGTTTAAAGCTTGGACTTTTTTGATAGTAGATATGAGTAATTTAATGTTTTGGAGGTTTTTGGTGCATTGCTGAAGTTGCCCATGATGTCCTTCAAGATGATAGCATCCTAGTAAAAGAGAAAGCTTATGTACTGAGAGCTCTAGAGCACAGTGAAATATCTTCTGAATAGACAGTGCCTATGGAAATGTAAAATTCTGAGCTTGGAGCTCAGACCACCTAATAATTAAGGATGGTCTCTAGAAGGAAGCTAATGCAAGCATTTGAAGGTACAGAAATACTGTTGTTTAGAGTATTGTCTGTGTCTGTCGGGGGTTCCTATTCTCATATTTGAGGATGAAAAATTAAAAGCATAAGCTGAAAAGCATAGTGAACCTAATTGCCTTCTGCCTGGAAATACTAAGGGAGCCATGACTTGAAATGGCTCTCTGATTGTGCTCAGTATCTTCCAGGATCTGGCTGAAAGTATATTTCAACAAATACTTTCAGTATGCTGCCAGTAAATGATTGTTAAGATGGAGATGATGAAATCATAATTAAGAACAGAATATATGATAGGGCTTTTGTCACTGTTTTCAAAACAGAAGTGCTAAATCCAGGAAACTTACAGTTAAACTGAAAAGAAATTCAAATACTTTGAGCTGTGGAAATATGTGGAAAGGGGATCCAAACTTCCAAATGCTTTCATTGCCAACTGCTCTTACTTCATATTTAAAGCTGAGAAAAATACAGTGCAAAATATTTTTTACTCCTTTAACCCTGCCACTTAAAATTAGTTATATCATGGGGGCTTTATTTTCCCCCTTGCTTCCACACGTGTATTTAAGGATAAGTTTAAGCATTTTCATGTATTTGCTGATATAGTTCTTATGGCAACAGGTTATTTCTCAAAATGGCTACCAAGTGAGGGCAGTAGTGGCATCGTTTTAACTGAGAAATGAGATCTTTGTGTTTTTGGCAGTTCTTTCTAAAGGAAAGAATTTTTTTTTTTTTAGTATAACTTGTTATCTGTCTTTGTGTAGTTCAGCTTCTTCTGAACTTTGGAAAATAATTGGGGAAAGATGAAGAGAGATGACTATTAATGAAAAAAATTGGAGATGCATTCTTTTGTGGACATTATTTCATTGCATAACCAGATGATCCAACTTTCTCTCCCTCTTCCATTTTTCCTGAATCCTGTCTCCTTTTTCCTGCATTGAGGCTTCTCCCATATCTACTCTACTTTTTATGCAGCTAACCGTGCTCTCCTTGGTACATACTTCTCCTCTTGCTGGGGCTTCTTTGGATAGCCTGTGTTTGAACCTCCCATTATCCTTTCTTACTCTGCTTTATCTCTTTCGAGACCTTGGCATCTTAAGCTCTTGTGGTACAGGAGGATTGTCAGAGTGAAGGTGTTTTTTCTCTTGTTGATTTTTTTGTTGTTGGTTGGGTTTTTCTTGAACTGGAACATGCTTGCTCTTACGAGCTATGGTGGTTATCTGTGGCTCATACTGGTTATTCTACCAACTAGATGCTCTGGATTCTGCCTTAATTTTTTAAAAATTTATTCTTCTCCAAAGTCTGAGGCCTAAAATATGTATTGATTCAGGATTACATGTAGTATAAGAAAATGATTGCAGTTGGAGTGGATTACTATTGTAGGTCCCTTCCACCTGCAACTATTCTATTACATTATATTCACATTCTATTACATTGTTTTTTGCTCGATAAGGCTTGAGGATAAACTGTATTTTTTGGAGGAAAGGTTGCATTTGATGAAGTTTCATTACATGCATTCTCTTCCTAGCTGTTGTTGTTGAGTGGTCTGTGTGGTAGTCTGTGGTTTGTAGTGACATGCTTGCTGTATCTAGCTAGAATACCACTTGTTCAAGAAATACTGTGGATTTTTATTCCTCTTTACAGATTTGCAACAGTGAGGTACGACCAGACATCCAAGAACATTAGAAACCAGTTCATGCATCTGACCAACTACAGTGTCAACAAGAAGAGTGGAGATTATGTCAGGTACTTGGCTGGAAAATGGAACTTACTTTCTAGAGGTTGGGTCAGTTTACCTAAATTGGTCTAATGCTGATCCATAGAGGCAGGCCAGTGGTGTCTATCTCCTTCTTTCATTTATTTTTAGCTGTGATGATCCTGAAGTAGAGGATTATGGAAACAAGTGGAGCATGAGTGCAATGCTGAGGTACTTAAAACAAGAGGGGAGAGACACTGCAGGTCAGTAGAAATCTTGTTAATTTATTTCTTCATTGGATCTTGATCATCTCACTAGTGTGAATTCTAAGAAGTCAAGGAAGAGCCCCAGCGAGTCCCATTTAGCACCAGAGCAGGGTGGAGGGAAGCATTGTTCCTTACTCACTAGAGCTGTGCATTTATTCCCCATCCCCAGAGATAAGGCCTAACCCCTTCCTTTTTGCAGCTAGTATTCTGAGATTTTCTCAGGGTGTGTTTCTTAATATTTTACCTACATTTCCCGTTTCTTAAGGTCATTCCATTCCTTCTAAAAGCTTCCCTCCCTCTACTGCTCCCATGGCCTGTTCAGTCTGATGAGTGACCAACCTCTGGACAACTGTGCCAGTTTGAATGACTCTTGGATGTGGTGTCATCTTTCCATGGCTCAGGTTTTTGCTGAGTGTTTTCATTTAGTCTGTGTTTCACATAAAATAGCTCCCTCTTCCACACCTTTGCCAGGTCTGCTGGGAGTAACTGCATCTGCAGAGCAGAATCCGGGTATATCCTTTAAGGGATAAATTACCTGTGATACTGAGGCATCAGTAAAACTACCGATAGCAGCTATGGCCCATATTGCAAATGTTGCCAAGAAACACTTGAATGTTGGAGAAAGGGGTTTGAATCTGACTTTCAGATGGAAGTAGACTTCCATCATATGCATGCATGGCTGTCCAATCCCTTGCACCATATGTGTTCAGCAAGCTGTGAATGCATAGTTATTAATATTGATACGTCTCCACGTCTCACCCCAACCTCAAGTATAAAATATACACTCTTAATAATTAAGTAAACTACTGAGCAATGCAAGCAGATTTCTTTAACTATCCATTGTAAGACTTCTTGCACCTTTCTCTGATGCATCTGGTTCTGGTCGTAGGGAGGCAGAATGCTGGCTGAAAAGTGCTGGCCTTGTCTGGGCTGGCAGAGTTTTTGTGCTCTGGGTTGTTTATGTGTCTTAGGATGTTTCCATGCTGTGTTGTTTTCACTTAGTTGTTTTCTGGTACAGAAGTTCACATCCGAATTTGCTTGCATGCTCTTTCTGTAATTGTTCAGGTCCCTGCACGTCATCATCTAAGCATGAGAAATAGTAATTGTAGACCTAAAGTAAACTCTCTGCTCAAGTGGTTTGTAGAAGATACTCTTTGAAGCAGGGATTGCCAAATGTCTGTGTGGATTTGCTTGTGCTCCCTTTGAGGGGCGGGGAAGGCTGTCCTTTCATCTTTACTAACTTTTGAGACTATGACTCCAGTATTTGTTCATTTCTCCCTCCTCTCACTTCCCTATTGCCTGTCCTTGAAAACAAAACCAGTGTGGTGTTCTTTCTATTGCATGACTCATCCCAAGTCCAGTGTAGAATGTAGGTCTATGTCTAATGTGCATCTTTTCTTGCCTTTTGCTTCCTCTGTCTGCTTAGACTCCTGTTCCTGAGCTCTGTTCACAGGCTCATGCAGGAGCTGGAGAGTGCTTTCGTACTGTGGGTTATCTATGGGTCAGCAGGACTGGGAGCTGTTGCCAGGCATGGAATTTTGAAAAGATTCATGAAATTTGGTATGGGAACAGCTGCTTTAGAGGAAGGTGCAGTGTCACACAAAACAGTTATCTTATAAAAGTTCACAAGAAAAATTTTTATATCGGTGGCTGTGGCTTATTCTCTGTAAGTTTAAGGGCTTATCTCACTAACCCACTCTTGTTTAACTCTTGTTTAATCCTTTCTAATACTCTGAGTGGGCAGCAGTCAGACTCCAGCTGACTTGTGCTGATGTGTTTGCCATATGTTTCTGCTTACCTGCACCGTACATACACTCACATTTATCATTCTCACATTCTCATTTGTGAGTATTTTGCACTAGGATACTACGCATGTCTCTATATACTTATGCTTGCATGGATTTCCAAGCATCATTGCTTTGTCATCCATAGGGTCTCATGAGCTTTGATTCACAAAGGTGTGTCTCCGTATGCGTATTCTTATGCCTTTGTGGATATTGTGTGTTACTTCACAATGTACTTTTTTCCTTTTTCCTTCCCCCCCACTCCCCCTCCTTGCAGCACTGATGGCCAACGTGGAGGACCTGATTATCAAGACACTAGTTTCTGCTGAGCTGACCATTGCTTCAGCTTGTAAAAGTTTTCTTTCACATCGTGGCAGCTGTTTTGGTAAGGCACTGGGGACATCTTTGTTGATTGCCTCTTGGGTACTGTTTGGAACCTCCAGCTTTGTCACACTAGAGAGAAATATGCATTCCCTATTTGCAAGGAGGCTTGGATACTGTTTTGGTTGTTTTGTTTTGGTATTTTTTTCCTCAGCATAAACTTCGGTGAGGGCAGGGGCCACTGAATCTTAGTTCACCCTGTGTCAGTGCCGTTGATCAGAATATCATGCTAGAAAATGAAAATGTAATGATGGAAAGGGACTTGAAAGGGAACTTGGGGAAGTGATGGAAAGTTGGTGATTTACTAGTGCCCTTGCAAAGAACGGCTGTGAGTGATCAAACACGTTTTTAGCGCATTTTCTATTTTCTCTTGAACCATCTAGCACAATTTAGTGTCGCTTTTTCCTAGGTGCGTGTGAGGATGGGGGGAAAACGCGTGTGGCAGTTTCGGGAATGCCGGGGGTGGCGGATGGTCCGTGCTGGTGCGAGGGCGCCGCGTGGGGGCGTCCAAGGCCATTCCTGGCAGGAGCCGCACGCGCAGCTATGTGCTGGCACAGGGACCGCAGAGCTGGCTGCCAGCACATGCTGGGACCAGCTCCAGAAAGCAGCGGCTGGTACCACAGTGTGCCTTCTCCCACTTTCCAGTGGCTGCTTCCCAACCTTCCCTAAAGAGGCCTCCTCCTGCTCCTAGCCGTCCTTCACTCATGTGGATGCATTCACGAAGATGAAGTCTCAGTCAGTGCTTAAACCAAAGGCCAAGTTTGGCTTAAGCTATCCTGTGTTTAGGTATTGGGACATATTTAAACTAGCTGTGACAGGTAAAGTAAATCCATTATGTGGTCCTTGCATTGCACTTAGATACTGACAGTTCTGCGGCTTTCAACAGTCCAGTGTAGATGCATCTTTGAATATTTGGGGGTGATAAGACAGTCAGGAATCAAGGAGCCATGACTGATAGGTTGTTTAGTTACCTCCCAAAACTAGCTACCTCTCCCACCATAGCTTCTCCTGACTGACTCTGATGCCTCTTTGTTCAAAGTTGAAGGACCTGGTCATACATGGGGATTTATGAGTTAGATATCGTCTCAGCGAAATGGCACTTTGTCTAGGTGAAAAAAAGACACACCAAAAGCACTTTAGCTGCTTCTTTTTTGGCTTCTCCCTTTTCCTTCCTGAGTTGTGTCTCTAGATTCCTCTGAGCTGTGTATATGGAAACTAATGTTCCTCATGTACTTTCTGCTGGGCCTGGCTCTGAGGTTATCCCACTTCCTGCTGCCTCCCCAGGGCTGCACTAACCACCCTCTCAGATGCTCCCCCACAAATAAACTGTTTTGTTCCGTTTATTTCAGTGTAAACATAAATTAAGAGCTTCCCAGGAAAGAGAGCTTAAGTAGGAGCCATACTGCTTCCCTAGGGAGACTTAGGCATTTCCAGAGCTCAGTACTTTCTGCCACCTTCCCCCACAATTAAGTGGTGGTCCGTGTCTCAAGGATTTGAACTTTCATCATGCTGTATGGTTCATTTGTCATCTGTGTGCCTTGTTCTGACACTTTGGTTGTACCACTTTTAACCTTGCTGTAAATATTCAGTTTTTCTAGCTGGAAATGTTCATAATGGTTCAGTTCAAAGCTGTTAGCATGAAGGAGAAAACTGGGAACAAAGATTTCAAGGCAGCATGTAGAGTCTCACAAGAGCCTGCTTTTTTTTTTTTTTTTTCATTCTTAGCTGTGAACAATGAAACTGAGTGTATGTCCTGAGAAGGGCTGATCATGTGAAAAGTATCTCAGACTTCAGAAACCTTTATCTGAAATTCAGATGCAGAGATGGGTCTTGTTTGGAAAACTTCTAAAAAATATAACTAAGTTGTATTCTACCTAGTGTTTGTAATGCTGCTCTAGGGAATAGAACTCCTGTACAATTGCCACTTTCTTCCTAAAAATGAAATCAGGAGTACTTATTTGTCTAGATGACATTGCCCACTTCATTTCTCTAACAGATTAGTACTGCTGTTGTCCTTCAGTTCTTTCACAAGTAAGTGTTTTTATATGTAATATACTTGTTTCCTAGATTTAAAGGATGAGGATTTATTCATGGCTTCTTCACTTTCTAAAATAAGACTGGTGAGACAGGCTGATTCCTGCTACCAATGCTTGCCTAGAAAATAAGAGTGGTAGCTCAGGATGGTTCATTTTGTAATGTCAAAATGGAGTGCTGGTGACAGTTTGTGTAAAGAGTGTAGTGAGTTCCGTTTTGGCCATGTAATGTGAGCTATTTACTGCATTCTAGTAATAATCAGTTTTCAGAGGACTTGGGATGCTCAGTTTTGTTCCTCTGAAGTGCATCACAGAAAGCACTGCAAGTACTACGTGATTTTGTTGCCTTGTTCGTGCACTGTTGTTAACAAAGCGATCCCAAGCCTCTATTTTGTTCTTTGTGATTAGCTAATAATTCCTTATGTAAAATTAAGCTCCCAGTAAAAATTGTTTTAACCAGTGAGTAACTCCAGAGGAGGGCATGCTGCAACTCTCCAAATCACTGAGCTGTCCTGAAGCTGGTCCCCAGCTGAGTCAATGGTTACCTCTGGAGCCTTTCTGTATTTTGCACTTACTTGAGGGACGTGACATCTCAGTGTGGGAACAGGAGGTGCAATAGGGCTGCATATGCCCAAGCCGATTACAGACTGCATTTTTCTCCCTCCTGAAGTAAGCACTTCTCGGTAGGCTAGAAAAGACAGTAGGACCTGCTTTCAGGCAGAATGAAAAATCTCCCCGTGGGATGGTTTAGTAGGGCATGAAATGAAGGCAGTTGGGTGCAGCACATATTTTTGCCAGCAGCCAGTGTAGCACCTTTTCTGCACTCACTGAAATGTGAACCTAAAGAAGCAACAGATTGAAGTCCTCTTGTTTCATTTGCAGTTCTAGTAAACCCAGCTGTGACACTGTTGAGCTTGTCTGCAATCAAGAAGGCAGGCCAGGATAGGGTAATGGGCATATTGATCCCACCAAAGCAACGAGTTCCTTATTTAGCTACTTCTGTGTCCTAAGGCTGAATTAGTCAGCTTTTTGTTGCTAATCACATCTATATTGAGATAAAAGCAAACAATAAACTATTGTATGACTTGAATGGTGCTGACCTGGAGCTAAATGCTTTAAAAAGTCTTCATTTGTATCTAATCACCAGTTTCTCAACTGCCTGTGTTGCTGTTCTTCATGAACCTTTAACTTCCTTAGTAGTGGCAGTTGACCTGTTTGGGGGAAGCCTTTTGTAGTTTTGAACAGTGCTGACCTGCTCCATTATGGCTTTTGCAGGGCACTAAAAATTTGAGATTCTTAAGAAATTTCTGTACACACTTACTTGATGTGAGGTGAGTCCATGCTTAGTGACTTAAGTCAGCCATACATATACCATACATATTTCCTATGTTTTTCTGGTTTCTTACATGACGTGTTACAGAAAAGCTGAACAGGGATTCCCTACCAGTACTTTTTTTTTTTTTGCACAGCTTAATCCATTCTATTTTTATAGCCTTACCATCAGTCTTTGCTTTGAAGCCAGTATGTAAAGATGCCATTGGAATCTGAAGAAGGTTGTCCATAGAATCCTCTGGCTATAATCAGATTCAGGAGGCCTGTAGCCTTCAAGGCAGGTATTTTGGTAATCTGATGATCATCAAATCATCATGAGCAGATGAGCAAGGTAGATTTTGTAATGTAACTATATCTTCAAATTTAACAAAACTGTCAGCTGAGTCTGAAGGGTAAAATGACTTCAAGTGATAGGTCTTCTAGCCATAGCTTCTATGGGAATGGGGGGTCTATCCCTGCACAGTGTTATAAGGGAAGTTAAGTGATGTCCCAAAGTGGTTTCTGGGATGTTAACCTCTTCACTCACTCTGGTATCACACTCTGGGTTGAACACGTTTATTCCTTGTGGGTGATAACTTATTTACTCAGTAAGACCAGGGTTATAAAGGCAGCCCAGTTTGCATCAAGAGCCCTATTCTTTGATGTTAGCCTTGAGGATGGCCTTAATAGCTTTTCAGGCTTCAGGGCTCAAGGATTATTCTGAGTCTGATTTTGGTATAGGTGATGAGCTCAGCTCAGCTGTAATCTTTTCTTCACCAAAGAAAGCAGTGGTTTATGTAGAGGGAGGACAACCAAGATGGTGAAAGGTCTTGAGGGCAAGAGTGATGAGGAGCAGCTGAGGACACTTGGCTTGTTGATCCTGGAAATGGCTGAGGGGTGACCTTATTGCAGTCTACAACTGCCTCAAGGAGGGCAGTGGAGGAGGATACAATAGTGGCACTAGGTGGCTTGTCATGAACCTACCGTTGCCACAGTGTGAGGCATGTTTTTCAGTCGTTGTTTTCTTTACTCTCTCTGCAGAGGGAAATGGCAACCTTGCTGAAGCTGATAATTGCAGAGGATATACTTTTGATCATCTTATGCTTGTGTGACTCCACATCTTTGTCCTGCCTGTGTATTTATTTTAACAAGCAGTAGTGGAGTTTCACAGTGGAAAGGGTACTACAACTACTGTGTTTAAACTAGGAAGTACATTTTCCAAATGTTGAAGAGGGCCAGCAAGATAGTTCTAGGTAAACTTTTGACTGTTGAGCAGATCTTTGTGCTAAACCCTACATAGAATCTGTGAGATTTGATTCAGTTGCCAGAACATGGATATTATATAGCTCCTGATGCCCTGAGGTAGCAGGTACATCTGTCTAGGGCTTGTAGATATGACTCATAATACGTGAAACTTGGGGCATTATAGAGCAACTTTGGAGACTTCCTAGGAGACCCTAAGTCATTGCAAGTGGCATTAGATTCTCTGCTTAACAATGGAATTGAGTCAACAGAGGTACCCTGAAGAACTTACTGTCCTAATAAATAAGGCATACACAAGGGAAAGGAATGTGAAGCTCCAGCAGCATGGTTAGAGCTTGCTGAGGTCGAGAGGTTTCCCATGTGTGTTGGTAAAAGTGGACAGAATGAGTAACTGGGTGGGAAAGATGGAGCTTTAAAGAGCAAGTGATTTGCAAGAGAATTGTGTGGGAGAGGAGGACAAAGTCAGAGGAGCCAAAATACTACAAAAGGTCCTCTGAGAGGCCAAAGGAGGGAATGGCCAGCAGCAAAAGAAGCAGGAGCTAGTCAAAACAATATGCACTGTTTCCTGACTGGGGCTGGGAGGTTGCAGATGAGCAGCTGCTGCAGGACCACCCCTTGCTTCTCTGCCTTGGGTAGGAGCTGCTGACCCACTGGAATTTTCTGTGCTGTTCATAGTCATGGGTCTTCACCAAACCTGAGACTGTATTTTGAAATAATGTATTAAAGTAATCAGAATTTTCTCTTGGTCAAAATGCTTTGTTAATATTTACGTTTACAATCCCCACCTTGTCCTTTTCCCTCTACTGCAGCTATTCCTGTCTGGGGAGCAAGAGAGCCAACTGTAGATTCAGCCTCATTTCTTTGGAGTGAACCAACTCTTTAACTCTCTGCTGTTTTATTTCCGCCTCAATATCTGGCTACAGCCTCTAGAAAAGTGAACAGGCAATGCTCACTCTGCTGCCATTTCCCCCGTTGCAAGCCTCCTCCCCCAGCTCATTAACTTCCCATTATAAACTACATGAGCTTTTGCACAGCTGTCTGCATAGGAAGGTCTTGTCAAGTTCCAGCCCCCCAGAGCCAGCGTCAATGTCAGGCAGGCGACAAAAGGCCAAGGCCAGAATTCAGAGAAAGAAACATGGCAAAGTTCTCCTGCTTTTACTCCAGGCACTAGGGAACTGGTTAATTCCATGAAAATCCTTCCCTGCCAATACCCTGTTTTATGGTGTTTTGAAAAAAAAATTCCTTAATTTGCCCTGATGATTATTAAGTGCATTTCTTAATGCTGGAAGAGGGAATTGCATTAATGCCAACTTCTGATTTACACTCATCTTTGTGCAGCATCCTTCTTGCAACTCCTTCCAAACTAGAGAGAACGTGAGCATAGAGTGAAATAATAAAATCAGTCTTGGAATGGGAAGCTGGCTTCAATCTGACCTGTGCAGAGCAGAAACATCTAGCAGATGTCATATGTTATGAATGTTTTAGAAACTAAGGAAAAAATATTTCTGTTGTGGTTTGCTGCAAAGTGGCAAGCTGTCAATAAGCTGAAGAGTTACGGCAGGTTGTCCATGGAGATGGAGTTGCCAAGGAGAAGTCTGTTGTAACCCCTTGGGGATATCACAGAAAACATACAGGAATAATTGAAAAGAAGCTGATGCTTGAAAGAAGCAAGATTTTCTCTAGCTGACAGGAACAATGAATAAAGGGATTAAAACGTGAGAAGGAGAATGAAGTTCTGTTGTTTCCAGGTTCCAGTGGAAGAAGTAGATTGAACCTGCTGTGTTTGTGTCAATTCTATGTGAAAGGAAGTAGTAGAGTTCTGCATGAACTACAATTTGTGGGCAGTAAAGAGTTTTCTATTTTTCCATATAATACTTTCCTGAGACTAATGTTTTTGTTCCCCTCTTTCCCTCACAGACAGAACATATTTAATTTTGATTTTGAGGAAGTGAAAATTGCCACTTGAGGAATGTTACCATTTGTTCATCCCTAGAGAGTTTACTGGATTTGACATATATAATTTAGATAGAAATGACCTGATAGAGACTAATGTTGGACCTTATCTGAATGCTTAAAGATGCAGTAAGGTGAACTTACAGTGTCTGCTGTGTTTTCAGAGCTGTATGGTTTTGATGTCCTTATTGATGACACTCTAAAACCCTGGCTGTTGGAAGTGAACCTGTCCCCATCATTGGCCTGGTAAGTGATTCCCGATTTAATATGAGGCAGGGACTGTTGCTGGAGATGGTTGTCTTTGAAACTTGTGGTCCTAGGAGAGCATGATTTCATGATGCCTGCAGATTTTGTTCCACTGCCGATTGGCAGAGAGGATACTCCTTTGCTTTTTTCCTTTGCATAAACAAACTTATTGCAGCAATAGGTTTTGAAAGAGCCCAGTTGGGATTCCATTTACTTTTTAATTATTTCTCTTCCGTTATCATTGTTAACACTTCATAATCTCCCATCATAGGTAAGTTTTGGAGCTCTGTCAGACTACTGTGTTGGGTTTCAGTCTTCTTGGCTGATTGAGGCTTTAAGATTTTGGAGTCCAAGCAGAGTTTAATCAGTTACACTTTACTCGAGTATGTAGATTAGTGCTTGGGCTCAAATGTATGGTCTAGCACTCTCATTAGATAAATTCTAAAGAGTGAGTGTTGACTTGGCCCTTATGCTGACCCTCATGCTCTAATGGAAGTTGAGGATTTATTTTTGTAGATCTCTCAGCTATGATTTTATGTGGAAGAGGCATAGTTAAATGTGGTTTTTAAGAATTCTACAACAGCAACTTTTATCTACTTCATGGAATGTAACATACGTACATTCAAAGAAAATGTTTCTAGCCCCAAGGAGAGTCTAAACAAAGCTGTATGTGTCTGCATTAGGACACTAAAAGCTGTGGAAAAAGGATAAACAGATTAATCCGTTGCTCTCTGATCTTTATGTATGTGTGTGAAAATCACCTAGTTTTCTTCCTATGTTGTTTTTCCCTGTGTTA
Source organism: Pachycephala philippinensis (assembly GCA_013397055.1). Taxonomy (NCBI): domain Eukaryota; kingdom Metazoa; phylum Chordata; class Aves; order Passeriformes; genus Pachycephala; species Pachycephala philippinensis. Next base: position 1,029,839 of record VWZT01004883.1, on the reverse strand, counting down.
AGAAGGCAAAGAAACTGTATTGGGAGATACACTGAATACTGATGCATTCCTCTCATTTAATGCCAGACAAATAATTCCTATTATCCTCTGTTGCATGTGGGGACAGTGATGCTCCTTTGGACCTGAAGATCAAAGCTAGCATGCTCTCAGATATGTTCACTCTTGTAGGTGAGTGAAACAAAAAAAATACTTCAGTCTTTCCCTCATTATAACCAGTAAAAGGTAGGTTTATGAGCTGCATGTTATTAGATGAGTATAATAGAGGTGAACTCCAGTTAAGGAGTAAGCAAATGTAAGTAGCACTGAGAAGTGCTATATGGAGACTTCAGAATTAACTGTCTGTTTGTGATGGTTAGGTGGTTTTAAGAGTCCCTAATTTGGTATTTGAAAACACTACTCTCTATTTAGCTTTCAGAGTTAGTATTCATGCATTTTTAGGTTGAATTTGTGGGTTTTGGTTGGGTTACTAGAATGGGAGTACTGTCTAGTGCACAGTATCCCTTGCATCTCGATTCAGTGGCTTGATGCAATTTGCCCCAATACTGAAAGAAGTAGAATTGTCATCAGGTACCCTGCTCAGCTATTTAAGAAACCGTGTCTATCTCTGTGATGCTATTCAGTAACCCATTTATTGATTTCAGTACTTGGTCTTGAAGCAAGTTACAGTTTTTATTCAAAAAACGTAAAGCAATTACATTTTAGGATTACCTTTAGTTTAGGATTAAACAAAGCAAGGTATAAAAAAGAAAAGCATCCTTATTGGTCCTTGGGCAGGGACAAGAAAGTCAGGTATAGACTAAGATTGTGAACAGGAATGCTAGATTTATATTTCAGAGTTTGTCTGTCTTAAAGTTCTCATGTGGCTCTTGGTGCCCATAGGCTTCGTATGCCAGGATCCAGGCCAGCGGTCAAACCGGGCCATTTATCATTCATCTGAACCTGTCCGAAGAAATCCATACCAGAAGCTGCAGGTAAGTGACTTTTACAAGCCCTGGCTGAGGAGCATAGCAGGAAGTCATTCTCACTGAGTTTGACTCACAGGTGAGAGAGGCAGTGGGTGAGATTATCTGGATTTCTAGCGAAACTATGAAAGATGAAATTTTTAACTGTGGGGCTGGTGAGGCACTGAAACATGTTGCCCAAAGAGTTTGTGGAGTCTCCATCCCTGGAGGTGTTCAAGACCAGGCTGGATGGGGCTTTGAGCACCCTGGTCTAGTGGAAGGTTCCCTGCCCATGGCAGGGGAGTTGGATCTAGATGACCATTAAGGTCTTTCCAACCCAAACCATTCTATGGTTCTCAGAGACTCAGGGGATACACCTGAGTTCTGTGCTGTTCAGCCACTTTGATTTTGTTGTGGACAACAAGGTTCCAGAACCCTAGAGCTTTATGAATGTCTCCAAGACCTACTTCTAGGTGAAAATCTTCTTGCATTTGAAGTTTAAGGCTTCTTTCCCATTCTTTTTTGGAATCTCACTTTCTTTCCCGTGGATTGTTGGACTGAGGCCTCATGTGGCTTGCTGCAACTGCCCATGGCCTTTTCTGTCAGAGCCTTATCCAAGAGACGGGACCAACTCTGTTATTTGTGACTTATCACTTGAAAAATCAAACAATGCATCAGTCTCAGAAGTTACAGGTTTAATAGCAAGTCACCATAACCGAAGAAAGTCACGAGTTTCAGAATTACATGGCAATTTATAACTTTCTAGTCCAATAGACAGTTAACACGAAACTTTGTTTTGATTTTATAACCTATCACCTTTGGAACTTTTTACTGCATTGTGTCTGTTTCTTGACCAATAACTTGTTAGCTCACGTACACACATATACTTCTATTATAACATCTAAATTCTTAACTTAAACTATAAAATCATAATATCATACTTAAAACCCTTCACCATATCACCCAATAAATTTTCTTAGTTATAACTATAGAAACATAGGTTTATAATTCTTCTACTTAAGATCTGTATACTTTTATCATTACATCAAGCCAAGCTCTTTCCAGGGCTGTAAATTAAACTCATTAGTGTTTGTGGGGGTTTCTACTCCTCCGTTCCCCACACTTTTCTGTTGAGGTAGTGCTTTCTCAGCACTGTAATGTTGAAGGGCAGTTGTTTTCTATCTCTTTTTGTCTATGAAATGGATTCCATAAATATCTGTGGAAATGGAGCATTCACAAAAGGCAGGGAGATCTTTTATGTCACTTGGACTTTCAGCACATTTCACCTTAGGTGGATAGGCAGACAGTGTACTCTGACAGCTCTGCAGCTGCTGGTGCTGTGATGGACATGCAACATGGCTGTGTAGCTCAAGTTCAATTAGGAAATGACAAGTCGTTTTTGTTCAGTGACAGTGTACCAAGACACTGTCCATTTTGGTATAGGGAAAACTCAGAGAAGTTGCAATATTTTGTCCCTTGTAAAACTCAGTCTTTAGTCACTGTAAGGGAGGTGAAGAATAGCTGATAGGATGGGATTTGAGTATCGTTAGGATGTGTGTCTGAGTCTGAAACTTCTAAGACAAATATAATAGATAGTGCTTTAAATACAGATCCCTCTGACTGTATAGGTGCTCTGTGTAGTAGACAAAAGGCACATGAGATAAATTAGAAACCATTCAAAAAAAAAGTACCCTTCTTTCCTAGAGTAATGTGATCAGATCTTGATGATCTGACAGCTTTTATCTGAAAAAAATTTTACAAGACAGTCTCAGAAAATTATGCTGTTGTAAAGCATTGAATTTGAAGGAGGCTTTAAAGCTTATTTTGCTTAAAAAAAACCCACAAAGAGATGTAAGGCTGGCCAGTTGAAAAGTGCAAAAATTCATATGACAGGGCATTGGTTAAGAGTTGGGATTAGGGTGGTCCCCCAAACCTGTGTTTAACAGGAACAGGTTTGTAACCCAGTGATAAAGTTTTACAGCATGTTTTTCATAAGAACCTAAGTGGAAATCCCATGGCTAAACAAGTGTTTAGATCTTTCCGTGGTCCCAGAATGTTTTGTTCTTTGCTGAATACATTTTATCTCAGATTTTTGGATCCTTGATACATGTTCCAATTCTCTGTCGCAAAGGGTATATGTAATCTCTTTTGTTTTTTCCTACCTCCTTCATAATGTCATAAGTCTTGATCATTCACATAGGCTGTCGTTAATTATTGTAAAAGTTGCTGCTTAGAGAAGAACTCTTGGTACCAGTGCTCTTGAGAGTTCTCTTGAGTAACCGTCTTGAGGTGGTTACTCTTTTTTCTGAGTTTCACCAGACTGGACTGCAAGTTTCTGGTACAATTTCTTTGGTTTGACTCTGAGCATTTCTCCCTCTAGGGAAATGGACAATTTAGCTGCTTCCTTTGTAACTTCTTGTTGATTTGAGTTGAAGCTCTTTCAATTAATTGTAAGCAATGAAGGGACCTTGATCTGTTTTGAATAGACCAACTGTGGAGAAGAACTTGTCAGTAGTACAGCTAGAAATGATAGATAAGTCTCCCGAGAATCCTTTCTTACACCATTTGCTCCTCTTGGGTGTTGGAGAGGAGCAAGACAGCCTGAATACCACTGAAGGCAAGAAAAATCTAAGCTCCAATGATGATTGTTTTCCTTTGAACCTCCCCCTGTCCTTAAACTGGTTTTGCTTGTAGGCCTGGTACCAGATAAGTAATGTAGGGTACTTCTTGACATTCTGGTGTTTTTACACCTGTTTTAAAATGTTAAATAGTATCTTTTTTCTCCACAAGAACTAGACTATTGTTGAGATATTTAAATGAAATTACTTGGAAAATTTTGGGATTTTTGCTTCTTTCCCCGCCCCCGTTCTATGAACAATTTTACTTGACAGCACCTGTTTCTCTTTGATGTATAACTATTAAGTATTTTTATATGGGTGATTCTTACCTTACAAAAATACTAATTTTGACCATGACAGTTGAGTTTAGTGTGCTTTTGAAAACCATATGTCCAGATGCATTCTGCACAGTTGAGCACATCTGAGGTTAGAATGAGTGCTGTGTTTGGAATGGGGACAGGATACATTTGTGCAGAATGTGAGGAAGATCTGAACTGAGATGATACAGGTGGTTAGCTTTATCTCTGGACTTCAGTTATCACAGGATCATAGAATGGTTTGGATTGGAAGGGACCTTAAAGATTATCAAGTTCCAACCCCACTGCAATGGACAGGGACACCTTCCACTAGACCAGATTGTTCCAAGCCCCGTCCAGCTGTCTTTGAACAGTTCTGGGGTTGGGGCATAGACAACTTCTCTCAAGGGTGGTGGTGCCTCACCACCCTTTGCTTATACTGTTTTGTTGAGGGTGCTTGCCAGTCCTCAACAACTCAGGCAGGGATCATAGTGTCTTGGAGAACACAAGATTTTTATTCTCTTTGTGTGTCTCTTGCAGCGTCCTTCATCTGCACAGTCACAAACAGCAAACGGTAAATTGGTAAGTACCCTTCAGCTCCCATCACCTGTATAAGGGCCACAGTTTCAAATATTACTGTGTACAATGCTTTTGGCATAATTAGTCCCCAAATATATTTACAATTAGAGTAGCCTGGGGCAAGGGTGGGGGGAGTGAGGGGGAAGTCGACATGAAAAGAGGAGATGGCGCCAGCATATGTTTCCATGTGGCAAAAGCAAATGTTAAAAAAAAATATTTACATCACTTCTACCAGCTTAAAAAAAAAAGTAGGTGAAGTGTGCTGAGAGTCAAGGTCAGCTGGATCAAATCCTTCAAAGTTTTTAAGACTACAAATCTGGGTGATAAGGTAAGCACAGGAGAATCTATTTAGACAAAATTCAGGTGGCCCTACAAAAGAAGAAATAATTTTCTGTGGGACAGTCCTCTGAAGGACACTGCAAAAATTTGAGAGTGAGCTGGGTCAAAATAGATGCAGAGAAAAGAAGGATTTCTTAAAGTTAATGGAAAAATATGGGACTATTGTTAGCCTAAGTGAGACTGATCTACCTTTCTGAATGTTATATTTGTCACCCTTCTTGCAATCCATACAGACAAATCAATGTTAGTTTACAATTCTAAGCACCTGGCTATGTGGAGACATGTTAGGCATTATTTTGCTGCTGGGCTTCCTGCACAAATGTAATGGATTTTTTTTTTTTTTCTAATGAGGTTTCCCATCAGGAAGGGAAGGTAGGACAGATGGAATCATCTTGAGAACCTAAATCAGTCTATTCACTGCTGTTTATGTCATTCTGTTTAAGTTTAGCTGAGGCTCAGAGGAAAGAGTCTTACTGAATAATGAGGTTTTGTAGAGAATAGGAAGGATCTTTGTGCCAGCTGCTGTCAGTGCTTATTAATTAGAATCATGGTTTGGGAACCAGTGATACTTCCAGAATTTGGAGGTATACCAGAGTGGTTGGAGTTATCTATACTTTTATAGATAGGTTGGGTCAAAGAGGAAACAAGACCTTTGTGAAGTTGGAGACATTTCTGTGCTACAGCCAGAGGGTGTTCTGTAGTGAAACATGGAAAAAACTGTGCAGGAAGTCCAGCAAAGAGAGAGTTTTCTCTAGCATTTTGACAGCGATGCAGTTTTGTTCTCAGGGAGGAATCAGAGCTGCCAATATGTACACATACGTTTTCTCTTTGTAATCAGTAAAATCGTCTCTGTTGTATTGAGACAATGGAGATGATTTCATTGAAATGTTTCTTTAGTAAAGCAGATCATTTAATAGGATGAAGAATTTCCTGTAATATTCTCTTTGAGCAGCAGTTATCGCATGATGATGGATTGTTATGGTAGTGCCAGGAAATGGTTTTTAAGAGAAGGTTACCTATCAGGAGATTTTAGAGAAAGCTGTTAAGCAAAGTTTTTGAGCTGTGGATTTGAAATGGAAGAAAGCTTAGAAAGAAAGACTAAAAGCCTTTCAACTTATTGCCATCTACAGCATCAAGCAAACCTGTTTCATTGCTGGCATTTTTATTTCGTCTGCAAATGTTTGTGTCTCCTGCCTTCTCATCCAGATTCTCGTTTTCTCTTCTTTTCAATCAGTTTTAGTTAGGCTTAGCAAAATGTTTCAGCTATGCTATGTCTGTTTTATCTTTGGATTTTTCTGTGCCAATCACTGCAGTATAACCTATTCTAGTGCAATGCCTGTTGCTTTTGCTGTTGCTTCATCTACAGATTCTGAATAGCCGCTTGCCATTTCTAATGAAACGGAGAGAATGGAATTCAATTCCAATAGTCTTTACAAATAAAGATGCATCCTGATCTTGCCATGGATTTTTTTTGTATCTGAGCAGTATGGGATATTCCCCTGGACTTATCTACCTTAAGGTTTCTGTCATGTTTTTCTCTTCTTTCTAGATTAAGGCTCTCTGTGCATTTTTTGCTCAGTATAGAGCTAAAAGAAACTTTGAATTTAGTATAAATGCTTGAGACCTTCTCAGTAGACTCTTTTAGTGCTGTTTTTACAGAGATAGTTTATCTAAACTGAGCCTAAGACCAGCTTAAATGTACTCAAGAACAAGTTCAAAGATTTCTCTCGCTTGGATTTTAAAATTTTATAATCCTGATGATTTGAAGACATTTTGAATTCCTGTCCTTTTGTTAGAATTGGCCAGGACTGTCCATCAGGTTAAAAATAAGCTTAGTGACACTGTCTGCGAGTTATTGCTTTTCTTAATTTAAAAAATTTGCATATTTATGCAAATTTGCATGATGTATCTGTGTACATCTGCAGGATGTGTCTGTTAAGTGCGAGAAGCAGCAAGTTGACATCCAGCAGTATAGTAACAAGAGTAACAGGTGGTAAACTTTTCCCTGCAACATTTATCTCACCAGGCGATTAGACTTCTGTTGTTCTAGTGTAGCAACACAGCTAGAACACAGAATCGTGGTTCTGGTACCATTGATGTGTGAATCCAAGTGTATTTGGGTCCTGTGAATGCTGACTCTAGTGTCCCTTGGGTGAGGACTTTTCTGTATGACATCCTGACTTTGCTGCTTTTGGTATGTCTCCTGTTTTTCTGGAAGGGGCCAGGGGTGTAAATACTGGCACTGATCCCTGAATTGTGCCTGCTGTGCTAAAATCTAAGAATCTGAATACTCACACTTAGTGCCATCTGGGGTGTGGAGTCTTCAACACCTGGAGTGTGGAATTGTGAATTCTGGCTGTAGTGCTCTGGAGTGTAGATTCTGCTGGGAATGGGATCTTGGAATTTGAATGTAACTTTTTTTAATATGAAAATTGAGAGAGGGGAAAAAAATTCTGGATTCACACTTTCTCTACAGCGTCCCCGTCCTCTGTCTGCCAGCGATGCTGAAGTTAAAAGCTCAATGCCCTTAAGCAGGGAAAAAACAACAGGAAGGCATAGCAGCTCTGTGCTAGGCCTCACCATGGAGGAGGTAAGTAGGCTATTAAATAGGTTTTATTTGGCTTTCATGCAGTATATGGGGTTATTTGCTCAACAAAGAGCAAGTGCATGTATATGAAAAATGTGACAGAAGAAGTATAATTTTTGAAACAGAATTTGAGTTTTACTGCTGGTGTTGCCCTTGCCCTCAATCATGCCAGGCAGACATGTGCTTGAAGCAGTGATAGATTCCTTCAGAATTTAAATGCAAGACAAAATTCCTTAAGGATAGCATATGTACCCAGTCCATTTTCAGGACTGAATAGTCTAGTTTTCTGAAATTCAGAGATTTTTGTAAGGTTCATTTTTGTTGTTATCTATTTTGCTGGCAATTTTTTTTTTTTTTAATCAGATCAAAGTTCTTCGGCGAGTGAGAGAGGAAAATGAACGGAGAGGAGGCTTCGTCCGGATATTCCCCACCCCACTAACATGGGACCTTTATGGGTAAGGTGGCACTGATGCTCTGTGTTGAGGGATATTCTGTGTTAGGTATCTGTAGATCAGCCATCTTGGCATTTAAAAAGATGTGTTGAAAGTTTTGGCAGAGTTTATTTTAGTGTTGAATATTCTTTTTTCTGAGCCCTTGTTTTTATCAGCTGCTGCTTTGCATAACTGCACCCTGTGGAAAGCTGTTGGACATAATGTCTGGTATTGCTGTTCTGTTAGAATGAAAGTGTCTTCTTTTCAGATTTTTGCTATTTTTACGTCCTCAAGCTGCATACTGTGTACCGTTGTCATTAGGCCATAAACACCATATAGGACTTACTCTTTCTGAAAGTGATACTGTATTACACTTTTCTAAGTTTATTTTTCCAGTCTGTAATGTTTTCTCAGTCTCTTGCATCACCAGGAACTTCATCTGAGAAATGATAGCTCTCCTCCTTTCGTCTTTTCTGTTGTAGTACAGCATGTTGTGTGAATCCACTTCTGGGATGTTTTTTTAGAGACCATTTGTTTCTGTATTATGCTGCCTTTCATTGTGTTGAGCTCCATCTTGATAATCCTGGGGTTTTTTTGTTTTTTTGTTTTTTTTCCTAGATCTTTTCTAGAGCACAAGACATCAATGAACTACATGCTGGCTACACGTCTGTTTAAGGACAGGTAGAGAGCTTTTCTGTTTGGGAGAGAGGTAAAGGGCACAAACAGTACAAAAAGGTTTGATTCCTCACTTATCCAATGTTATAAACACAAATCTGGGATTTATAGGGCTGGTGATAATTGTGCATCTCTTCCCTAGTGTGCCAGTGACTGGTGTTCATATATTTGTGTTGCTCTTCTGAAACCAAGGGCAAAAAGGACAATACTCAAAAGACATAGGAATCGTTGGAGTACTAATATTACTATAGACATGAAAAAACTTCAAGTACTTGGGTTTCACTATGAAGGGATTATAGGTGGTCCTGGCTTACCTATTATTTCAAATTTCAAACCACATTAAAGCTTGTCTCCATGTAAAGTAAGCCCTGAAATTGACTTCTCCAATGTTTTAGTATCCCTGTGTGCAATCATGATTTGATGATTCTTTTTCTGTGTTGTGGTTGGCTGGAAATGACAGCTCGTGCCACTAGCTGAGCTTCCACTGAGAGTTGAATGCAGCGTCTTTCGCTGTATGTTTAATGCCCTTCCTTCTCAACAATTCCTGTGCAAATTTGAGATCCGCTATGAAGTAACTACCAAGTAAAGACAAGGTGGCTGAGAAAGGAGACAATATTTACAGAAGCTCTTCCTGCATCAGTGCTGTACAATTTTTTTTCTCCGTGTATGTTCAGGGATGTGTCTAAAGAGTAGTTCTAAATGATGCCTTCTCCAGCTTAAACCAGACAAATGCAAGCATCAGTTGTAGTACAGCTGCTCAGGTCTCCTCTTTTGGAGTCCTTTTTTTTCTGCTTTAAGATAGAACTCACAAGTAACTCTGTAAATATTGTCTTTCCATTGTACGTGTGAAAGACTGTGGAGGCTTTTTAATCAGGGCTGATCCAGTATGGAGGGTAATTTTTGACCTTTTTCTCTTTGTAGGGGCAAGATGAAAAGAGAGTTCATCACTGGGAGATCCCGGTAAATAGCTTCTTAATTAAATAGTTTGTGCTTTGTAGGATTTATTCTAAACTTAGATTTCCACAGCTTCATCTTCCAAGTTGTGAGTCAACACCTTTTCTACCTGAAATCCATTAAAATAATTTTAGAAACATAAATACAGTGAGAAAAGAATATACCCACATGTGAAGAGCTCATGTTTTCATTGGACCTTAAAATTTCTTCTCACTTTAGAAGTAATAGGCTTCTCACTTTGTTATTCCTACCGTATTGATAAGCCGCATCAATTGAGCTCTCTCAAAAGATCTTGTCATGCATGAGGGTTTTGGACTTCATATACTCATATATTCAGTTTGTTAGATCTAAAAAGGTAAGTGAAACAATAAGGATTTTCTGTGCTTGTTTCCACTTATATCGTAGAGAGCACTTTTCTGGATCTTTGTCCACTGGCAGAAAGTTCTTACTTTTGTATGTTTCCCTTAAGGAATCTGGCAGGGCTCCTTGTCCCTTGACTTAAGTAGAACTTGGAGCAAGTTTGACATTTTCCACTTTTATTATGTTAAGGTTCTTGTATCTGCTCAGTGAAGAACAAGCTGTCTGCATAAATGGTTCAGACAACTGGATCCATGTCTATGTGCTCTCTTTCCATTCCCCTTTATTGTTTTGTACTCTTGCAATTTCCTCTATTAATTGTGCCCTGAGCTGTTGCATGATAGGCAGATGCTGCTCAGTCATGAAAGCGTGACACTAGGTGAGTGTCTCTTGGGGCTTTGAGAGATGATGTTCTGTGAAGTACATACAAGACTCTCTTCAAACATTTACAGGCTTAAATAGAACAGAGTTAGACTGATGGTAAATATTTCTTCCCTGTATCAGGAAGAATGTTTCTTGAAGAAATTTGATCTACTAGGTCTCTTGTATCATCAGGGAGAAAAGGACAAAGGGAGACTGAGGGATATCTCTGTACTGTGCTTCCCAGAGCAGGTCTTAATGGAAGGCTGGACATGAGGATGGAAGCCGTGGACTCTCATGCTCTCTTTTATGAGAGAAAGCTTATTTCACTGGAGTTAAGGAAGCGTCGTGGATGTCATGGCAAGGCTAGAGCAGGACAGAGAAGAGCATCAGGTATGCTAGAGTTTTAGATGAGCAGCTAGTCAAAAAAAAGCAAGCAAAGGACTTTTTCATTTGAAATGTGTGTGAATGGAGTTGTTCTGGTTTCAAATGTTAATAGTTTTCACTTAATTCCATTTCTGAGCTTCTTGTTTGTTTAATGCCTTGAATTTCATTCCCACCTTTCCACACCCCCATGTATATGATTAAAGGTAATCAGTGTTTGGTTGGAGATGAACTCGTGATTGCATTTCAGGTAAAGAATTCAACAGTATGTGTGCCTCTGTAATTCTTCAGCTTTTCAGAGAAAGATGGGACCTTTCAGATTGTTTCTCCTAGACAGCTGTGACTCTAAGCTGTTGGGAAGAGAAATTTTTATCCAAGCTGATGTTAGAAACTTAAAAGGGTACAGAGGTGAATGATCCCCACAAGTGACTGTTCCTGAAGCCTTTAAACTCTAACAGCTGTGTGATACAGACTGCAATAGGAGAGATTGTATGTTATAAAATGATTTTTACTGCTATGTTAAGGTGTATGATCTTTATTGGCACGTGTGGAAGCTTAGATTTTGTAGCTTTGTTTTATTTGACACACAACGTACCAAAAAAGTGTGTATATATATATATATATCAAGTATGGGTGTTTATATGTCAGTATATATGTAAGAATCAGGATAAAATATAGGAAAATGTCTTTGCCTCTTTGATTTTGTGTGGGCATTCTTTTTTCATTTGTAAGGTTAAAACAAGAATCTTGGTCTGTATTCTGTAATATTGGGAAAATGGGTTTCTCAACTGTTTGATACACAAGCAGAAAGACAGAATAATATAGAACAGTCATACTTAAGATGCTGTTCTAAAATGGTGGTGTTCTGTCCTTCTAGCAGAAAAGAGTTTGGGGGTAAACCAAAGGCTATGAATAGTAGAACTGTCCTCTCCACTTTCATTTTTTCTTAACCAGCATAAGTGATTTCTCCTCTACTACAGGCACATCAGAACCAACAAAGCTGTCCCTCAAGTCAGATACGGAAGGTGAGGAGGAAGATGAGATGGATGCAGATGAAGATGAAGAGGTAGATAGAAGTGTTTGCTCTCTTTCGGACACCCGGGTGAAAAACAAGCCAAAGCTCTCTGCCTCAGTGAAAACTACTTGTAAGCAGAGGTTACAAAAAAAACCTGACAAGAAAACTGGAGATGGAGCAGAGCTGTTTCTGCAAAAACCAGACTCAGAATCTCAGTTTAACTTGCTTCAGATTCTTCAACAGCATGGAAACTTGAGGTGAGAGCTTTCTTCATATTGCCTCTAGTTTTGACTTGAAGCTAATATGAGTTAAAATATGGAGAATGCACGTTATGAGTGTGAGGAGATAAGACCCTAGAAAAGGGGCCTGGATTTTTGTTTAACTGTGGATTGCCTTAACATCTTGTTGGCACAGAAGGGAGACTATTGCAAAGTCTGATAGTTTACCTAAATGCCTGACCTTCTGGATCAGTGTAAAGCATGACCTATAGTTTCCATTGCTGTTCTTTAATCTGATGATGTAAGCTGTTCTTTGTCAGCTCAGGCTTCTAAAATGCCTCTTTGCCTTAATGCAGGATACTTGCTACCGAATTCTAAATTTTTTCTTCTCGTTCTTTGCATTTGCCAAGAAGTGGTTATAAACATATGTTAAATTATCCAAGAAGGGTTGGATAGGAATATCTCAGTGCTGTCTCTCCATGAAATTAGTTTTCTCGTTTTTGTACTTTTATTTTTGATGATAGACTTTTTACCTCTGGTAATAATCTTTGCTCAAGGTCATCCCCTTCTGAGAGCAAGATTAGGAGGTAATTTGAGAGTTAGAAATTACTGAAACGTCTCATTGCATGTTGTTGAATATGACAGTGTGGAATAGAGTATGTTCTGATGCGTGACTCTGTTTCTTGGAAAAAAGAAATGTGCTGGAGGAGATTCTATAGAAAAACACCAAGTAGGGTCTTAACCAGATGTTTTGAAGCATGATCCTCCCCTTGAATGTGGGTAGCAAAACTGTCTAATTGCAGATGGACAGAAAGTGCAAAAAGAAAGCATGATCATGTATAGCTGTGTAGGAAGGCTTTACATCTTCTACACAAGAAGCAGCATTATGTTTTCTGTGAAAAATGTCCAAAGGTATAGAAAATGTTTCTTGTTGCTTTCTTAGTTTAGTTTCTGGGAGAAATTATGGATTATTCAATGGCTTTGGGGATTGTTCTGATGTCTAATTTTGGCAAGGACATTTGCTGCTGTGACAGGGAAGATTCTGAAACCTCTTTTGAGGATAAACATAGCAATGCTGCGTCTATATCTACGTATATATAGAACAGACTCCTGCCAAGAACATAAGCTCTGTCTGATGTTCCTGGCAGAATCTTGCTCAGCACCCAGCACTGTTGGGATTCCCCACAGAAGAGTATAAGGCTTGTGGTGACCTCATGTTCCAGGATTGTGCTGGGCTTGGCCCCATCTGATCTGTCATTGATGTAAGCTTTGCTTGTGGGCTCAACAGGCAGAGGAGCTGAAGTAATAAAATTTTCATCCAAGAGAAACCAGGCCCATTCTAGTCAGTTTTTGTAAGTGGCAGGACTTCTTTCTCCTTTAGTCAGCTTGATGAGGAAATATTTACCTTCCATGCATTGGGTGTTACTGGTGAAGACGTGATGCTCGAAGGAAACTTGTTCCCCCAACTGTGCCATTCCCAAGGAAGTAAAATGAAAAGGAAGTTACTCGTTCCTGCATTTAAGGTCTCAAGTTTCAATATCCCCCACACCAAAGGAGAGGCAGTGTTAAACAAAGACTGTCTTTAGTTTTTAGTCATAGAAGTATCAGGTGCAGGCCAAGACCTGTATTCTTGTGGTGACGTTGATAATGGGGGCTTCTTAATTTCTACCAGCACAAAATCTTGAACTGGTCATGAGATGTTTGAATTGCGCCTAGATGTTTGAGTGACAGCTCTAGAGAGCTGAGGTGAGAGCCTTTTCTGATACATGGTGGCCTGAAGTAGAGAGTATTAGTTCTCAGCTAGGATTCAGAGAGTTCTCCCAGTGTTCCACACATGTGGAAAGAAAAGGTAGGCGTAGTGGCTAGTAGCATACAGAGCTCAGAGATGTGACAAGGCCTGCTGTGCATTCTGGAGTTCACTGAAGTTCCTGGAAGACAAAAATTGTAACCAGGTGTTTTCATCATGTTTTAGTTGCTGCAGTACAGCTATTCACAGAGGATGTTAGCTTGAGACCCTTGTGAACTTGTCATTGTCTTAGCCCCTGTTTGGCCCTATGTGACCTTTCAGAAGCATCAAAAGTTGATGATAAAGCGAATACATGGATACTTCCAATGTATTTTATTTTAACTTCAATTCTTACCTAAATTGATGCATTGATCTCTGTAAGTGCTGCTGTGGTATGATTTCTGTGTAACACTATAACACAGTGTTCCTGAAATTTACAGAACTATAAACCAGAAAGACTTAATTGCTGCACAGAGTTTTTAATAGCATTTCAGGGACTCATGTACATTGAGTCATAAGGACCATATAAGTACCTGAGAATATTTGTAAGAGGCAGAGAACAAGTAGAAAAAATATGGTGACGTTCCTCAGGAATCAGTCTGAGGCTGATATTAATAATCAATTCAAGAATGATACAAAATGTACAAATGTGCTAGTGAGATTTGCTGATGGGAGATATTTGGAAGTTTCAAATATGTTCAAATGAGAACAAAGTAGTGGACTAAATATGAGAAAAACTGGATGACCTTGAGGGTATAAATAATATAACTAGGATGAAATTCAGTAGCACAAAGTGCAAGGGGATGCTTATAAGAGCTAATAGTTTACAGCAGAAGTTCTGTCAGCTGGGTGTTCATCAACTAGAAATTAATTATAAGGAAAAATCTCTTGCATGCTGGTTGATCACAGGAACTTTGTGAAGCTCTAGCTCATGCATACATGAAAACACCAATTGTGTTCCAGGGTTTATCCCTTGACATACTTCTGAGACTTCATATGGAGTATTGTACACTGACACTATCACCCACGTTCATGGAAGGCAAATTGTGAGTGGAACACAGGTGGAGGTGAGCTGTTGGTCTCATCATGTCATCAGTGTGGGTGCTTTGTTAGAAGACACTGGCAGATGTGGATAGTTCACACCAATAAAATGAAAACTATGAAAGGATGTAGCTCTGTTAATAGAGACATTCAAGTTGGGAGACCCATCAGGGATTAAATTTAAGATACAGGACAATGTTGGAGAAAGAAAAAGCGGTTATAAACTTCTCAGGAGTGAAGCTGGGCTGGATAGTAAGAGGAGGTTCCTATTTATTAAAACAGTAAGTTCTGGAATAATATTTCAGGAAAGTAATGGGTTCAGAACTCTAGTTTGTTTTAAGATGAAACTTAAAATTTTACAGAACATACTAGGACACTTCCTGTAATAGAAAGGGAAATCTGTTGCTGACACTAAAGCCAATCTGCTGCTACATCCTTATGAAAAGCTTCTAGTGACTATGGGGAAAACTGTGAGAAAGAGCAGAGACTGGGAGAGCAGAATGTTTGAGGATAGGGTTTAGACCAAGGGGACAATGAACAGAATTAGGTAAAGTGTTCAGCAATTTCTCTCACAACAGATGCATATACTAAAGTGACTACCATTGTGAGGGAATGAGAAGCTATGTGTCCCTCCCAGTCCTCTTCTCAGTTCATGCTTACAGCTTCCCAACATGTTCAGCCAGCTGCACAGCAGATTTTGCTGATGTTCCTTCATTCCTCAGTCGTGCCTTGCTCAATGAAATTTGGCTTGTATCCCTGAGCCAGCAGGGAAAGAGCTCACTTTCGCAGATTTATTTCTTTCATTTCCAATGGGAATTACAAGGCCTTTGTTATAACTCTGGAACCAGTACCAAGCCCTTTGTTTATTTTATGGGCTGTTGTTGTGGTGTTCAAAGTGTTTGTGAAAACAGAGGCCCAGTAGAGCCTTGAATTTGTTTTAAAAATACTCAGTTTTGCTGATGTCCATGTTACTGTCTTTTAGAGGAGAACAACTAAGGCTGTAAAAGGCAGGAAAAGCATTCCATTTTTAGAAATTATGTTAGAGAGTGTCTACTATCTTTTGTACCTCCTGCAATACCTACCCCATCTTCAGAACTGAAGGTCTGCTTGAAAATGCTGATGGGGTGAAGGGTTCCTCCTTTCTTTGAGCTTCAACATTAGTGCACTTAGGAAGTCCTTGCTGACTGTACTTTGGTCCAGAAGCTGTGCCTGACTGCTGTAACTCTTCCCATTCCTATTCTAAAGGTAGCTGTTTAATTCTTTTTGTCCCACAGCAAAGTACAAGCTCGTACAGCTTTCTCTGCCTATCTACATCATGTTCAGCTCCGGCTGAGGAAGGACGCTGGCGAACAGATCCAGAATCCTGCCTGGGCTGCCAAAGAGGGTGAGCAAATGGTAAGAAGCTTCATGTTGGCCAGACTGGGAAGCAGAACTGAAATCTACCTTGAGAGTTTTGAGGTCAGTTCCCATCCTTGCAAGTACAGAAGTCCAACTGAGATGATGGTGGTTCTTCTTTGTCCAGCTGCCAGTGTTGTATTTTTAATATACAGGTGAGGTAGAACTGCTGACTGACCTCAGAGCATAGATAGACAGCTCTTAATGACTAGAGTGTTGTTGACATTCAGGCTGCTCAGATCTCTTGTTAGTTCTCCTTCACTGATTTCTGAGCTTATCTGCTCTTGAATTCTTCTCTTGAAGATTCTTTAAGATTACTTGTCAGGATCTGGTATTTGATGTATTAAGCAAAGCATTCATCTACTCAAATAGAACAGGGACCCAGTTAAGCTTTTTCTCTTATGTACTGTTGTAATATATCCAGACATCTGCATTTATGAATCTTACTTGCGTTCTAGATAGAGGAAATTAAAGTAAAAGCCGCTGAGAAGAGAAAGTAGAAGTAATGGATTTTTCTAGGCAATATTTTAAAGTCCTGCATTTGATATGTATGCATTTTAAAAAGCTCAGCAAGCCCAGATCCCTTCATAAACTTTCCTAAAAGAGCTTTGTACAGTAGGCTCTTGAGCTTTCTGCATGTATTCTCACTGAGTGCGTGTTGCAGGGCAACAGCCAATGCAGTTCAGAGATAAAATTGTGTGTCAAGAATAATCATTCAACTCAGTGGAAAATGTTACCTCTGCTCTTTCCAAGTGGAAATTAAAACGGGCTTTTTGAGAGTCACTTTGTCTGCTGTACTGTGAAGAATAATGTTTAAAATAACAGATCAAACCAGCCTGGAGTAATGGCAGTGAGAGGCGAGCTGTGAAATCCAATAGTTTGGCTGTGAGGCTGCTCATTTATGCATTAGCAGAGCTCCTAAGCAAAAGAAAATCCAGAGGCGAGACAGAAAGGGTTCAAAACACCCACAGGATGTATCTTGCCTTAGGATCTACCTTGCCATATGTGTCCCCCACCAAAGGTCAAACAGACATGGTGAGGGTCTAGAATTACATGGCTGTAGATGTAGTTGTCTATTGCTGTGGAGAGGATGTGGCAAGAGTATTGTAGAAAGCAAACCAGTGAGAGACTCAAAATCAGAACTACAATTTAATAGGAAAATTAAAAATAAATGCAGTAGTACAGAAACACTGACAGAGTCAGAATATAATCTGACACCCTGTTGGGCAGGGTGGTGCTAGCAGCCCGATTAAATGGTGGGTGCAGTCCTCCTGAGGTGATAGATGTGGTTATATTGAAGCGGTAATCCTGTAGAAGGGTCTGGTCTTCCTCTGAAGGTCCAGTAGTGGTTATGTAGCTCCTGTCCTCTGGGAACACAGTAGGTAAGGGCTGAGTGTGGTGTTCTAAACCTCAGATTATATCCAGGTAGGAATGCTTGGTTCCTCCCTCTGGGCGGAGCATCTCACAATGGGATGATGTAATTTTATGAGTCATGCAGTGAGGCTTGGTAGCGCATTAACAGAAAAATATCTCTCCGGAGGGAGTTATCAGGGATGTGTCACGGAAGAGATAAAGAACACTGCCCCACCTGGTTTCAACAGATGGTGATAGAATGCATACTTTTGGTTACATCTTACATTGTAACCTAAGACAAATATATATATGAAAAATGCTGAAATGGGGCTACCCACTGTAGTGGGGTTATCTGACCAGGATCCCCTTTCCTGTGGTAGTGCTGAGAGAGTTTTATGTCAGTGCACTTCATCGCAGGCCTTCTTTAACACATTGCAGGTGGGTTTTTGGAAACATTCTCCTAAGATAGTGGATTTTACAGGTTATTCTGTGTCGCTGCTTTTTGCTCATTGGTTATTTTTTTCCTTTATCTGCCATGCTTTTGAGACAAACACTTCTCACGTGTTCAAAATTCTGACCCACCTCAGGCAAGATACACCATTGTTTTTCTCCCCCACACTGGATTTATAGGGCTGTATTAAAAGTGCATATGGCAGAATGTTTTTGCCTGCCAGTTTCAGCTCGTTTTCTCAGGACAATATGTTTAGTTCCTGCCAGTCCTTAGGTGCTGTAGTATCTCTATTCTCTTCTCCCCACATCCTGCAGATAGTGCGTTGTTAACTCCGTCTCTCTTGCCTGCAGGAGCTTGTCATCCGCTTTCTGAAGCGAGCTGCCAGCAACCTTCGTCAGTCCTTGAGGCTGCTGCTCCCCAGCCGTCATTTAGGACTAACCGATCGCCGTCGTATCCTGGCTCACCAGCTGGGCGAGTTCATAATCTGTTATAACAAGGTGACTAATTCTTTTTTTGATTCTTCTTTTGGTTTCTCTTCTTATAAAGTATCTCAAGCAGGCTGTTTCGAAGGCACTGTTCTGTTATTTATATGGTCTGCTTGCAGCTGTGCATCCAATAATGGTACTTTGTTGAAATTGTCAGATAGGCAACAATATTATTACATAATATATGCAGGACAGTAATTGTGTGCATAAAAAGAAGTGCTGAAATGAAGTGGTATTTAACTGGCAGTTTGCTTTTTCTTTGCCTTGTCTTTGATTCTAGTGCTTTGTAATGCCTCTTCCCACTTCTTACTTTTATGATGCTTCTTTAAAGTTATTTTGTTTTATACAGAACAGCATGAAATACATATTTTACTATTTGCTTGGTATACTGAGGGACTGCTACATATCTGTAGTGAGGTACTCTGCATGCTCAGTGTTAAGGAGATGTAGGTCCTAATTTAAATAATTTTCACATCTTTAGATGTAGAAGGTGTTGTTCTTAGCATAGTGGTTTCAACCTAATCTTCTATTTACTCGTTTGGCAAGGACAGCTTCCCCTTTCCTTTGCCCCCTAGCATTTCTTTAGTGTTAGAACAAGGGTAATTAAAAGTTAGCTTTCAGAAGCTGCTGCGCAGAGGCCTCCAAGCTTCTACTCGTTAGGAGAGGATGTTCGCTTACATTACCTTGTCAGAACTGACATCTGGTAACCTGATCTGTCTAAGAAAAGTTGGTATTGAACCAAATCTGTTCCAGGGAGTGCCTTGTATGCCTAATGCTCACTGAATTACTGTGTTAGGAGTAACCACAAAACACTTGGGTGGCTCTGTGGTGAGTGAAGAATGCAGCTGCTTTGGATATAATTTCCACTAAAATTTTATTCAAACATTAGGATTTTCTTCTAACTCTTGAGTAAATTCACAAAATAAAGCTGTGTAACTGGTAATAAATCAGTGCATAAACATATTTTCTCAGTTGAAACAAGTGAGAACATATCACTTGAGGTTTCAGGGTGTATATGTTTAAGCCCTTGAGAGACTGTTAGGCTGTGAGGTTTTTTGGTTTCTGATTCCAATATATAGACTTCTTTAATTTACTTGTAACTTCAGATTTAATAGGGACTCCTACTAGCCATTATGTATCATCTATAATGATACAGAAGAAGAGAATACAGCTCCAGCAAATTAAGTAAAACAGATCACGTATTATCCAGATGTTTACTTAAGCAGTAAAGGGGAGAGATGTCCCAAACTGGCTTTTTCTTTTTCTTCCCTGTCTTGAATTATGTTTCAAAAGATGTATCTGACCCCTTTGTCCCGGTAATGCTCAGGCTACCAGCAGGAAGAAATGATATGGAGATCATGTCTGGTCAGGTAAAGCTTTTAAGCTGGTACTGGTATTGCAGACAGGCCTGAAGGTTGGCCTCTAGTGCCAACCAGTTCTACTGGTGTAAAATAGATCATTTATATCTGAAAATTTGCTCCCATTTTCACACACAAAGGCTTACCATTTATTTCAGTGTATAAATATATTTGCCGTAGGCTGCACTGTTTTACTTTCTTAGTTTTTGCTAAAGCAGTGTTGTTTTGGTATGTGTATAAGCCCTCAGCAATTTGCTGCTTGACAAACTCAAGAGATCTACTAGTTTATACTAGAAAATCTGTTGATTTTCTACAGATACCCTTCAGTTTCTTTAACATTAATTTTATATTTTTTCCCTCCTTTCTTTTATCTGTCTACTTCTGGGACAAATGCACCAATAAAAGCTGCTTGGAGGAACTCTGTCACAGAAACAACAGAAGTGGAGGGGGGACCTAATATCTGTTAAGAATGATTTTAATTTTTTTTCCCTTCTGTACTTCCTTATGTTCCAGCAAAGAGTGTAGTTGAAGGAACAGCACACATTTTTAAAGACTTGACCTTTTCCCAGCAAATCATTTGTGTCAGGTGGAGGAATGAAAAGTTTAGTGTATGTTTAGGATGCTGTCTCTGGGGCTCTCCATATTTATTCATGTTGTTGCACATAGCGATGTTTTTCCTAGATCCCATGGAATTGGTTTTTGTATTCTGGGAGCTGTAGCTGTGCCATGGAACGTAGAGACACTTACTGATACTGCTTATTAACAGGAAACAGAGCAGATGGTCCAGAAACAATCAAAAAAGAAACAGGAAGAGGAGGAGGAGGGAGTGAATCCTGAAAGTTTTCAGAACTTTATTGCCGGAGCAAGGTAGGAATAGATTTTATTCCCTTTGATAAACGATCTCTCAGCCTTGAAGATGATGGCATTATTCTGAAGATGATTTGGTTGATCTAAAGCCTCTAGATACCTTTATTGACTGTAGGACCTGTTCCTGCTGAGGGACAGAGAGCTTGTCTTCTCTCGTCTCTCTTCCAGCAACCAAACACTTGTAACATCAGCATCTGGTGCATAGAGAAGAACATACAATAGATGTTTTGACCATTAAGTAACTTCCCAAAGGACAGCAGTGGTTGCCCTGGCCTGTGTAAATTTCTAACTGCTGCTGGTGAGTTAATGGTCTGCTTTCCTGTGATGCTGGAGCAAATAAGGCAGTACTTCAGAAAGAGAATGAAACTAGGACTGCTGCTCAGATGATCTTGAGCTGCTGTGGTTGAACAGTTGTTATAGCTCTGACTCAAGTTTCTGCTCTCAGAAACAAATCTCATGCTTGCTGCCTCTCTTCAGGAATTTTCCAGGTCTGGATTTTCTGAGATGAGCAAGGAGGGGAGTTAGGCCTCTTATTTGGCCTGCTAAGGCAGTTCAGTGCAAGCAGTTACTTTCACAATGAAAAAAAAAATGAAAAAAGCAGTATTTTCTATCACTGCACTTTATCTGCTTTAAACTTGAAAGAGTCTGGTAAGAAACATATTTTGAGAATAGTTAAGTATTTGTTAGGGCCGGTAGCATTGTATGAAAAACAATGGTGTTATAACTATCTGACTATGGAGAAGTCTGAAATTATTCAGTGAACCACAGTTATGTTTGCAAAGTCTCTGATTCTTGAGCACAAAAAGCAATTCCTCTTGACTCCATTATTTGGTTATTATGACATGCCTATATGGGCAAGAACCCCTGTCAATATCTGGACAGAGTTTACCTGCCTTTTTAATGCCCATCTTCTTTTTTTTGTGAGGATTGGTGGTCACTTCTTTTTCATGACCACTTATTAAACTGTTCTTTCTTTTTCTCTGTTTGGATAGCACGTACAGGAAATGATTAGAAGTAGGTCGTAGCTGAGGCATCCTAACTAAGTTCAGGTGGTTTCACAGTCTGTCTTGATACATTCTTATGAAAACAAGTATCTTACCTTTTTATAATATAATTGATGGAGTCATTACTGCAACAGATTTACAGGATCGCAGAAAAATCTTCAGATAAAGATGTCTGACTACCATACACTGTAGGATCTAGGGCTCTTGCTAGAAATGCATATTACATGGGCCTGTGGCATGCTTTTGGTTCTCTGACCATTCTGGCCACTAAAATGTCTGTTGTGTCCTAGGGAGGTCATTTTCCTTTTTGCCGGAAATGTTAAAGAGATAGCTATATGGAACAGAACTGCAAATTCTTCTGTTTTCATGTTATTGTCTACCATGCCATCAGGGCCTGATGTAAAGTCTAAGCTGGGGCTGGAGATTTTTGCTGGATTGTTTGACTGAGTGATATAGAATAGTTTGCCAATGATCAGACAATTTCTAGCGATGATCTTTCTGCTTCTTGTGAAGTATCAGGTATGTTTGAAAACTCTGATACCTGACACTCCTTGGCACTGTGCTTCAAGCTTAAATCAGTGAGCAAGTAATTTGGAGCCAAGCAAAGGGGATAGATTTCCACTTTGAGTGTTCGTTCTGCAGTACAGTGAATGCAACAGTGGAGATAATGGGTAATAAATGTTGCTACTTAATTGAGATTGTCTTATTGACTCTCTCTGACTTTGATATCACATGGATGTCATTGTGTTTAGTTATATGTATGCTATGACCTTTGATTCTAAATGTCCTCAGTGCATTGTAAAAGCACATACATACTGGTAAATTCATTTAAAAGCTTAAAGCACCTTTCCACCAACAACTTCTCACTCTTATATTTCCTCTTCACCTATATTCTGGGAGAAACAGTGAAGTTTGGATCTTCAGGGCATGCTGCAAGCTACAGTGTATCAGCTTTAGACATGGCTTTTACCAAAGCTTAGGCTAGCTAATACTAGTTACAGTTGTGATATACAGAGGATGTTTTGAAAGATTCTAACTGCTGCTAATTTATACTCCTGTGTTACGTTGTAGCATTGCTGGCACTATACTACTTACTTTGGTGTTTGCCGTGCTGTACGGCCACTCACTGATGCTGAGGCAACACGATAAAGCAAAAGGAAGGCACATTAGATACCAAACAGCTGGAATTACAGCTTGCACAAGCTCTAATAAGAATGACCAAGTAACTGATACTGGTTTGGGACCAATAGATGTTTAGGATATTGGGGCTGTTCCGCTTTGTCATTGTAAAGAAAATGAGAAACATATGCAAGTTTTGTGAGTTTCACAAAAATATTGACTGTTCTGGTTGTCCCGCAGTTTTGGCTAATTAACAAGCTTTTGCCTTCTTTCCTCTTCTCCCTCTGCTGCCGAATAGAAACTACTCATGGTGACTATAAAACAGAGGCTGAGCTGAGTTCTCTCATGAGAAAATAGCTGCTTATTCTAAAGAGCACCTGGAGAAGATTCACAAATTTAGCTGTGAATGGAATCTCTCATGTTGAACTGATCTCCCCAGATGTGTTTGGAGTGTTCACTTGCTCTTTATTTAGCCTGGGAAGGCTCCTGAATACCTTGAATTTCCTACTGCATAAGAAGATGGTATTTTAGTGGGAATCTTGGGTTTAACCAGGACATGTTGCCTTCCTTTTGCTCTTACCCTGTAGAACTGAGCAAATCATTAGCTTGTGTAGAGTCACGTTTTTTTCCCCACTCCTCTCTTCAGTTTCCTTATTGTTTCTTGTGATTGTTGCATGAATGCAGAAAAGCTTAGTGTCCTTACTCTACATCCATTCTTCTCTCCTTATTGCAGTGAAAGTGACCTGGAGGAAGTACTGACATTTTACACACACAAAAACAAATCAGCAAGTGTCTTCCTAGGAACAAAATCCGCAGGCACAAAACAAAGCAACAGCAGTCACCAGTCAGAGAAACAGCCCCAAGGCGGTAAGTTTTGCAGGCAGTTCTGAGATGATGTTGCCTAGAGAAACCTAGTTTTACTTAAGTCTATGAAAAAAGAACAACCCTTCCACAATGTTACTCAGGTTTCTTGAAATTGCATATCTTTTTCTTTTTTTTTTTTTTTTTCACTCAGTCTTATGTGAAGACTAGAGTAACTTCACTCCTACTTTCTTTGCCTGAAGTGAAATGGGTTGAACCTAGACTGGCATTTATAAGGAACTAGATATAGTAGTTCATGACTGAAATGAGAATGTGCAAACTGAAAGCAGTAAGAATTGAAATGAGCAGAGAATCCTGAAATCAAAGTAAGGGATGAATGAAATCAAAGTCTGTTAAATTTTGCTGCCTACAGTGTGTGTATCCATTGGAGGCCAGAGACTGTATATTTGAGCCTAATCAGGCATTCCGTGGAAGGAAGAGTGTGCTACTGCACATGACAGCACAATTGTCATCAATAAAGTTGTGTGGTCTACAGGAAATACTAGCAAGAAAGTCAATTATAGCAAGGGTAAATTCTGCAGTTTTGTTCTAGTGATACCACAATTTGCAATGTTCTACTTCCTAACTCCTTGATTTTGTTATAGAGCATCCTGAGATGGTGAAAAAAATAAAAGGTGATCATCCCAAAAGTTCAGTTGCAGATATGTCTGCAGAAGGAGCACTAAAAGGCTGTAAACCCAAAGAAGCTAAACCAAGCTGTAAGTGAACGGACTTAAATAATCATCAATAAAAAAATATTGAATGCATACGCTGTTTTTAATAGTGTTTTGAACAAAAGTTGGAACCTTTGGGTTCAAACTGAGAGATCCAAAAGCCCAATTTTTACTTCTAAACACAAGAGAAAATGCTGTAGAATAGGCAGTAGGAAAGAGCTCCCCCTCCCTTGGGGGAGAAGATCTAGATATGGCAGGCTTTGAAAGAGGGTATTTATCATGTAGAGCCTCTTCTTGTCTCTGCTGGTAGATGAGGTCATTTTGGCTTCAGTGTGTCTGAATACAGGCATTTGGTGTGTCGATATTATCAAAGGACCTAAAAAGCAGCTTCTTCCTCATATAGTATGTTCATTATCTTTGTGTAGTTCCAGAAGGACTCACCTTCTCCTTAAATGCTGAAATGAAATTACGTCGGTGCAGCCCTCCTAGTGCTCCTCCCACTGTTCCTGGTGCCACGTTCGAGAGAAGTACCAGTTCTTGGATGCCATCTCATCCTGCAGCCTCTGAAAATTCAAAGGTGGCTGGTCACCCTTCATTGCCGGCTCCTCCAGCTGGTCCCAGACTGGTTCAGTCCCCACCCCCACTACCCTCCTTGCCGAGCACTGCTCCTGACTGCTCTTCTGTCCTCACAAACCCAGTGTCCACTGAGACTTGTAGCCTTACAGGGTTACATCGTTTTCGTTCTGGTAGCTACACCCTTGGCCCAATCTCATCTTTTCAGAGAGCTGCTCAGATCTATAGCCAAAGATTGTCCCGACCGTGCTCTGGAAAAGTAGGTGAGTCTTCTGGGATTCATAACAACTTGCTAGTTCAGTACAGAGATTGTGTAATTTCTGTTGTGGAGTAGGTAGAAATTTTACATTTCTAGAATTGTGTCTTGTTGGATGGTGCTACATTTCTCACAGAAAGCAGGAGTGCGGGATGCAGCCCTTGTTAGCCAGATGCCCTTTTACTGACCAGAGGAACAGGCAATCATAGAATCATTTGGGTTTGAAAAGACCTTTCAGGTCCAACAATTAACACTACCAAGTCCAGCACTAAATTAGGTCCCTAAGAGCCGCATTTACATGTCTTCTAAATATCTTTATGGATGGTGATTCAACCACTTCCTGGACAGCCTGTTCCAATGCTTGACAACCCTTTTGGTGAAGATATTTTTCCTAATATCCAATCTAAAGCTTCCCTGGTGCAACTTGGGGCCATTTCCTCTTGTCCCGTTGTTTGTTATTTGGGAGAAGAGGCTGACCCCTGCCTCACAAAAACCTCTTTTCTGGTAAGTTACAGTGATAAGGTCTCCCCTGAGCCTTGTGCTTTGAATTCAGCCTTTGAACTTGTTCAAAATTGTGAAATTAAGTATTAAATGTTTTCTTTATTATGTTACCAATCTCATCTATCTTTAGTGGGTTTAATGTTGTTTTCATCAGCAGAAGTCCTGTCTCACTGTGTGCTGTTCTTAGTTCTCTGGTTGTCTATCAAGCATAGAAATCTTGTAATGAAACTTTCTAAGTGTTGAATACTTAAAGGTGTGTCAGGACCTCCAGAAAAGATGGATCTGAGTGAATCATTACAGTATCTCATTCTCTAGGGTGTTTCAGCACTGCCATATCCAAGGATATCCTAAAAACAAGGTTTAGAGACCTCTCATCTATCATGGTGTGGTAGAACACAGTTGAGCAATGCAGCTTTAGAGTGTAAAGAATCTGAAGGGCAGAAGAAACTGAAGGCATTTGCATGCAGACTGTAATCTATTAGGAAACTTTTGGGAACCACACACAGGCTAACAGCTGCGGTCCTGATAATACTTATTTTTTTGTATTTTGAATGATGGTATGTATTTGTTCTAGGTTGTGTGTCAGGGTCAGCACATGTTTACTAGGGTTGCTGCATATATATATATATATATAGACAACCCCTCTAGCATTAAAATACATCTTACTTCCCAAATGAGTAGCTTACTTAAAGAAATCTATTTGTTTTTAAGGAAAAAACGTTACAGATTTAACTTGGGTAGCAGCTGCCAATGTCTCTGGAATTGGGTGCCATTAGATACATTGTAATAAAGAGAATAGGGTTTGGAATTGCTAATTGTTCATATGGGTAATACCCATGCAGAATAGGTGTATTCTGTATTCTTCCTGGTATCTTATCTGCTTTTTGTGTCTGTGATCAGCAGGCTGAGAGTCTGACATACTGCTCATTAAGCACATTGAAATGTTTGTTTGGTAGGTCTGTGCCATCGCAGTTCGAGTGGGCAGTGTGTGGGCCCAGGCAGGATGCACAAAGATGCAGAACATACTTCGTCCCAGGGCAAACGTCATGGCCCCAGCGTGGTAGCCGCAGAACTGCAGCAGTTGGCAGAAAAGCAAGCAGCCTGCCAGAATTCCCCACCAAGCCACGTCAGTCTCCTTACACAGCAGGTATGTAAGCACCAAAGTAGGGTCC
The DNA here is from genome assembly GCA_013397055.1 of Pachycephala philippinensis. Lineage (NCBI taxonomy): Eukaryota > Metazoa > Chordata > Aves > Passeriformes > Pachycephala > Pachycephala philippinensis. The sequence goes on along the minus strand of VWZT01004883.1, from coordinate 1,003,189 downwards.
CTGGGCAAGGGAGAAGTTTGTTACAGGCTTCTGTGTCAGCACTGGGCTGGGCTGAGATGTTGTAAGGAGTAAATCTCATGAAAATTAGTTTCTATCCTGTTGTTTTAAAGTGTTTATAGTCACCAGAATTTTGTTTTTCTGTGAGATGACAAGAATGTCTTGAAGTTATTTTATAGGAGAAAAAGCAGAGGATTAGAAAATATCTTACAAAAATGGAACCCATGTTTTGTCTTACTAGACAATAAACCCAGGTCTTCTCAGACTTGTGCTCCCATGCAATTTGCTTCTTCATTCCTCCAGTGTGTCATCACAGTGCTGGGAATGAAAGTCTGCAGAATGAGTTCTGATGTAAATTCTGTATTCCAATAACATTGTAAAGACATAATGAAGTACTTACTAGCATGGGGAATGATAATCCTTTTGTCAAACATGGTGATACACATGAAACGTACATTGAGTTGTGGTGGAATTCCACTTAGTTTCGTATTTCTTGTTGAATTATGCCCTAAATGGCTACACACAAACAATTTTTTTGCTTTATATGATGCTATAGTTGTGCTCATTTAAGGTGTTCAAGCTGAACACTTCTCAGTTAATAAAGCTGCCAACTGGAGATTTTCCAGTATAGGCACTTTGCCTTGGACAATAATTTTTTTCTCTTTACTTGCTGGAGACAAACAATTTGAATGTCTTCACTTCGATTCTTTTATTTTGGAATTACTATTTTAATGGTTATGTTTTGCTAAGTTTTCTGAGGCATGTTTAATAGTTGCAACAGCTGCTGGTATTTGCTTCTCTGTGCTGCTTTCAATTTTATTGTTACATGTTTGGATTTGAGTATCTGGTTATGCAATTGGTGATATATTTATTTCAAAATGCAGGGTACATTTATAACTTCGGGAAGCTGAATAGATTTTTCTTTGCAGATAGGTCTTCAGCTTTTAAAGGATATGTCACAAAAACAAAGTCCCTTCTTGTTGAAGGACTCATCAAAGAGAATGTGAGCGCTGACCATTCTAGTGATGCTGAGGCCTGGTCTTGCATAAGGCCAGACCCTGTTTAGATAATTTGTTCTTGTTTGCTTGTCCAGTGATACTCAGAGCTGTCAGTCTGGTTCTCAGCTTGTTTTAAGTTAAACGTTGTCAGTAAAACTGTTCAAAAACTTTGATAGTGAAACACTTTCATCTAGGAAAGGCTGATTCGTTGAAAGCTAAATATATGATGGAAAGTCCCTCCTTGGATAAAAGTTAGTTTCTAAACAAATACTTGGGAAAAAAATTGAAATGTATCTATTTCATTTCAGTCTTTCAAGAAAAGAACTTTGAAAAATAAGTTCATACGCTTTTTCCCTAAAATCATTCATTACCCATTCTGCTTCAACTGCAGTGGTTTCTTAGGTCTGTCTAGAGAACCCAATGTGTCTTCTTGCAGCCATATGTGTGGCTGTTAAATGATTTTTAAACTCCTGTATTCCTACCATGGCTAGTTACTCCTAGATAAATTAGAAAGTATGGGGGGGGAATTCAGAGAGGAATTCACAAAGATCTGCATGGGAAGGACAATGCAGCTTCCTGAGAATAGCTGTGTTGGGTGACAAAGGAGCATACTCCGGTGGCAGCTGAAACCTGTTTAGTCACCAGTCAGTCAATCCATGTAGGTGTACTCAAGTCTGAAGGTGGCTATGAAGTGTGTGGATAGGCTGGAAATGTGTTGGCTGTTGTGAATGTGTCTGCATTGCTTTTTGCTTCTGGGTTCTTCCAAGATATTTTCCCACAGAAGAGGTGGGAATTGCATGGTAGGAGAATGATAGTTCTAATTCCCTTCTTTGCAACAAGCAAACAAAAAGACACCTCAGCTCCTAGCAGACACTGCAGATTTTCTGACTCTGAGATATTTTGTATTCAACTATGCAATGTTTGCACAGGCTTTGCTTCAGTAGTGAAATACAGAAACATGGGTTGAGTTGTGTCTTTGTCATCTTCTGTCACCATGAAAAAGATCCATGTAGAAAGGAATTCACAAGTCAATTAAAAGTTTAGAGCTGGAGTTCTATCTGACAGTGAGTTTCCTTCCTGAGCCTGTGTCCATTCAGTTCTAGATATCTGCTCTCTACTTTGATTTTTCTAGGCATGTTTTTAAAATAATGCCTTTGGAAAGATGAAATCTGAATCTGAAGCTTGCTTAGTATGAAAATTTGGATTTAGTTGAGAACAGTTTTTAAGGCAATCTGATTCTTCAGTACTGAATTTATGGCACATAGCAATTTCTAAGCCAAGACCATTATTTTAAGCACACTTGAAACAGTGATGTTTTGGAAGGTTCAGATGTAGCTGCAAAGCCCCATGTATCATAACTAAAGCATGCAGTTACTGCTTATGCTTTTTTTATTTTTTTTCACATGGACGCATTCTACTCTTTTGTCAGTCATTAAAGAGTCATTCTGATTATTTTTTTGATCCAGCCTGGATTTTAAAGCCTGTCCTGCAAGAAGGACCCAGGGTTTTTGTCAGAAGACAGGGTTGCCATGACAATAAGGGCAGTAAGAGGTATCAACATACAATAAAAGCATAATAGTATGGCAGCGAGGCTTGGGCTTATTGTTGTGGGACCTGGAACCAGGATATCTGGCTTTGAACTGCTAGGCATGGATGTGAATTTGAAACAGGGGCATTGAATAAATAGAAGTACAGGAATTGCCAGTAGGCTGGCAGTTCGGAAAGTCATTTGCAGAAGAAGAGGTACTGTTGAAGCTACCTGGGAGTGCTTTGTGGTCATAGATTTGGGCAGACCAGGATTTGGTCTGAATCAGGAGAGGGAAGGCAGGGGCAGATGAGACACAAGTATATGGGAGAGGATTTAGTAAACACCTGGAGAGAATTGGGAAGTCAAAGACTATTGGTATGAGATGGAAAGGGGAAAGGCTTGAGATGGGAGTGTTTGAGGATTCTGGGTTATGAAACTCTGGTGGCTTTGGGACAGGAGAATTAAGGGATTGAAAGCCGAGAGAAGAGTAGAGAAACAGCTTGTATCTGGGTCACTTAATTAAACAGGGCACTACTTTCCTCTACATTTCTAGACAGGAGACTCTGAACTGTTATTTTGCCCCTTTTCACTGCTCTGTTTAAACCACTTGAAATATGATAGTATTTTTTTAAAAAGCATTCTTAAATAAATTGGCATGAAGATGAGAACATTACTTACCTAATAATAAAAATAGTACAATTGTTTAAAGCCATTCCAGAAACTTGGAGTTAGTCTACCTTGTTGGAAAGTACCTGGCTGGTATGAAAAGGACTTGATATATGGATTTAATTATGTTTCATGATAAGATTAGGACCACTGATTTGGAGGGGGTATATGAAAGAGTAACTTTTGAAAATACTGGTATTGCTGTGGACTGTATTTTTGTGGGGATTTTTTGTTTGTATTTTTTTTTCCCAAGGGCAAGAACTTCTATGTGAGAGTTGAATGTCTTTGTGCATTGGTTCCCTGTGTTGTGCCAAGCTGTGTCTTGGAGGCTGGGATGCTCTGAATACATACCTCCTTCCAAAAGCAGCTGAGAAGCTTATTTTCCATTCCCATTTTTGTGAGAATTTCTTCTGGTATCCGTATAGTAGTGTGGGTCTCTGGGGTTCCCAGGAATGTAGCCTCAGCAGCTGGGCTGGAATGATGTTGTCATTCTGGTTGGGAATCCACCTCTGTCCCTCTCCAATCCCTGCTGTTCTTCACTGTTTTCTGCCCATGCCCAAAGCACCTGTTTCGTGTTTCCTCTTTTACACTCTTGTTTTCTAGCCTTTGTATTAAATTAGTTTATTATTGAGTTACTTTTATTCATATAATTTTGTTGATATTATTGATACTATTTCATTATTTACTGCTAAAATACTAATGTTCAAAGGGAATATTTTAAGTATCTGATGAACTTTGAAAAAGATGTTTAAAACCTGTCCTTTTAAGAAAACAAAATTTTTGTGATTGCATCAGCTCTCTGTCTTGTCAGTCCCCTCCATTCATTTCTGAAACATCAGATAGGAACTTGACACTGATACTCACAGAATATACAATTCTTAGTATATGAGATGGAGATGTAGGAAGGTAAGTCTTACTAATCTGCAGTTTTGTTCCATTGTACTCAGTTTTCAGTCCTCACAGACTGTCTCACAAAGTGTGTGAGAACATTTTGCGTTTCATTAATTTGTGTTTCTGAAAAACATTTTCCATTCTATCATATAAAATTTCATCAGGCCATCTTCATTCTTCCAACCTGGAGAAAACAGTGGTGCCTTCACGGTGATCTACAATAGAAATATTGATCTAGAACCCTTAGGAATAATTACTTAATTCTTTTGCATCACTGTACAATGCCTTACTGCACAGTTGCAGGAATGAACGAGAGATGAATAGAGAGCAAAGAGGAGCAGTATTATTCTGTCTTTGACTAGAAAAGAAGCAGCTTTTTGGTTAACTTCTGTAACTGTCTTAAATGGTAGGGCCAGGAAAGATGGTGCCTTAAGGACACGCTTGAGTATGTCAGTCTCTAGTTACGTTATGAAGGATTTGGTCTGAGTCAGGACCAGTGCTATTCAAGGTTTTTGTCAGGGGCACAGTGGCATCGGGTGTACCCTTAGCAGGATGCTGTCCCGAGGGACATGGACAAGCTTGAGAAGTGGGCCCATGGGAATCTCATGAGATTTAACAAGGCCAAATACAAGGTGGTGCACCTGGGTCAGGGCAACTCCCAGCAGCAACAGGCTGGGGGATGAACAGATGGAGAGCAGCCCTGGTGAGAAGGACTTGGGGATGCTGGTGGATGAGAGGCTGGACAGGAGCCAGCAATGTGCACTCACAGCCCTGAAAGCCAGTTGTGTCCTGGACTGCTTCCAAAGCAACATGGGCAGCAGGGTGAGCGAGGGGATTCCTCTGCTCTGCTCTGGTGAGACCCCACCTGGAGTGCTGTGTACAGCTCTGGGGTCCTCAGCACAAGAGGGACACTGACATGTTGGAGTGAGTCCAGGGGAGGGCTACCATGATGATCAGAGGGCTGAAGCACCTCTCCTAGGGAGACTGGCTGAGAGAGTTGGGTTTGTTCAGCCTGGAGAAGAGAAGGCTTTGAGGTGACCGTATTGTGGCCTTTCAGTAGCTAAAAGGGATCTATAGGAAAAGTGGAGAGTGACTTTTTACAAGGACATGTAGTGGTGAGACAAGGGGTAATGGCGTTGAACTGATGCTAGGTTTAGATTGGATGTTAGAAACAAATTCTTTACTGTGAGGTTTGTGAGACACTGGAACAGGTTGCCCAGAGAAATTGTGGCTGCTCCATCCCTAGAAGTGTTCACAGCCATGTTGGATGGGGCTGTGAGCAAGCTCACCTAGCGGAAGGTTGGCATGCAAGAACCTGGGCATGCAGGTAGGGGTTGGAACTAGGTGATCTTTACAGTCCCTTCCAACCCAAAAGATTCTATGATTTTCTTATAAACATTCAACATTAGAAAATAATGCAACATGGAGGTTTCTAGGGAGAAAATTAATTAAGTATAGCTGTTAACAATGAATGTTAGTTTTTACTTCTGAGGAATTTTATTCCATTCTCTTAACTTAAAACCACAGATTTGTGATATTTTTGTGATTAAATAAAATCTAATAATAGAGCTCATTTTGAGATTATGACAACAGTGGGAGTTAGGTACCTCTATCCATACCATATATTTCAGACACTGCCTGATCTTTGCAGCACGCGCAATCTAACTGTAGTACTCCATAGTGTCCATAAATAGAAAGGTGTGCCTCTAGTTAACTACCACTATGTCTGGGAGCAAGCAACAGAGATCTCTATGGTAAATGTGTCTGTGGGGGTCCAGCATTAGCCTGGTAAGTCAGTGGCTCAGTAGGATAATAAGGAGGCATCTGATCTCAAATGGCCATAAGAAAATGGGTAATATACTATGTCTTATCTATTAGAGTTCTTTGAACCGAGAAAAATAGCATCCAGTGTAACTTGTTCATATTCCAACTTTCAAAAAAGTTTTTGACAAGCTTTCAGCAAGTGTTGTTAAGATGGACAGGTGGCTGTAGGATGAGAAACAAAGTTTTATTATAGATAAAAAGACAAAAAGCAAACAAAAAATAACTAGCCAATTTGCTATGTAGCAAGTGGATAACTGAAGGTGCATGATACAGAATGCACATGATCCAGTGTAAAATTAAGTGTTTGAAAGGAGGAGGTTAAGGACATTAAGAAGGCATGTTATTACTTAAAGAATGCAAGTTATTGCAAGGTAATATAGGGTGTGAATTTACAGTAGATTAACTACTCTATACTGTTCATCCGTGTTTGTGCAGCTCATATTTACCACATGAGGTAATTTCCTGTTACCTTCAGTATAATGTGGGCTGCAAGAGTCCCATGTTCAGTTACAGTGAAGTTATGTGTGAAGTGTGTGCTGTAAACTTAAACTCGAGCCTACCTCCTGGTAATTTGTCACTATGTTTGTATTCTTTTTTGGATTATTATGAGTAAAACTAATAGAAATTGAAGAGCTGCATTAATTGGGCAAGACACTGGCAGATGAAGTTGAGTGTTTACAAATATCTGACTGTATGATAAGCAATAATTTTAACCTCTTGAGTGATTAAATCTAAAACTCATTTCTTTAGGGAAGAAAAAAAGAATTTTATTTCATTGAAAGCTCAGTGGAGATACCTGTTCCAAGTTAAGCAGTAAAGTCAGCAAAGAAAAATGGTTAGTGTGTTTAAGGAACAGGATAGGACATATATGTATTAGTGTAAGCATCAATTATATAACCTCCCTCAAAACTGTTTTCACTTCTGGGTGACATTCTTAAAGTGAATTTAGGAAAAATAAGTGGGATTCACAGATCAATGACTGCAAATGCAATTTTAATGAGGAAGTGAAAACATTTAGTTTTTTTAGTGAGGAGATAAGTGTGAAGGAATTACATACAGCAATGAAAGACAAGGCAAATCAAGTTTATTTTATTCATGTTTCTCTTAATAATAATAGGATATTCAGTTTAGCAGGAAGATACTGGAATAAAAAATTATAATAAAAGTGAATAGTTATTGTCACAGAATATATTTATCTTCTGAAACTCCCTGAAATGGGATACCATTAAGGCTGAAAAAATTAATAGGCCGTAGTTTCCTCAGAGAGAATAATGAGCATTTTGCAAATGATAGATCCCTAGGTTTTACCATACAGAAATAACAAATTCCTTTTCCTTATCAATAAGATGTTTCAGTTAGATGCATGGAAACTAAAATTTCTTCCATCTTCTGAAATATGTCAGACAGGATAGTGAGTTTGCTGGGCCATTGATCTGAACTGACCTTTTATACGGAAAAACGTGTGCTATGCTGCTGCTTCCATATTTATGAGATTTTTCTCTGTTACATAGCTTTACTGTAGTCAAGCTAAATATTTTCTTTATGGTAAGTGGGTTACTGAGACACTTGTGAGGAACTCAGTATCTGAAATTGGTGATTTCCCTAGTTATCGGATGATATGCTAATTATTTTTACAAAGTGATGATGTCTTTGTCAATATGTGTAGTGTAGTGGTTAACGGTGCATGTTAACAATACAATTTTTTGATTTCCCGAAGTTTTCTTGTTCAGTTTGCCCACTGCCTTGCATGAGCCTAAGATGGTGACAGTACTGTTGGGGAAACAAGGCAGGTATGTGGGTGGTGAGTTGGAGAATGAGGCCTGAAGATACAGTTCAGTAAGCCCATTTCATTGGAGAGGGACTTAATTGCCTTTCTTGCCTTGATTTGAGATGTAGAGGTCTTACTGGCTACTTTGTGACTTCTGGGCAGCTGAACTGATGGGTTTTTTGCCTGTACCTACTGTGAGCCATTGGCCTTTCCTGATGGACAGATGGATGAAGAATGTGACCAAAATAATCCAAACTGCTTTAACTTCTGTCGTGTTCCATACCAGGCTTTAATCCTAAAGTCTTTATTTCATGTATGTTTATATTTCCATGTGTTTGCATTGCAGGACTTTCTGTAGGGAGGACATTAAAATACGCAGCACGTGTGTACATCCAGAGCCAGGTGGCTGGATCCTGGATGCATATGAGTGTTTTTCTTTGTGAATAGCATGCTACTTCTCTCTGAAGTACACTGTAAGGTACAATGCATTTTTTCTGCAGTGCTGTATCTGTGTGAGGTCCCTATCATTGCCTGGTGGCGGGGGGGCTGCAGTTGATATCTAGCAGGCTGTAGTACTTCGTAGTTATTAATGTTAGGGAACTGAAGAATGTGTTGAATTGGCCAGCTTGACCAAGAGGAGGAGGAAGAGAAGGAGGGGAAACCTGGTGAGAGCTCTGACTCTCCCTGTGTGTGGGAGAGTGTGAGATTTCAGGTCCCAGCTATTATCAGGAATAGCTCCAATTCTTGCAGCCGGGGAGTTTAATCACAGGGATAACATCAGACCACCCAAGCAAGGGCTATACAGAGCTGCCTCCTTCTCTGCTATGCAGCCAGTCAGTGCCCAAGATCCAGCAGCCAGGATTCCTGCAAACATACTGACAGATCCATTGGAGGATGGGGCACTTGTCTTATTCTATGTTTTTCATTTAGACAGAAGGTGGAAATCAGCCAGAAGCAGACGGGTTTACTAAACCTTAGGACCAGGGAGAGGGAGTGAGGAAGAATTAAGTGGAGCATTTTACGGTGTCCCAGAGGGACCCTGTATATGCTACGGGAATCCCAAAATAGTGAGCTTCATCTTAACATCAGCTACAACAATATTGGAAGCCACACCACTCCTCATTTACCTGTCTTGGTTACACAGTGTGGTACCCTCACCTGCCTTGTCCTCGACAGAGCAAACTACCAGTCTGCCAAAACACACTGTACAGGTCCCAGTGGGCATCAGCTCTTTCCTGTCTAGACCTCAACAGCACAACAAAAGCATTAAATTTAGGGTGCAGCAAATACTTACAGAATTTTGGTGAGTCTGTATTCCCCACTGAGGAGTTTTGGTTTTTTTCAGTGATGATCCCTTGCTTTGACTCAACCCCCTTTATCTGATTCTTAGTTTTATTTTCTTTATGTAACCATTTCTTTGGTTTTTACCCTTCCACTGACGGAGAGAAGGGGAAGTGTAAAGAAAAAAGGCATCTTACTGTAATTAGTAAGAGGAGCAAGAAACAGGCAATCAACTCTGAGGGGCATTTTTCTTTCCTCTTTCACACACCTCTGCACTGCATACATCTCACTCAAGCTGTTCACACAGGAGCTGGGATTACTTTTATTACTACTGATTTGTAGTGGCAGCAGTAATATAACCAGTTGGTCTCAGCAGAGGTTGTAGGAAGTGAAAATATCAATGTGGTTTCTGCAGTGCTCATGTTGAACTCCTTCTGCTCTGAGCCTCCACAGGGAATAGAAGCAGAGGGTTTTGTTATGATGCAGCAACATCTGCAGATAGTCACCAAACAGGCCAGGCTGAGCAGCTAGATCTCATGTTATGGGAAAGATTACACCCCGATCATCAAACTTTTGGCAGGATTGTGCCTTGTAAAAATCACTCCCACTGGAAGTTTTGAGGCAGAGAGAGTCTAAATGAAAGCCTGACTTTTTCAGGAGAAGGAAGAGGGGGAGTTCAACCATCCACAGCAGCAGCACTGAGTTTTCTTTTTTCATTGTTAAATGGATGCATATGCTGGAGACACTACAAAGGAATTTGCAAGTTTGTCAGGTTTCCCAGGAATGTCTTTGGCAGGTCTTTGTCTGGAACGTTTTCTGGAGACTGGAACACTTGTGCTCTGTATGCATATGTATATCCTGTAAGCTGGTAAGCTCAGAGAGCAAAGAAGGAATGTCACAGGCCTCTGGCCAGATCAGCCTTGGTACACACACAGATTTCACACTTCCCAGCCTTTTAGCCTCAGTTCTTCCCTCCTGACCGGTTGTTACTGCAAATTCAAATCTGTGCATGAAAAGAAGGTGCTTTAGTATGGGGTGTGGCCAGCAAAATGGCCTGGGTAACAGAAAGGTGGTTCTAGAAAAATCTGTTTGTATTGCATGATTTCCTCATGGAATTTGTAGTGGTACATTTTGTTACACTGTTCAGACAGTTATTGTGTGTGTGTCTTATTTGTGATTTGGGATTTCCTTTGCCTCTTAAGAGGCAGGTTAAAATGGTGTTTTTTTTTTTTTTTTTTTTCTTTTTTCCTCCCCCCCCCAACCCCCAATACTGGGATAGCCTGTTGGATTCCAGTATCTTGGTGCATTAAGGAAGGCAAGGCTGCTGGACTGTTTCCAGTAGTACTGGCAGACCTGCAAAGTGTATTAGACCAAGTCATGCTAGCCCGTGCTAGATCACGGGTGTACCTGGGAGCTCTGTGGTAAAGCCAGGAAAATGCAACACATACTAGGGAGAGAACAGGTTAACAGTGAGTATTTGTATTGTTGTAGCATCTAGTCAGTCATCTCTGAAGGAAGAAAAATAACTGAAAAAATACAGCAAAACTTTTTCTCTCCACATGGCAAGTTTAGCTCTTCCCTTCTGTTAAAGATTTCACGGATCTTGAAAGCCTTAGGGGTATCTGTGTTTGAGAAAGGCTTGGCAAGTGAAAATACAGTGACTATGGAAGCCAGGTAATGAAAGAAAAAGCACATTTCTTTTGCAAGCTATTGGATAAAGATGGCATTGCTGGATGAACAGTAAGTAATAAAATGGAGAATTAGGGATTGGCTGAAGGGTCTTGAAGGATTCAAACTGGATAAACATATGGATACATGTGCTTACAGAGCATATGGGTAAAACTAGATCGAAAGGCGAAGGAGTACACACTACAGATGAGACATTTTGTACCGTTTCAGTTTTCAAGTGAAATGGTTCCCTCTTTGAGCTTACGATACAGCGTCATCTTGTCCTGTCTGACACATCAAAACTTAAGGATTCTGGTCTGATCTGAAGGCAGAGGAGTAGTGATCTTACGTGTATCTTATGATCCTTGTCCAATCCTTCTGTAAACAAAAAGGTTTCTCAGTAAACAGTTTATTCATATATGCCTTTGTAACCTGTTGATAGGGTACATTGTGCTGAAAACTTTGTCTCCTCCTGTTTCTGTGAAAGTGTTATCATTTTGGAGGTTTTTTTGGAAGAGAAAACAATGTGATTACTGCATTCTTTGGGTGTATCTCTTAGGCTTGGCATGTGAAATATAGCTTGAGCTTTGGACCCCTTTTCCTCCTCACCAGTCAGAAAGATCCAAATGGAAATGTGAGATGTGTGAACTGGGGAGGATGCAGTATGGCTCCAAGTAAGAGAAATGATCTTTAAACTTTGTGTATCTCCAATCTCCATCACTTCTTAGGCAACAGGATATGACTGGCTTCTGCCAGAAAAGTGCTAAAACTGCCAGCTGGAGAGGATTAAGGAGGCAATTTGTAGTGTATTGCTTGTTGTAACATGTTGACCAGTGAAATTTTGGATCTGCTGTTCAGGATGTTGGTAATGAAAATTTAAGTCACATTTTCACTGCCTGCCAAGAGGGGCAGAGTAACAACTTGTAGTGGCAATGTGTCCCTGTTTACCCTGGTTGACTCCTACAAACTAGCAGAAGAAGCATTCGGGCTTTCAGGAGGCTTTTCCTGAATCCATAGAGGCTGATCTGCAACACTGGTTATTACTCTTTTCTTTTTCTGATTGCTGTAATTTACAGCTTTCACTTATTTGAACCATTAGAGAAAATCAAAAAGAAAATACTAACTTTATTATAGAAAAAAGATTACTGAATATGATAATGGGAACTGTTGAAGGAATAGTGTAATGTAGATCAGAAAGTGAAAGATATTAAGCTCTTTTTCCGACTCTTGCTTGTGATTTCTTTAAAGTACTATATAGTGGATCTTTGTCTGTAGGATGCTATTAATTGGAAGCGAATTCTATCCTAGGGTTTTTATTCCTATCTGTACCTTGAGAGTTCATATTTCATATTGAATTTTTAAAGCAGATTAACAAAAACAAACCCCTCAACTCCTATATTCAGCACTTTGAGGTCTCATTCTGTGTTGTGGCCTTGCTTTCAGTCTTCAATTTATTCAGAAATAAATTTCGCTGAATAAAGCATGACCACAGAGATCAATTCTTTTAAGCGTCTCTGCTGTCAAGGCAAGTGTATTGCAGTCATAAACTTACGTTATAACATTTAAAAATAAAAGTTAAAAACTATTTCAGCATGGTGCAATAATTCATGTTTTGGCTTATTAGCATTATATTGAAGTAAATATAACAGTACATATATGTCCTGTTTCTATCACAGGTCTCTATTGATATGGCTGTGATAACCCATGTGTTCTCCCCACCCCCCATTTCTTCATGTTATATCGTAAATAGAAGTACATCAAGTTGGTTCTTTTCCTTCCATGAGAGCTTTTGGGAATTTACTATACCATGGTGTTCTTCAGTCAGCATGTTCATTTCAGCTTCTGACATCTTTGCTGTCCCAATCAGTTTAAAATTTGTAGCAACACTTTGTGAATTGTTCTATCATGAGAGATATTAGCTGTGTATTGTCTTGCCTTTTACAGGCTCCACAAAGAACATATAGATGTGACAATGTGAAAATTGGGATGTTTGAAGTGTGCAGTGCAGCCCACACAGGTCTCCTGTCATACTGTCAGTGTCAGGAAAAATACTCTTAAGTCCATCACTGCTAATGAAAAACAGGAATCTTACCAGCAGGAGAGTTTGAACCCACCTTAGTGCAACTCAATTTGAAAACTAACTTAATTCTTGTAGATCCACACCAAAAGCCCACTTCTGTGTTGAGCCCCACTAGCCTTTCTTGGTTTTGGAGATATTTTTTTATTTGTTTGTTTTTGCTCCATTACTACTATTTCTGAAGCTATAAACTCTTCTAAATAGGTATTTTGGTCCAGGTGCTCTACATTACCTTTTACACCAAAGTACCAACTTACTTGCTGCTAAGTATTTGCCTCTGTAAAGGGAAGAATGCAATTCCATCAGGTGCACAGGAACAGTGGAAAATGAAGCCACTGCTGAGCACAGATGTGTTGGGAGTGCCTCGGTAATCCTCTAACACAACATCCTGGCCAGCTAATTATAGCAGCTGAAATGTCTCAAAGCATGGCACAGTAACAAGCAGTAACATCCGTCTGGGTGGGCTGGCTGCAGCTAAACCTTGTATTCTTGCTGGTGTTCTCTCTTTCTGAATCCTTTGCCTGTTTTTAATCCTGCTGTAGTTTAAACACCTGTCTATCTGGAATGTGTGAAATGTCCCTATTACCCATGCTAAGCTATTTGCTCACCTGCTTTGCTTAAAAAGACAGCTTTCAAATAAACAATGATACACTATTAAAGAGGAAAGCATGTCACAGTAATAGAGCAGGATTGAGGTGGTAATTCGTCAGACTAAATGGTTCTTGGCATCAAGATGATGAGGAGAGAAAACTGGATGAAGTTTTCTGTGTTTCACACATTGGATGTGTTAGCAAAATTGTGATCACTGTTGCTGACCAGCTAAGAATTGTATATAACCTATTTTATTTACCATGTTGCCTTCTGTGTTTGCATCATTTACCATTCTTGCTTCTTTTCAGACAATAAATTCTTTGTGACCAGCAACTGTCATTGTTAGGTATTTGTATAGTGCCTGGCACAATTAGAACTAAATCTAATTTGAAGCTTTCTGTTAGCGCGATGAAGATTCTTTAAAACTTAATTAAATTCTACAGAACACAGCAACATTAAGGGGTGAGGTAGAGGCTCCAAAATGACACCTAATACTGTTTTCCATATAAGGTGGATAACACTACCCATTACTAAGCTTACTGGATAATGTCCCACTGTAAGACCTTGTCTTAAATTGCTTATAATGTTCTGAAACTTTATTCATTTGAATTAATGTTTTCTGTGCTTATTGTTCAGTTTTCAGAACACTTCAGGCAAGGTGAAGTATTCCAGCCAAAACCAAGGCTGGATTAAAAAATATTTTGTGCATTTTTCTTTTAAATCTCTTTATTTCCCATGCTTTGAAATAGCAATTTGCAATTTAGAGTTCTGTCCAAGCTTGATTGCAGATTAACCGTTTGAAAAGCTTGAGGTGAAATATACTCAGCAAGACCTGCTAGACCTCTCCGCTTCCTGAAGGTTCCCTCCACACAGAGGATGCTAAACTGAATTTCTCTGTATTTGCACCTCTAGTGTACTTTGGCTTGAGCTTCTGTTCTCCTGTGTTTTCAGTAACCTGGTCCATGTTGGATTGGGGAGCTGTCTGATTCAACTGCAAAATGAGTAGGAATTCATCCACGGTGTGGAGAACAGCTAGGATATGGAGCCTGTGAAATTTGTATCTGGACATAATTTAGGAGAGGACACTGAGAACCATTCAGATGGAAGAACAGAAATGGATGGAGTGGTAGTGTGGTAAATGTGGTCCAGTGAGCAGCCCACATTCAAGGACTGGATGAACAAAGAGGGTGGCAAAAGGAGAGGTCTGGGGAGGGGAATAAAACCAGAGCTACTGGATATAGGACATGTGAGAAAACAAGAACGGAAGTGTGGAAAGACAGATCAAGTAACTACTCCTGGGGAAAGTTCCAGACCTGAAATGGTGTGGGTCAGGGCCCAGAAGTAGTGGGAAAGGTAGTGCTGGAAGTCTGTAAGGATGAAACTGTACTGAGGAAAACAAGGAGAATGACACCTGAAATGCAGAAGCTGAGACTGACTGTGTGAGAATAGTGACACACAGATGAGGAGCAAGAATGGGAAGGGATAGAGCTGGGAAGGGATGAGATGAAAGTGGCTGCTTTTGGAGAAGTGGGCAGAAGCCTAGGGTATAACCACTAGAATTTAATCCTGTCCAGAACCTGAAGTAGGAGTTCTGAACTTACAAAATGCTTAGGTGCCTTGTCCTATTAAACCACAGGAGGGAGAACCTGCTGTGTTGTCAATGGTGATGTTCACGATCCAGAGTTCAGTGAGAGGACTGCCTGTAGTCCTGAATTTTAAGTATGAGTGCAGTGTATTGCAATGAAGATGGTATGTACTTGTTTGAGTAATTGCACACAAACTCCATTAAAAGAGCATTGTTAAGCTATGCTTAAGTCACACTTTAAATGGCTTAATAAGCACCACCTTTGAGATCTGGAGCAGATGCAAGGCTAGTTCTTAGGCTCTTCTTTCTGTGTTCTGTGTCTCATTGGCTGTATGCCTTCCAATTGCCACAGAAGTGACGAGGGCCGATATAGGTAAGTCTTGTTTGCCATATGATCCTAATCTTCGTGCAGAACCTGATGTTTTTGCTGCTCCTAAAAAGTAGCATGTGATCATGTAATTTAAGGTAGTTGTATGTCAGGGCTTGACTGGAGGCCTTTGCAAAGTTTTCAACATTTGTATTGTTTTATTACTTTTTTTCTTTCAAAATGTAAACTATTATACTGCTGTAGTAGATCCATTGCATTATGTATTCCTTCAGTACATCAGCAGATAGGGTCTGCTTGCACAGTTTGATCTTTCGAGAGTATAAGCAATGCAGGAAGAATGCTTATAGAAAGAAACAATGGAATACATGTTATATGCTTAAAAACTCATCAATTTTAGAGCTTCATATTGCAAACGTACACCTAACACAATATTTGTGTGTTTACTTGTGTGAACACACAGTACTTTGTAAGTGGTTGTGTGAGAAGTTTCTTTAATGTGTGGTTGGATTTTGGTTTGAATTTTATATCCAAGGTACATATGCTTTTTGCTTGTGCCTGTATGTTTGTATAGAGAGTGGTAGAGACGGGACAGGTGCGTATGGTTGGCTTGCTGACACAGCTCATGATGACTGGAGAGATACTCTGGTCTCTGCTCTGGTGTAATATGAGCTTCTAGCTTTTGATCAATGCATGTGGAATTAATTTTTCACATGGCAGTAACTTTCTTACTTTGGGATTTTTGCCCCATCTTTGTCCTTTTCCTCCTCTGTTCTTCTGTGAATGGAAGGGTTATCATTTTCATTCTGGCCCCTGAATTCATCTCAGGCACGGTGGATGTTGATGTCATCTCTCACTGCTTTATACAACTAGCACACTGTTTTTGCATTTGAAGGTTTCCATTTTCTAACAGTTTCACTTCTCGTAGTACATACTCTATCCTATTTATTTAGTGATACCTTTTTCTCTTTTCTTGGCTTTTAATTGTTTCTGATAGTTTGTTTGGGTTTGTTTTTGTTTTGTTTCCTTTTTTTTTTTTTTTTTGCCTCTTTAGTTAACAAACCTGGACTTGGCAAGTGGAGCCATAAGCAAGGGGAATGCAGCTGCCCCACAGAGCTACTGGTCACCACTCAACAAAAGAGGGCCACTGTGGCCTATTCAGTCAGACACTCATAGAGATGACAAAAGATCTGTCTCTTCAGCAGTCAGGTAAGTTAAAATTGCTGCTCTAGCTTTTTGAAGAAGAATGCAATGCACTCAGGAGCTCATTTGTAATTTGTGTTTGGCTTCTTGCTCGGATGCAGGAGCATGTCCAGAGAAGGGCAGCAGAGCTGGTGAAGGGTCTGGAGCACAAGTCTTATGTGAAGCAGCTGGGGGAGCTGAGGTTTTCTAGCCTGGAGAAAAGGAGTCTTGGGGAGTGGCAGGGGCACAATATTGCTCTGTACAACTCCCTGCAAGGAGGTTGTTGTGTGTGTTGGTCTCTTGTCCCAAATAACAAACGATAGGACGAGAGGAAATGGCCTCAAGTTCCATCAGGGGAAGTTTAGATTAGATATTAGGGAAAATTTATTCACCAAAAGGGTTGTCAAGCATTGGAACAGGCCACCTAGGGAGATGATGGAGTCACCTGAGGGTTTTTAAAACGTGTGTAGGTGTGGTACTTATGGACATGGTTTAATGGTAGACTTGGTAGTGTTAAGGTTAACAGCTGGACTTGAGGATCTTAAAAGGAGGATCTTTTCCAGCATGAACAATTCCATGATTCTAACAGCTTAGTAATGGTTCTTCTCAGGTCTAGAAACTAGCCCTATGAAAGTAGCTATGTTCTCAGAGCTGTCAGGTTCGTGGTGAAATAAGGGCATAGATGAACATGGTGGATGAGAGGGAAATGTCTGTTTCTCTTTGATCATTTCCCATCCCTGCGTCTGTAAGTTTAGGTTTGCTGGCATTGAGACATATATGCAGAATGCAAACTTAGACCTGATGCTGCAAAAATCTCCACTAAGTCCTCATCTTCATGCTTTTTCCTTGAATATCAAGTTTAGATTGTTCAAAGATAGAGCAGTGTTTATCAGAGTTTCTTTTCCAGATGTCTTCTTTATACTCTATATTAATTTTGGACATTGGAATTTATGTGTATGGCTTACACACTCATGGGAATCAGGGCAGAGGACTGATTCTGCAGTACAACCATTCTTCCTGTGATTCAAAGAGCAGCAAGATTTACTTGGATGAGTCTGAATCTTGGAAGCTGTGAACAAGGCAAATGTGCTGCAGTAACCAGGCTAGAATACAAGCCCAGGGCTGCTGGAGATTTGAGTTCTTCCTTTGCACTCCAGTAAATAATATTGATTCCTTTGCCTAAGCATTCATTTTTGTCTTTTAAAACAGAATAATAAAGCAGAGCTTCTCCAAGACATGAGTTTAGGTCTGGAAAGCACTGTATACATGAAAATACTGATTCTTATCACTGGTGCCTGAATGCTACTGGAAAATAGAGAGAAGCAAGAGAGGGGAAAACACAGTGCAGGAGGCTTGTGATCTGAGTGGTCATCCTTCCCCAAATGGGTCCTTCAATAGAAAGATTGTAATGGGATTTGGAAAGCTCGAGTAAAATTGTTCTTATTTCATCAGTCACTACTTTTCATCCTGCCTAAAGAAGAGGAATGTGAGAAATGAATTCCTGGCCTGTTACTGTTCCATCACACTGTTTGCCTCAGAGGTTTAAAGTTACTGAGAGAAGTGTTGATGTTTCTGCTCTTGGACCCCATCCAGGCAAGCTATTACCTAATCCAAATAAAGAACCTATCCAACAGGTGTAAACTGCCTTCCTCTCCTACATGGCTTGGGAGAGCAGCAGCATGCAGGCTGTCCTAGAGCTTCTGTTCCTTTTTCAGCTCTGTTTGCACCTTTGCATGGGCTCACAGACATAGCTGCAAACCCCACCACTACTGCCCAGAATTCCACTCTGAATGACTTCCAGGGCTGTGCTTCATCTAGCATTGTGTGCATAGTTTAATGCTTCTAGTTAAAGGTTCTGTTTTATTTTGTGCAGCAATCTGAAAATACTTCAGAATTTTCCAGTCACAACTGATAGAAGATTCCATCTTCAAACCTTTTATGAGTCATTTAGTCTTTCATTACTTCAGTTGCTCTGTTTTTATCCTCAGAAAGATGCCTTAAGACTCCCTGTTGAATTATTTTATCTTCATGGCTGCTTTTATCGAATGGCCAAAATACTGAGAGTTAAGAGTTTTATGTAAATCTGGAAATGAAAGAAAAATTCTTGAGGCAGTATTGGATTACTTGGTCTGTGAACTTGTGTTTAATGAGAGAATTCCAAAAGGAATATCAAGGCCATGACATATGGAGATGGCTATCCTGTATTGGAAATGCCTTTTTTGCTACTTGATTTGTTACATTGGAGCAAGCAATTCATAGAGGGTCATCTGATGAGTGTCAGCCTGTGCTCAGTGCTGGATGACTGAAGAAAAGCTTCCTGTTTTGTTCCATTAAGATTCTCGTCTATCAGTTGCAGAATTCAGCAAGGATGGAAATGTTCTGTAAATGGGTCTCTTATCTGGCTTGCACTTGGCTCCAGTTCAAACATCTGTCTCTGAAGTGCAGTCCTCACAGTTTTTGTATGGCTCTGTGGTAAATCGAAGCCATTTTAGTGCTGCTGAAGGTCGTTAGAAAATTTTGGTTTGATGCTTGCAGTCTGTGGGATTCAGGCTATTCTTTTAGGCGAATAATCTTCCCCTTTAATTCCCACTCTCCCAGTACTGACTTATCTAAATATATCTCAAAAGAAGTTATCTCTTCTTTTGTTGGTTCATTTTCTTTGCATGAGATAAGGTGCCAAATTAGTAGTCTGCTTGCCAAAAGGCAGAAGAGGTCATAGGTTTGTAATACAGAGACAGAGGACAGTTCTGGATATGTTAAAATGTTATTTTAGAAATCTGCACTGCTGTGCATTTTGAGATTTTTTTTTTGTCACTTTCTATAAGCACTGGCACTATTTCCAGTCAAATTATGGCCTAGGCTGTTGCTGCACCTCAGACAAAGAAGCCTGCAGGGCTGCACAACAGGTGAAAGATTCCAAGTTGTATGTGGCCTTACTTCTGACTACGGTGACATGACTGTCAACCTCTGCCACATTTGCTGCAGACCTGCCTTTGTTGCCCTCTGTATATCAATGAAGTTATGCCAAATCTGTTCTCTCCTTCTTTAATCCTAGTCCTGTCTCAGTGCCCTATCTCTGTTCTGTCTCAGCTTCTCGCTCAGTCCATTGGGCAGGATTGTCACCCCTTCACACAGTGCTGTAAAGGCACTAAATGTGATTACATGTTTTGTAGTAGAGTTATTAAAGATTACCATATATAATTTTTATCACAATTTTTGTAATGTAATCCAAGGACCACAACCATGAAAGTGATTCCTCATTATCCAGTGAAACTATGAGTCAACTGAAGCCAAGACCATACTAGAACTGCTCTTGAAAAAGCTTTCTCTTGAAAGCATTCTTGGTTTCATAATAAAGGTAAAAAATCAGGTGTTTAACAGAATGAAGCTTGTTGATTCAGAACATAAACTAACTTTGAAGTACCTGTTAGCAAATCGCTGCATAATCTCTAGTTGTGAGGACAGTAGATGGAGGTTAGTAGAGGCCTGTGACACTGGAATTTGCAGCTGCTATGCCACTTGTTTTTTGAAAAAGACAGTGTATTTCTTCTCCAAGAATTACTTGGGCTCTGCAGGTCACTAAACCTCTAAGACCTGGACCAAAGCTAGCAAGAAAGAATTTTTTTTTTTTTTCCCTAGCTGGTACGGATTTCTGTGTTTTCAGTGGGCACCTTGGATTCAGCAGCAGCCATCCTTGCTCATGTTCATCTTGTAGAATTTGTAGGGGCAGTAAGTTGGCAAGAATTCAGCAGTGAAATGGTCAGTGTTTTCTCAGATCTCTGTTTCATTAGCTTCTTGCTCTTTCATAACATCTATGTCAAACCTGAAGACTGACCTCACACTTCTAAACTGCTCAGCGTATTTTTTCCTTGAATTTTCTGGCAGACTTATCTAATTTGGTTAGGGCAGGCAGGCAAGCCTGCTTGTCATCAGTCAGAGGGTAGAATGGCAGTCAAATTTATATTAGCCTCTGAAGGGCTACTGCAGTCAGAGAAAAGGGATTCTCCTCCTTGCTTGACATGTCTGGAATACGTTTTAGCTTGTAATTTCTGCCAAGGTGCTCAGGTTTATCAAGAAATTATGTTTTGTTGGTGGACCGTCTACTCTGGTTTAAATTATATAAACACATGCTTTTTCAATTTTCTGGTCTAAGGGGATTTTAAGTTTAATTTACTCTGGTATCACTCTCAGTGATAGTAATACCAACAGCTCTCAGGGCTTCACAGGCTGTGTGCATATACCTGCTGTATGTCCATGTTCCCAAACAATCTCTGCTTTGTGTATTTTCATTTTTAGTTTTCCTTGCCTAGAAGTATCAGAGAGGGTGGGAAACCAGAAGATGCTGACCAGACATGTAGCATCTCAGATGCTTCTGGGTCACATTGCATATATTTACTGCTCATGTACAAATCAACAGTGTGGGTGCAGGAAATCCGGTACTACTTAAGAAGCTTCCTGTGCCTGCTCTAATAGAAAATACGTTTTAATTTGTATCCCAAAAATTCTACACAGCAAAATGATTGTACACTCTGCTCTTGCACACTCTAGCTCACAAACTAAGATTGCTGTGCTGCATCCCGACAGACAATCTCCCAAATCAGGACTTTGCTTTTAATTGCTGACCTTCCTTAGCCTTGGCTGGGTAGTGGATACTTTATATCCTCCTTCCCCACCGAGTGCCTACTACAGCTTCATGCCAATTTTACTGCTAGGGGTATTCGTACTATGTGTTCCAGGTTTCAGGTGCTCTGATCACACCAAGTATATATCCTTTGGACTTGTGAGGAAGAATCCCAGGTCTCTTTTGAGAGCTTTCTCGGAGCTGGTGCATTTGGCTTCTGTAGTTTCACTGAATCTTTGAGTGTTGCCAGAAAGACCCCAAACAGCAATCACCAGCTAATTATTGTTCACTGGTCTCAACACTTTGTGTCAAAGGGGCAGCTTGCTGTGTTTGACGTGAAGGGAAGGTGAAAGTGGCTTTGTTGTTTCCTCAGTTTTTGTTTTAAATTTTGGAGCTGTGGAATGCAAAATAAGAAATCACGCTTGGACCCTGACTGGCTCTGAAGAGCAATGAGAAGAGGGAGACTGAAGTAGACAAAAGATGTGCAGGGTGATTCTTACAGGGATAGAAGGGTGAGTAATTGATGGGACAGTCTCTCTTTTTTTTGCAAGACTCTTGAGCTAGACCAGGGTGGGCTTAGCATGGCAGAAGCAGCATGGGTGTTGCAGTAGGGGCTGTAGGAGAGAGTTAACTATGTGTGGGCTTGCAGCTAGAAGTAAGGACAAGAGAATTCCTGGGTATCTTGACAGCTAATGCCAAGTTTTTATACGAATAAATCTCTTTCTCTATGTTACATATGTGTGGCTTTGTAGTTCTGGGTTGATGGTAACTTTATTCTCTTCAAAATCGTTTTTTCAAGCTCTCTGCAGTTTCTTGCAAAGTGGAGGCTACCTGACTGCTCTCCGGTGCTGCGTTTGCCGAGTGTTCAGAGCCTGTTTGTTTGCAGAGCATCTAGGTGTAAGGTAACTTGGAGGCTGTGCAGCACTGATGCCTCTGGAGGAAATGAAGGGAGAAAGCAGCAGGCACTGAGGGTTACACAGTAGGCCCTCAGTTCAGTTTGAGCAAACTGCAGTGACCTTAACACCTCCCTGCCTAAGCAGTTCAGAAGTGCCAGAGCAGCAGCCCAACAGCACTGAATCCAGCCCTGTGCTAGCATAGCCACATGTCTGTTCCTTGTTCCCCACAGTGCTTGTTCTCTTCTCTTTTCTCTTGACCTTAATGCCTGAGGTAATTCAATTTCTTTATTGGAGGTGGAGAAGTAATTGAGGGTGGGTTCAGTGATTTTTCTGTGACTTCTGTCTGCATCTCCTCAACAGCTCTGTCATGCTGGTTCTACCTGTGGTCCTTGAGAGGCAGCATTTCTTGGGGTTTATTACTTCCTGCTCAGAAGAGGTTTGAGGAGGGCAGGTGAAAAATAGGACTACTACCTGGGTAGCTGTACATTTTTGCAAGTCATCCCATTTCTAGTTTGTCAATGTTCTTCCTCTCCGTGTGCATCCATGCATATTTGTGCCTGTAGCTCCTGCCTCAACAGCCTCTTACCTTTTGTTGTTTTTTTTTTCCATACGTGTCTCCCAAGGTCACCAGTGACAACTTGTTAAGTTTGGAAGTGAATTGGCCGACTTAAACTTCAGAAATTCATGGCTCGCCTTGTATTTTTTTTTCTATATATATATTGGTCACACTAAGGAAACTTGTGTTGTCAGGGCCAATTGCTCTCCATCCTGCTTGGAAATCGCTCTGGGCCTCAGCACCACGGATTGGCACAGGCCTCAAGGATCCCTGCTTCCCACAGCTAGGCCTTGGCTCTGTCTGTCTGGAGCCTCCAGGAGAGGAAAGGCGGAAAGCTCGTGACTTGCCCAGACAGTCTGAGGCCTGGCCCCGCAGCCTCGGCTCCCCAGACGCTGTTGAGTCGGACTTGGCTGGCAGCCGCCGCACTGTTACTTTTCCGAGGTAATAAGTGAGATTAATCACAGGACCCTTTCCAGAGGCAAAGGAGGTTTGTGCTGCATGCAGGGAGACCATAGGAGCCAGTGCTGGGGCTGTGAGCCAGAGGTGAAAACTGGGGCCTCACAGCAGGGCAGAGCAGGGCACCAGTGGAGTTGTGCAAGTGTGGCCTCCCTACTCAGCTGCTTCTGGGAAGCATTGCTGGAGCTGCAGCCTGGTGCCTCCCCTGGACGGGCCCTGGCTCAGCACAGGGGCACAGTATCTGCATTACCTTTGTCTGCTGGCCTTGGACAATCACATTTTTTGCAAATAACTCTCAAAACTTGAGGGGGACCAGGCTTCTTTTTGACTGCATGACTTCCAGAGGTTTCCTACTATTTCCTACAGCATACTATGGAGAGCAAGCAGCCCATGTTGATAGGAGGAGGGGAGTGACAGGAGTCTCCTACCTTCTCCTAAGCCAATACTGCATAATGGTTTGGGGTTTTCTCTTTTCAGCTGCCTCCACAAACTGACCTTACCCTAATGTAAACACAGCATTTGCTGTCCTGGACTGGGCTGCTGATCTCTTCAATTCTCCCATCCTCTGCTTCAGAGCAGCTATCACCACCGTCAGTAGAAACACAGAGAATGTTCTGATGGGTAGTGGGGAAATTCCCTTTCTGAGGGGAAGCTAGATTTTGCCCTCTAACTGCTAACAGCTTACATGTAATTCTTGCAATACTTTGTTCTACATAGTCTAGTGTGGATATTGCCATTAATCATATATTTTACCTTCTGCAAAAAATGTAGTCCCATTGAGTTGTAGCAGTGAGTTCCACAGGTGGATTGCATGTTATGCAAAAGTTTTGGTTTTTAATTTTTTCCCAAATTTTGCTGGAAGTCTCTGTACCTGTAATAAGATTACATGAAGACAAACAGAAATGCTTGATTTATTTTCTGCACTGTTCATTCTCTATCTTTTTATCATCTCCCTTCTTGTTTGTCTCTCCTAAACTAAACAGTTCAATTCTTTTCAAATTCGAAATGGAAGTCTTCCTGGCCCTCTAATAATTGTCTGGCTATCTTTATAGAGATGACAGGAAATGAAAACAGTACATCAAGTAGGAGTAAAACATTAGTTTCATGTAAATAACACTAGTCTATCTTTAATTTCTATCTCAACTTACTTATACCAATATCTCGTTGGCTTCTGACCATGCTAAACACTGAATTTTTTATTAATATGCAGTTGTTTTTCTTTGATTATTAAAGTAGATGTCAATCTGAGCAACAGGTATAAGTAGTTCATTTTTTTCAGGGATTTTTTTTTTTCTTTCCCCATTCCTTACTAGGTAACTCTCCTTTTCCTGCATTGGTGGATTTTGTTGGCTGTGATGGAAGTTGCTTGATCTTTTCTGTTCTATTAAACACCTAATTGAATATAGAACAAGTTGAGATCTCCGAGTGTCTTTTACTACTTGACTCGTAATATCCCTCCAGTTATCCCTGATCTCCCATGTCTTTGAAATACACTGTATCAGTTCCAGGTGTTTCATGTTGCAAAGTGAGGAGCACATCTTCCTTTCCTCTGCATTTATTTAAACCTCCCATTCACCATTAAAATGGTTGTTTTCCAGAGTGGTTTTCAGAGGGTTAATGTGCCTGTAGTTCTCATGGGGGAGATCTACTCTGCTCCTAACATTCTGCAGGAATGAGGGGACCCTATAGTCTGGTGCTCTGTAGGAGTGGCTCTGGCTACAGCAGCCTTCTGCAGTAAAGGAGTTCTGAAAGGGTTACAAGGGAGCCTTGGCTGTTTCTTTGAGCTATTTGGAAAGGACGGGCCTCAGACAGCTTGGCAGAAACCTGGGGCCCTGTTTTTTCCAGCCCAGCCCTTCCTTCTGTACAAAGCTGTCAGGGAATCCCACGAATGTCTGGTTTTTCCCCTTTCCTAATTCTTTTAACTATATTTTTATCCATCTGTGAGTCTTCCTCACACAAGGATCTCAAATTTTATCCATTGATTTGCCTTGCACATAGTGAAGTATAAGTGAAAGCTGTGCTACCATGCCATAGCTGTTGGAATTAGTTCACAGTTGTGCAGCTGAGAAGGGCATTGGGAAGTTTCCCAGAAGAATGTCCTTTCTGGCATTGATCTTAGGGCAGGTCCATCTGGCCTAAGAACAGAGGGATTGAATGGGCCCATCTTTGAACTGTGCTATTCCTGTGGGTTGCAGTGAGGCACTCGGAAATCTCAGGGCTGCATGTTCTGTATCGTCTCTATCAGACATACAGAATGCTGCTTTGTAAAAATGGAAATCCCCTTTGTAAGCCAGGCTTATGAAAGACAGGGTTAGGGACTTCTCCTTCATTTGCCTCGTGCTCTCCTGGACTGTCCTGAAGTTGAACTCACTGTGAATATTTTGAGATTTCCGGGTCTGCCCTGTAGTTTTCACTTCAAGAAAATGGAGGTGTAGTGGGTAGTGTGAGAAGGGAAGTTTGGTTACTCGTGAGAGCAAATGTCTTGAACAGCTGTGTTGAAGACAATGGTGTTGTACAGCTGAGGAAGAGAAATTGAATTAGGATTATATTGCTATCTCAGTAAGCCTGTCAAATGCTGGGAGTAGGGTGTGATCTGACTTCCATGTAGAAAGACTTCCAGAAGGCAGCCCTCATGTGGGGCAGTCCCTGGACAACCCTACAAAGTCAGCAGCCAAAGGGCCTGGAATCAAACTCAGTTGAGTTAAGGGTTTCAGTGACCAAGTACAAATGCCAGAGCAGGAGGCAGCAAAAGGGGCCAAAGGGTTTTCCTTCTGACTAGGCTTTGTTTTGGAGCTACCTCCATTGTACAGTGAAGTTTCCACCAGCAATGCATATTTTCCACCAGCATTCATATTTTCCATCCAGCCCGAGGTCATGCTTTAGCTTGGCTTCCTCAGGATGAACAATCTTCTTTTTGGTGTTTCATACTGTGATATAAATGGGAAATCCCTGCAAAAGCACGAAGAAACCCCTTGCCTGTCCCTGAAACTGTTAGTTGGCCTTTCCTGTGAAGATTCTGCTTTCACCTAATTTCCCCTAGCTTTCTGACTGTTAAAGTTTTGTAGCTGACACCGGAGTTTGCAAACTGCATGCTGTTGGCTGTATGTCAGTCTGTTATTCTCTAGGGTTTCTCTGGGCCACAGGTATCAAGCAGCAGCTGTTTGTGAACCACGCAGGCATCCAGTGTTTAACAAAAACCTCCTTTTAGAAAGGGGAAGGAAAAAATGTAAAAAAAGTCAGGATTATTTCAGTTCTCCTGTGTATGTCGTGACAGCTTTGCTTGGTGATCCTGTTCAGTAGCTCCTAGGTGTAGGTATGTTGTGTAATCTGAAGAAGATGCAGCAACCAGAACTCCACTGTGGAACACCAACTTTTTGTTTAGGGGATAGTGTGACACATAATAATGAGTAACATTTGTGGTTACTAGTACTTTTTTAGTCTCTACCCAACACTGAATACTATCATCCATTGAGTAGTTTGACCAAAACGCTCTGGGTAAGAGAACTTTGGTTGGTAATGAGCAAGAAAGCTCACTCAAAAAAGCCTGTTACTGGATTGTCCAGAACCAGTGCCAATTACAAGACTTTTTAAGTGCACTGTTAAGGCTGGGCTTTGCAGTGTCAAGATGGAAATACCAAGAATCCTTTATTAGAAGCAGTTATTTCTAGGATTTCATTCTGTAACGATAGTTGAAAGATCTTCTTAAAAAAAAAGGCAGGGAAGAGTGGACAAAAAAGCTAGGTAGTGCTTAAAGATACCAGTTTCCAGACACTCTCCTATTGCACACATTGCATTTTTATTAATATTTCTTACCCAAGAACTGTTCACAGCAAACCAGGTGGGGAGTTGCCAGGCCAGCCTGGCTGATTCAAATCTACTTAAAACTGGTACTGAGACAACAACCTTTAGTAAAAGGAATTTAAAACTAAGAGAGTTCTGCTGGGTGGTTGGGCATGTGAACAGGCTCCCCAGGGAAGTTACCATAGCACCAAGCCTGCCAGAGTGTTTGAATAATATTCTTGGGCAGATGGTGTGACTCTTGGGATGTCCCGTGCACAGCCAGCAGTTGGATGCCAGTGATCCTTGTGGGTCCCTTCCAGCTCAGGACATTCTATGATTCTGTGTTGCTTGGCTCCTTTGCTTGAATTTCAGATTGTATCTGGCTCAGTAAATGTCTTCCCCTCCCCTTTCTATCTTTCTGCTATCTGGCACATGGGATTTAACTGAAAAGTTAGTCAAAGAGGATCTGGCAGTGCTGCACATGCTATTGGCAGCTGTCTGTCAGGGATGCTTTGCCTGGGCAAAATTCATCCTCTGGAGCAAAAGGGCTGTGACTTTCGTGGTCCAAACCTTCTGTGTGCATAAAGATTTCTTCATTTGCGTGTTGCTGGAAAAAAAAAAAATAGAATCTCCTCTGTGAAGAATGTAGCCAAGTTGGGCCATGAATGTCTTCAGTGCTGAAAATTTGGAGTTTTCTCACAATATAGCTGAGAAAATTTTCATGTTTGGTAGACTATCTAAAAAGGAGGAGGAAATCTCAAGTCTGGATCATCTGTTTCTTTTTTGATATTGGGATAAAGGTGCAGATGAATAAAGAGGTGTCAGCTTATCTTCATTTAGCATTTTGAAAAGTTGAAGATGGAGAGACTTGAAATTGAGTAAGTTTAGGGATTTTGTTTCTTCGTACTGGTACTTAGTTCAGAAAAACTTTTCACAGTCAAATTCTGAATTTCAAATGAGATTTTTTTATTACTTTTTAAAGACAACATACTCCTTAGTGAAGTGACTTCTACTTCCCATTGCAGTTTCCTAAAACTTCTCAAGCTGTGGTGTTAGAAGAAACTTTGAAATAACTTGTTAGAAAGAATGTTCTCGTCCATAAATTTCTGATCTCAGCTCCGCTAGACACTTGGGTGTGATTCTTTGACAGTCTCATGATGCTAAAGATTCTGGCTTCTCTGTAAATATCTTCTGATAGAGCATAATTTGAACAACGATTAAAGGCTTTCTGATTCGGGCAGTCAGCATGACAAAGAGAACTTCTTTTGTGAAGAAATCAATAAATCAAACAGTGTATGTGGAAGATTTAAGTGCAGGCCCAAAAATTCAGCCCCAAAAGTGATTCTTCATAGATTTCGCTGTTCTTAAGGTTCGTTGCTTTGATGAACACATCCCTTTCCAATAAGGAACCGCGTATAATATCTCCAGATTATTCTCCAGGAGAGTGAGATTTTGCTTTCTACTAACAGTGATCCCCCTAGCCTTCTATTTTCAAAATTCCTTACCAAAAAATCAAGGAAGTTTGGAGTTATCCCTTATGAACAATTCCAACAAAGGCTGCCAATTAAGATTGTTTGGAACAGCTGTCTTTCATAGAGTTTGGTTTTGCATATTGACAATTTGCTTATCTTTCTTCAAAGTTCAAAAACCTCAAGAAGGAGCTGTGTTTTAACGTGGAAATAGTTTTGTTAAAGAATCGATGGGAATAGTAACTTCTCTGTTATCAAAGTTGACAAATATTTTAATTTTTTATTTTAATTTCTTTAAGTAAGCAGATGAAATCAATACTGGTAAAATAATTTTGAAACCCCAGTTTTAATAGTTGGATTATTCTGGTATATTTAAAGAAACTTGGATCCAATCCATCTTTAGTTGTTTAAATATTTTGTTTTTCTGTTCAGGACATGGTTTGCATAACTGATTTTGCTTTTTTCAAAGGTCAGAGTCATGTTTTCATTTGTTTCTGAAATCCCACTTTCCTGCTGCTGGTAATAACCTGAATGATTTAAATATGAAAGTATCCTCCACTATAAAGAGAACAAAATTTATGCATCAATTTCTAGGTTGTTTTGAGGTGTAGGGGACAGAATATGGTTCATGTAGTGCAGAGGTTTTCTCTATTGATATTTTCTAAATAGAAAAAAAATTGTTAACGTTCTATGATCTCTAAAGCATAGTAAAACCTGAATATGAGTGTAGACATTACTGAGAAGCATTTCTGTGAAAGGGAAAAGAACCGTGGTGCTGGGTATTTTGCTGTTTGCCTGTTTCACTCTGAAATTATCTAAATTCCTGGCATCGTGTACCTTTATGAACTGTGAATTGTTATGCTTGTTGCTACACAAGGCATAGTTGTTTGTGTATTGTTTATCAAAATCTCACTCTGGTATTTATGGTGTATATTTTTTGGTAGCAAAACCAGGTACCAACTACTCCTGTCATTTACTTTCAGGTTTTTTCTAGCACTGTTACCTTCATGTGAGAGCTTGCTTACTGTCTTATACTCCAACGAGTCTCTAGAGCCTTAAACACAGTACACAACACGAAGGCTAGCCTCTTTGCAAATGTTTTTGTGTTCACCTCAAGCCTTCTGGAGGCCATGTTTGGACTCTTATCTGTCTGTACTGCAGATGAATTTTCTCTAAAATGTACCAGTTGTAGCCTTTGAGTCTGCTCTATTTAGAACATTTGCTGAAACATGATGAAAGGCATCAAGTATGAAGAAGCAGCATACAATGGAGATTTCTTGATAGACACTGTTGTTATTGTCCTTGCTTTATGTGTCTTATCTATGATAGGAGGGAAGTCTTGAAAAGACATTGTTCCATGAGTGGCTGGAGTATTTTAGTCTGCCCTTTTAAGGATTTAGCATCTGCATCTTTGATGTGTTCATATTCAGAATTACATGCAATCACTTGGTGAAATTCCTGGGGTAGAGATTCCATGGTTCCCATCTGTGTTCCTGAGTCTGGGAGCTTCTGACTAATTATACAATTTTCTCTGTACTTGTAGGAAACAATTTCATTTTGGCTCTAGAAAAAGGGATTGGGTTGGAATGGAATATAGGATTGTGTAACTTTTTTCATGTTTAACCACAAATTCCACAAATGAAAAGCTGTTGCACTTCCTCTGGAGATACCTACTCTTGGCTTTTGGTTTCCAGAGTCAGTAGAAATATTCAACCCCTCTATACAGTCCAAAGACCTGTCAATTGAAAGGCTTACCCAAAATCTGTCATTAATGAATCCAGCAAAATTGCGTCCCTAAGAAAACAGCACCCTTCCTAGATGCCTATTTTCAAACCCCAAGGGGAAAAGATGGATATAGTATGCAGTTGGCATGACCAGCAGAGCTGGCACAACTGCATCATAGACTCTTCTGTCTGTGCTGGAGGAGAAAACATCACAAATACAGGTGCCTGGAAAAAATTGAGATAATTTAAAAGCTTTTTCCTAGGTCTTGCAAACAAAACTAATGCTTACAGTCTCTACCTCCTAGCCTGCAGTTGTAGGTAGAGACAGAAATCTCAAGAAAAAGACTTAAAGCACGGGGTGATCAAGTAAGTTCTGTGCAACTTGAGCATCTTCTGCAGACAGGTTCTGACAGAGAGGAATCTTTCAATGAATACTGGACAAGTCTGGGAACCGCGTTTTAGAATCTGCTGTCTCATCTTGTGGTACTATACAATATAATTATCTTAACATCCTTTTACTCATCTTCCTCTAATGACAGACTTTGTCTGTCATCAGATGTATCAGTTTCCTGGAGAAAGATTTTGTTGACCCAGTTTACCAAGATAAGCCTGAGCCTTTTCTGTAGTTTCAGAGGTTTAATTACAAATTTCCTGTTCTCAGTGCTTAGTTGTTTTCTGTCAGCTGGCCTTCTTGGTCAGCACGTGTGTTGCTGCCTGCTGGGGAAAAGGAGACAACTGAATGATTTGGGGCTCTCCCGTGATTTTCCACTGCACCACCTGTTTTGGAAATGGTTGTAGAACTGCCAAACACGCTGAAGTGGTTAAGTGTGCCAGCTCCTAAAGAAGCTGAAGGGGAGGAGTGGTGCTCGCCTGATGGGTTTTCAAAGGGCGCTGAGACTTTGATGTTCTGTTTTAGCAGCTGCTAGATATAGTGCCTCAGCCCTGTGCAGCACTTGTGGCCCCAGCCTTCATGCATTGTATTCTTCTTTACACTGCCAGAATGGAGAGAGGAAAATAAAATCAAATCAATTAAACCAAGAGTAGTGGTATTAGCAATAGTGTTGCTTTGTTATATTTTACACTTTGAGTTATAGTGCCTTGTGTCACATGCCAGTGAAGTACCTTGCACTTAATTGGGCCTATTAGAGTAAGAAATTTATTTCATTTCAGCTTTCTTTGCCTTTCTAATTGCGTCTTCCTCACCTCTTTGGCTTTGTGTCTGCTTCCAAAATAATCACAGTAATTTTAGTCTTTTGTTCTATAATGACCGCATAAAATAGGCAGAGATTTACATCTATGACACACCAGAATTCCTTGCTTAGTCTAGAGGGACTGGATCATCTTTCCAATAAGGATTGAGGGAGACAGAGAAATGTGGTGGCTAAACCAAGGCTTCATATAAGCCTCTGTTAAAGCAGGAACAGACAACACTCTGCTATATCTGCTGAAGGCAGTTCGCTGGGAATTTCCCCTTTACTCACTTAACTCTTCACTGCCAGAAATAAGATGCTGCAACTCAATTTGTTCCACTAATATTGAACTTCAGTATGATAATGTGAACTCCTCTCTGATTTTGCTTGTTGAAACATTGGTTTACTGGAAATGCTGCAGGCTGTTTTTGGGTGAAGAGGCAGATAGATCCCAATAGTAAGAATTGAATGGGGACTGTATTCTGTATAGTTTAAAACAAGAAGGCCAAAATTGTGGTAGACTGGAATGGTCTCTTTCAGCAAGGCAATACACTTCTGTGGTATTTATCTTTGGAGGACAAAATCCAAAAAAATGGGGAGATTCTTGCTCTGTAGTACTAGTTTTTCCAGGTAAAGCCTTATAAAAATACAAGCCTTTCTAGTCTTTTCTTGCAGTTCTTTATAATACAATTCTGGTATGTTATCACCCAAGCAATAGAGGGGGACAGATGCATAGGAATTTTTGGGAAGGAAATGTCACTATTGGTTTTGCATCTTTGTTCCAGTGCTGGCTATAGAATTTCTAAATTATTTTCTCTTTCCATATTAAAAATCAATACCACCTAAATCAAAATTGAACCTGCCATTCTATTCTGAAGGGGTTTTTTAGGCTGCATTTTAGCTATCAACAAAACACAACATATTTGCTCTTTTCTGGAAAGTAGTTTCCTCCAAGTAGGATGTCTCTTGAGGATTCTTAGAAGGAACACTACAGATCTGGAAAACTTCTGTCACTTTTAGCCTTTGAAAAACCTTGTTGGGAATTTGTGCTACCTTGGTTGAAATAATAAGCACTTTTATAAAGTATCTTCCGTTACCTCTAAGGAAGTTGGGTGGAGTGAGGGAAAAATAGCACTTACCTTTTACAATACAAATACAGTGCTTTGTGGCCATCCATGAGGCTTGCAGGGATTAAAAAAAAAAAAGCTGTAAACCAATGGGCACCACACCCTTGGTATTGCTTTGGTGTCAGGGTGCCATGCTGCTCTTAAGATGGCTGAAAGTCTATATCATGATAGTATCTATCTGTGGTCTCTTTGTAAGTAGACTTTTTTCTTATATATTTTAATTTCCTGCAATGTGTGGGATAGGATGGTCTCACCTATGCAGCATATATAGTCACTGGGCCAGCTTCTTCAATAGGTAACAACCCATGCTAGAGTCTCTCCATGTATCTGAACATATTCCACCAACATCCCCTGATTATATTTTACATAACTACTTTGTTGTAGACTTTAGAAAGTGTGTGCTGACACAGACATAGTCACTTCTTCCTCTAGTACATTGTTAAATGTTTTGGGAGCCACAGCAGTTGAGTCAATCTTCATACAGGAGGTAAAAGAATTCTCCCTTAGCTCCAGCATAAACAAACTGCAGAAGGAACCTGAGGAGGAAAAAACTTCAGTTTAACAGGTGGGAGATGACTCTCAGAGTCTATTTCGTGTTATACCTTGTTATGCTATAGAAATACACTTGAGGGACAAGGAAAGAAGAAACTATGTATACGTATGGAATTCAGTTTATAACATAGGGCAGGTAAGAATGCTAGAGGTGCTGCTTTGGCCAGCATATGAGTATCATCAGGCTTAGGGGAATGTGCGAGTCTATCTTTTTATTGAGAAGCTAATTCAGCTTCATTATATTGGATGTAGGTTGATAAAATTCAGTAGTTTAGGTGTAGAGGTCTCTTTAGGACCTTTAATCTGCCCTTGTATCAGTGCTTGGGGAATTATTCAGAAACAAGAGACTATTAACCACATGCATACAGCCTCACAGCAAGGACCCAGAGAAGTGACCTTCAGTTCTTGTTTTGTATTTTTTGTCTTCTTTTACTTTATTTCAGCAGCTAGATATTATACAGCTTAAGTTGTATTACTGAATGGTAGCACAGCAGATGCATCTTACTGGTGCCATGCTGCTTCTCTGCCTCCTTTACCTGCAACATTTGTCTTAATGTAACTGTGACCAGCTGGCTTTCAGGTGACACTTTCCACAATCCCTGATTAGGTGAATTTGTAGATGTTTGCTCAGGAAGTACAGAACAGATTCTAGCCTTCCCTTTAGATATATAGATTATAAATGTAGAGGTATTGCTTCTTTTGTGAAGTTCTCATATCTGGCTATAATTCTTGATGATGCCATGATGTCAGGCAACTATATACTTCAGCTGCATTGTCCCCATAGACAGACCATCTAAGCTGCCAGATTTATCAAGTCTTCTCTAAGAGACACTCATAAGAGAGTCTTCATCTACCACATAACAAGGTGATAGTTGGACTGGATGTCAAGCCAAGTTAGTTGCTCTAATTAATTTCAGTGCAAATTTTGTGGAATCTAGAGGCTTGACATGCTCTTTAGAGGTTTCAGTGTACTAGGTATTTAATATTTAGAAAACAAAATAGCTGGAGTTAAGTGCATGAGATGTCTCTACTGCATGGTCATATGACACTAAAAATTTTATTTGGGCCTCAAGTGCTATGAGATCTGGACAGCACAACCCTAGGGAATCCCTAAGGCCCTCTAGTGTAACACCATCCTGTACTACGTCTTTTGGGATATTGATGGTGGCAGGGGCATTTAGCTCTGGGCAGGGGCGGGGCTTTAAGTACTCTCCCCCATCTCATGAATCCTAACCCTGCAAAACTCAACAGCCTGGTTTTTGTTTGTTTGTTTACTCTTCTCAAGTACTCTAGATTTCACCAGTTTAGCCCAATTGTAACTTTTCACTTGCCTCTTGGGATTTAAAGAGGAACCTGAGCTGCTCTCTTCATTCCCCATTTTCCTACTCATTGGGATCTTGCAGCTGCTGCTTGAGCATATACAGTGAAGAGCACCACACTCCGGGAAAGCTTATGCAGGAGGAAACTTAATGGAAAATATGAAAGGAAAAAAATGTGTTTGATGGACTTTTAATATAAAAAGGGGGTAAAAAAAGAAAAGAAAAGGAGGAGGGGGAGATTTATTCACTGTAATAGGAACCAAATGTTGGCTGGGACAGCAGCTACAGTCTCACTCTTTCCCTGTAAACTCTGTGAGCGGCTTTTCAAAGGCATTACAGGGCACGGGGCTAATTTAGTGGTCCTGACTTAACCCCCTCCTCTCTAGAGAGAGCTAAGGAGTATGGGTTTTCAGGAGAGATTAGTGACTTTGATTACAGTCTCAGTCAAAAGCATATTCTAGACAGATAACAGTGCCCATTTACTGTTTTCATCCTCATGTGCTACTGCTGTTATCCACCCATAAAATGCAAAGTCTGCTTGCATAAAGCACTAAAAAAGGCTTTTATGTCTAGAAATAAATAGAGCCTGTAAGTCTTTTTCAGTTTGGTTTTCAGTAAACTTGTCTACAGTGAAAGAGAAAAAGTAGAAGAATGTCGTTACAACTCATGTCCATCAAGTTGATCCACTTGATTCATGCTAGGCTTTTATAGTGGAACCTCTCCAGTGAGGAGTACCATTCCCGTCTATAAGCGGTTCAATACTGCATCTGATTTTCTGGTACTTTGGATTCTGTGAAGTGTGTATATTCACCCCAGAAACTTTGCCTGGACTAGGACCAGTGATCAAATTTAAGATGGCACTTAACATATGTTCTTAGTCTGAATGACTTACCTTAAAAAAAGCAGATCCAGACAGTACAGTGAGGTAAATTCGTTGGGTCCACCCTTCTCTGTCTGAGCTTCCTTAATTAATTAGTAGTTTGAATTGGGAGTTGGGTGTGTGGGACCACACAACACAGTTCAGGCGGTTGCATGTCAGAGTTAAGCAGGTAATCCTCCCCAAAACTTCCTTATGAGAGCAAAATGATACCATGTTTCTGTTTTAGTCTTACCGTATCTATGTCTTGCTGTTAAAATATTTTTGCAGGCTCTGTGTTTGCAGGTGTGGAAATATGTGCAAGGAACATGAAACCAGAAGTGCCTTCACTCAGTAAAGCTCAACGCTGTGTTTGCACTAATTAAGGGTAGAAAGGCTGTTAATCTGGAATACTTGGAGGAGGTATGCTTAGTTACCTTCATTACTTCTCCAGTGGCCTGATGAGCCACAATAGGATGAAGGCACTGAACTTTGCAGTCAGCTGGCTGTTGGTTATCTTCTTGATTCAGCCTTTCTGCTAGTGAATTTCAGAGCTACCATGTGTAAAGAGAAAGAAAAAAAAAAGTATTGTTTACCTGCCAAGTATTCCCCAGATCAGAGAGACTGACAGTATTTTGTAACAGGCATGAAGCCAAGGATGCTACTAGGGGCCCAACAAAAATTGTCTCCACTGAAGGGTAAATATTTGATTTAATTTGCTGAGACTGGAAAGTTTAGTGCTTCTGAAAGTTAGAGATTGATAATGCCAGCTAAATCCAAGAGTAGCTGAGATAGGTTAGGCCTTGCCTGAAGAGGTTTTCCAGTGCTTCATAATCTCACTCTGCCCTTCCCCTCCTAGACTATCAGAAGGCTGTTTTGATGCACCTCATTTCTGTCTAACCTTAGGAGGTTGGACCCTTAACACTCATGACCTTACCTGTATATGGAGACCTAGGATGTAAAAGGCATTTAATTCCTGATCTGCATTGCCTTTGTTATAAGAAAATACTTAAGTTCCAAAACCCAGGTTTATCAATGGCAAGGAAACAGCAAGAATAATTTTCAGAAGCTAGGAAGCAGGAAATAAATTATCCAGCAACATATACCAGAAAAGAAGGAAGCCTGTGGACTTCGATAGTACTTGTAGAAAAAAGTGAAGGAGCAAGAAGGCAGTGGGCTGTCCTTGTATAGCTATTGTGCGTGCACATCTGGAATAATAAAGTGGAAAAAGTTCACAGAAAAGCAATGTGCAATCAAGGCCAGAAGGGACTGAGTTGAGGAAAAAGAAGGGAGTTAAGTGTGCCAAGGCTGGCTGAGCTCAAAGGAGGCATAGTTCTAGTAGTGAAGGTTTAGTCTTGAAATAAGAGGAATGTCATATAGTAAAACAGAGAAACTTTAGGTTTAATTGGGTTTATTGGGGGAAATTCTTGACACTGAATGCATACCTGCTTGTGAAGATGTGCAGCTGTGAGTGTGACACATGGACTCCTACAGCCACGGAAATGTGTTGATCCTGCACCACAAGGAGATAATTTGGATGTTTTTGCTCACGTATTTTTTTCTGAATAAAATTCTTGTAACAATATCAGTTCTCTCAGCTGAAAGGGGGAATTGTGAGAATAGCAGAGGGGGACTCCTGACATTTGCCAGATATTATGCATTTAAAAATGTCCTGGAATGCTTGAATTGTTCCTCTGGTAGCTCTTACAGTTAACCTGTGAATGGATCTGGAAATAGTAGTTAAATCCATAGAACTTTTCATGTTCTTTGCCTAAACTAACTCAGTCCTAAGGCTTTGCACATGGATATTATGCATCTTCTGTTTTCTCATGGCACAAATATACTGAGGGTAAGAGCCTCTTCTATAGGTAAAAGTAGCTTGAGCTGCTGGGAAAGGGGGGAGCTGAAGAACTAAAGCTGAAACTATTTCAAGATGCCTCATCACTGAGAGAGGAAAGTTTGATTGATGGTCTGTGACAGAAACTCTCCTGCATCTCTGCACCCCTTCTGCGATGGGAGACTGTACCTGTCACTTTGAACTGGATGTGAACCCAAAATGCAGTTCTGCAAGTTGATTGTGCCAATGCAGCTTTACAAGCCACTCATTAACTTTAAAAGCTTTTCCTTAGCTTCTCTTGAAGAGTACAAAAGTAGATTGCAGATCAGGTGATGGCATCCTCATTTTATACAGGCTGGCTGCTTCCTGCCCCTTCCCTGTCTCCAAGTACCCATACCATGGCGAGTTCTGGACAGCTCCCAGTGCCTCACATCTCCAAAATCCTAGGCTTAGATTTTTTAGGAATATTCAAAATGCTTTGTTCGCCCTTGGTGTTTTGTGAAACTATTTTTCTTTACCTTTGTAACACAGCTCATGCTATGTTACAAAGCAGGAGGCTTTTAGAGGCTTGCATGTTCCAGCAATCAGAGCTACAGTCCATGCTAAAATGTAGACCCTTGCTGACTAAACTGCACCAAAGTCACCCTTTCACAGACACTCCTGATAACAGCAGAGGCCAGAAGCAAACCATTCTCAAAGACTTGTTACTGTTTTTCAGTTTTTAATTTATTGCTTTTGAAGCTGAGGGGAAGGAAAGAGGGAGAAAGACAAAGAAAAGCCTCGAGGCAAGTGAGAGGCCCAACACTGCTGCATCCCAGCCAGGCCCCCAGCGTCCTGGGCTTTATCCCACTCTGTTTATCATTGCTCCGTAGCCAGCCCCAATCTAGGACCTATTGTTAGGGATGGAAGAAGCACATAGTGTGCCAAAGAAAATGTTCTGTGTTTTTCTGAGTGCCTGAACATAAGTCAGCAGGATGCTGGGAGCTGCCACACTAGACAGAATCATTAGTTACTATGCCAACTACTTTCTAGCAGTTGGTGCTCACCAAGGATTTGTACTGAAAACTTCCTAGACTTGTCATACCATCTGAATGCCCTGTGGGAAAGAAACTGCTGGCCAAGATTGTCTTGCATTCTATGGCAAGGTGGGAGCACTGATTTATAAATGCACTGGGTTCCCTTATTGCCAGCAGTGGCTCTTGTTCCTACTTAGCTCCAGCCTTTACAGGAAAAGATGCAAAGTACTTTCATTGTCAGCTTGTTTCCTTGTTTAATAGGAAAATAATTATTTTCTCAGTTTGCTAGACCTCCAAACATACTGATTTCTGCTGTGATCCTATCAGTTCTCACAAACTAAGCAGGGTTAAACAGAGGAATATTCTTCACAAATGCTGAAGCTTCATTTATACAATAATTTGAGCCTAGCTTGGACTGCCTTTCAATGGGATGTAGACACTTTTCAAGTATTTCAAAAGTGCCTGCTTGGTGAGTGATATATGGAGAACACCAGTGTACTTCATGAATTGGTATTGTTGCCTGCCACACAAGAATCGGTATCAAGCAAGTGCCCAGCTGTGCCATTGGAAGGAGGCTTCATTTGAAATATAAGTGTAAGCCTGATGTGTCATTCTTTTAGTACAGACTTGCTGTTTGACATACAGTCCTTTGGAACTATGAGATCCTGAGTGACTGGTGTTCTGGGGTCTGGTCTTGTCTACAACTTCAGTCCTTGGAATTCCCTTCAATTTTTTTTGAAGTGGAAACAGAAGCCAACTCCCTCCTTTCTTGTAAGAGCTGATAATCACATCCCTTCTGTATGGAGACTGGATTTCATAGAGACTTTTTTTTCTGTAATCAGTGAACAAATGCATTAACATTTTATTAGTATTTAGTATTTTAGTACATTGACATTAGTTTCTAGTACAGGTGTAGGTAGTTGATTGCATAAAGGTTGCTTGCTCTAGAAAAGAGCTAATGAATTGGAAAAGGGAACTAGAGTAGAAAGGTAGTTTGGAACCAGAAAACCTGGAGATGAATGTTTAGTGTTCTAGCCCTTTTAGACTGGATCCTGATCATAATCACATGGTGATTTGTTGAAAATGGTCTCAGAAGCAAACCTGTATCTTTTGTGGTACAAAAAAACTGCAGCAAAGAGGTTTTATGCTGTCAGTAAATTGGAAGAGGGAATTCTGGCCCAGCCTTTATGAAAACTACAGTTGAAAGAAAGGAACACAGTGGGTTTCTTGCCAAAAACACTGAGTAGCCTGAAGAGCTGCTGGAAGGACAGAATCTTGCTTACAAAGGATGGGCCATAATGCCAAAGGCTGAGATTTCCTGTGCATAGTGAAGGCCTGAATCCTGGCCAGGTCTCTAAACTAAGCAACTCATAAATAATCCTGAGCAAGCTGTGAGAAGATTGCTCACAACCAGCCTGGCTGACAGAATGAAACCAAATCTTTTCTGGTGGCACAGGCAGGAATTTCTATTTCGCATTTGCATGTGTGTGCATCTGTGCCTAAATCTGTTGTCTGTACATGTAAAGAAATGAATATTCAATCATTACTGTTAAAGCAATAATCCTGAATTGAAAATAAGCAGGTCTGTGAGTACTGACTCTACAACCCTCATTTCCATTAGGGGTGTGGAGGATTTGTCCTGGTTATTTTTGGCTTTGCCTAAAACAGTGTGAGTTGTGAGAAAGCTCTTAATTCAGTTTGGGGTATTTATACAGTCTCCCTAACAAGTGAACTCTTTAGTATCCATTAAGGTGTGAGGTCCTCTATAGCTGTTTTGCAGCCTTCATTATGGTGCTGAACCTGTTGTAATTTCCTGAGGCAGAACTAACTTCTGCTTAAGGGTGCAAAAGTGTTGTCATGCTTTAATAAATCATCCAACAGGCAGAGACTGAGAATAGGAGATGCTCCATGATGCATTCCTGTGAGCATGGCAGATAGACTGAGAGCTGGAGCATGTCTCTGACAGCACTGTATTGAGTCTCAGATCCTAAGCCCTGTTCTGTACCAGGGCAAACATTGCCTTAGATGTAATATCAGCACTTGATAACAGATTATGTGAGGACTTTATAAAAATGCAGATGAAATATCTCTTTATGAAAGTGACCCCAAGACTGGCAAATACACTCGCTTTCTGTTGTCAAGTATTGTATGTTTATATTACAGAAGGTTGGAGTTGTGTTTTGCAACATAATGCATAAATGCAGAATAATGTATTTGCTTTGATTTCTGTCTGTAAATAAGGAAAACCCATAGAAGCCAACAGAAACATATTCAGTCCAGAAGGATTGTGCAGGCCATGAGGATAAAATCTACTTAGGCAAGCAACAGTGTTTTAAATATAGTGTCTAGGAAAAAAAGTAAGTGCTGTTTTGTTGTGTCATGTGCAGAGAAGGTATTGGAACTACAGGGAATTATGTACAAGATTGTGCTGCAAGAAGATGTTAGTCAAAGTTATTGTGGTTTTGTTTGATGTTTTTAAATTTAGTTCTTCCTAAATGATTACTAACATAGTTTCAATAGTGCTTTCCTGGGTAATTTACCTGGGCAATATTATGTCCAGTATATTGGTTGGAACAGAAAAAGTGAATTAAAGGA
Organism: Pachycephala philippinensis; assembly: GCA_013397055.1. Classification (NCBI taxonomy): domain Eukaryota; kingdom Metazoa; phylum Chordata; class Aves; order Passeriformes; genus Pachycephala; species Pachycephala philippinensis. The sequence continues at coordinate 962,814 of VWZT01004883.1, read as the reverse complement.
GGTTGGAAACCCAGTGAGAGCATTTGAGGGTTCATTGAATTGGACAAAGGTTGGAGAAAGGCAGCAATCTCAGTGCATTTTAAAAAAATCAGTCTTAAATATTTGTGATTCCATAACAGTTAATCCTTTGCCAGCTATCTCAAAAGAAATGAGAATCAGGCAAATGTTACTAAAATTTTACCATTTAGATAGTGGCCCTCACACTACTGCAGACTGCAGTCATTGTACATCACCTCTGTGGCACAAAATCTGGCTATTGGCAGGTCCAGTTTCACTGGAGTTTTCATTTATATCAGTTTTGTCTCCTCCATTTTGTCTTGACTGTTACCTTTTAGAAATAATCACTCAATCCTTAGCTTCATAAGCATTCTTTTGGATCAAAGGATGAATTTTATGTATTGCAGGTTCTGAGCTGGAGGTTGATATGGGAGGAGTTGGAACAGATGTTGGTTTCTAGAATTAATAATGTAACTTGAATGAATAGCTTAAAGAGTGCTTGAGTGAATTATCTTATTTCTGAATATTTTAAGGGTTTGCAATGACAAAGCTTTTGAGGGAAGGAGCAACACATTCAAGGCAAGCTGTGATATGTTTAAAGAATCTAGGTTGTAAGTTTTGATAGGTTCCTGAAGCAAAGAGATTGCAGTTACCTCGCTTGCCAAAACCACGACCTACACGCCAAATCGTGGCATGAAAGACACCAATTATCTTTTATGTCCCAGTTACGTATGATGTGGATAGGAAATAAAAGGGAAGTCTGCCCTGGGATTCCAAAGGAAATATTTGGAAGTAGTGGCTGAGAGAAACATGACAGAGATCAACAGACACTTGGGAAGCTCAGGCATTGAGGCTTGTAGGTTATATTACCCAGTGTCAGGATTCAGTGGGTCATACAGCATCTGTCTTGTGAGCACAGAATGTGTGAATTGCTGGACCATTGTAGCCTCTTCAGGACATGTCGTGGTCCTGTCAGTCTGCCACCTGCTCTCTGCAAAGCCCCTCAGCCTTGTGTAGAAATGTGTTGGTGCTGCCTTCTCACCAAGGCTTACAAACTTCAAAGCAAGCCAGTGAGCCTCTGTTGGTACTTATCACATTGCAGGCCACAGCTGAACTCCTACCATGTAAGCCTGGGTTGTAAGAGCTCCTGTCCCTTTGCAGGAGGCATTTTGTCCTCTGGAAAAGCTTGCATTGCTCTGAGGATGAAAGAAATGAGCCTATCTCACTCCCTGCAGGCCTTTTGGATTGTAACTATATGGAGTCAGTCTGCATCTTAGTTGCAACCTCACCCAACCAGTCCTTCGTCCTCTCTGGATGTTGTACCGAATGTCTGTTTCTATTCCATTGCCACTGCAGCATGTATGTGCTTAGTGTAAGCCTTGTGTTACTGTATTAAAGTCTCTACAAATCCAAATAAATAATTATCTCTTTAGAGATGGGAATCAGTTTTTTTCCTGCTGCTATTCTGCCTGTCTTCAATGTTAATCAGCCACAGAAATGTTCAAGTTTAGAGTTCTTATTCTCTGTTCCTTTTTTCTTCTCAAGAGAATGTCTAGTAATATAGTCCCAGCCTGGAATTTAAGAAAGTGCTTAGCAGGAAGCAGTTGGCACATGGCACTTCTAGCAGGTGTTGTGCTTGCTAAAGCCACTTAGTGCAAATTCATAGCTGGCTAAATATTAAGAGATTTTTTGTAAGAAGCAGTGCCTCACAGGCAGGAGTCCTTGTATGCAGAGTGGTGAAAACATGATGGCTCGTCTTTCCTCAGGGCTCTAGAGGATCATCATTTTTTCTTGGAAGGAGAGATGGAGAACAGTGGCTACAGCAAGGTGCCACGGGGTCCTCTGACACATCCCAACTATCAGCTTCAGTTTGCTGTGCAGCAACTTCAGCAGCAGAAACTTCAGTCAAGACAGCTGTTGGAGCAAAACCAAGCACGGCAACAGGTAACTAAGAAAAAAACCTGCCTGGGATGTAGCGGTGTTGACTAAGTCTTAGATGTGCAGAACAAACCCAGAGACAGTACATATGGCACAGATTTTGTGAAGGAAGTAGCTCTTAAAGTGGGTTGCAACAAAACCAATATTACCTGCAGTGATTTTGACAGCATTTTGATACTGTGGTTCCCAATAGCTTCTTCCATTACATTGACATCTTAAGACCTGGAGGAAATACGAAAAAGGGCTTGTATTATTGATGTTCTGGATGACACCTAGATGCCAAAGGTGGACCACTGTGTATGGAACAGCATTTCCATTCTGCCTGGGGAATCTTTCAAGGTTATAATGGCTTAATAGATACACTTGTTACCTTACTTTGTTATTATGTGGAAAGAGATGTATTCTGAGTGATGTCCAAAAGCCTTCCCTGCTATAAGGAAGGAAGCCTTTGGGTGAACAAACTTTCATTCAAAACAGCTTGGTCTCCAATAGCGAGGAGCTGTTTGTTTGCAGTCTGGCATGACTGGACTCTCATGAACAGACCTAACACATGGAGGTCTGGACTCCCACTCTCCCTCCTGTGAAGCAGATGAGTCATTAGTCAGGGTCCTTGAGAATAGGTTATAGGCAAATTGCCCTCATCCTTTTCTGGGAGCATCTTGAAGAAGAGGCCCTTCTGCTTTTTGCTCCATGCTCTCCTTCTTTCAAGGCCCTTACTTAGCCATGTAATTTCCATCCTCAACTTCTCTTACCTACAGTCTTCTCACTCCCACTCCAGGCAGGAGGTCTTCCTTTCATCTCTGTCCACAGGGCTCTGAGTGGGCAGATGTGGCTGCTCACGAGCTCAGGAAAGGGCCATAAACTGGCTTGTGCCTGTGAAGAGGCTGGAGCTGGTCATGGGGCCTGGCTGAGCCCTCTTCTAACTGCTGACATTGAGCTGATGTTATTCTTGGCCTGGGGCAGAGCCATTACTCAGGAGTTTCTGTTAAAATGATTCTTTGTTAAACCTCCTCTCACCCCCACAACGTCCCCCCTCCTTTCTCCTTCTGAGCCAAGCATTTTGGAGTTGCTGTATTGAGGCTATTGCCATGCTTCAGGGCTCAGGCTGCACTGAATTTGACGTTAATGGAGAAAGATACTTGCTGAACATGGGGGCCTTCAGACTTTCTGTCATGAATAAAATGTCATCTTAATAAAATGATTGTCTCTTGGACACTTCCTGTCCAAGACACTGTATGGAGCCAGCCATCCCTCCTCTTCCAGTCACAGTTACATCGCTCCTCTGATGCCCCCCCCTGCCAGTCACAGCACTACCCTTGTCTTCCCCTGCACCCTCTTTAGCTTTCTGTCACTGACCTCTTCCTTCTACTAGTTAGCTTCTCAGACTTCAGTCCTTTAACTTGGCCTGTCTAAGAACTGCCTTCTCTTTTCAGCTGCTTATGCACTCTGTGACCTACATCTTCCCACCCACACTGCTTTGGCTTCTGCACCACCCTTTCATGCTGACCCTCATTTGTCCTCCCTTTTAAGCTAGAGTTCGTGTAGCTTATCCTAGCTTGCACGGCTTTCCCACATTTCCTTGTCAGTGTCACCTGTGCTACCTATCTCCCCTTGTCTCCTGTTTCCTTTCTCTTCCTTCCCATGTATTGAGATCTACTCCAGCCTTTGTTGTCTTGCCTGCTACATTAAAATTTGTCAGTCTCCCCTGAGCGGAAGAAATATATCCCCCAAGATTGAAGGCCTATCACTTGAAAGAGTGTCATCATCTCTCTACTTTGCTGAATGCCTGCAGGATATCTCCAAGACTGTTTCATCTGATTGTTCAAGTTCCTGTTATGGTTAGAAGGCAGACTAGCCATTTGTCAGTAGCTGAAGTACATCTGTTAATTAATGTATCTTGAGGCACACCCTGAGTGTGGCGTGACCATGCAACATGACTAGATGCCGGTCGGTTCTGTCTCTGGCAAAGGGACTAGTTACATGTATGACTATATATATGTCATCAAGTAACAGAAGCACCATGATGAATAACACAGCAAATGCTTCTCCTGTACATTAACCATTTCAGTATGTTGGAGATGAGATGCATGCCCTGCAAAGCATGGGCTTTTCTAGTCAAGTATTTGTGTCATAAGAATTCCTCCATCTACCATGCAGTAGATCTGTCTTATCATGTGTGTTAACATGAAGGCTTGTTGTGTACTTTGTTGCAGCACCCACTCTTGGTTGAGCACTTTCCAGACACTTAAGAATGATGATGATTTCTCCAGGCATTTAACAATCTGCAGAATAGCAAATACTGTGTGGGTGGAGGAAGAGGAATAATAATGAACAGTTTTCACTCATTGTATGCAGAAGTTAGTTCACACAGTGTAGTACAGTAGAAATAGACCTTTCATGCCAGAATAGGTGCTTCATTACTTGTACAAAAAAAAACCCCACCAAACTGACTGGATGAGAACCTAACAAACAAATAGGTGGAGTGATATGGACCAGGAACAGAGACAGTACAGACCTTGAGAAAAGAGAAGAAAAATAGAAAGGGGAAGAGTTTGAATGTAGAGACAAGAAGCTTAAATCTGATATCATTAAAATCAAGTAACAAGAATTACAAAATCAATCCAAAAGACAAGAAAAACAGTCTTATAGCAGTATTTTTAATGTTTAAAGGAGACTTCATGTGACACATTATGACCTAGATGTTATTATCACTGCTGCAGTTGGCAAGACAGTTAATATACCATCATTGTTTATTCTCTAATTGTTTCCTGTACTGGAAAAATGCCATTAGCTGTTAGGGAGGTTCCTTCTTTGTGTGGCTATGTTCTGTCTGCTTAGCCTAGCATCTACTGGGTTTAAAATTTTGTGCCAAACATTTCACATGGGAAAAAAGCTAAATTAAAACAAGGGAAGTACAATTGTATGGTGGAATGATCCCCGTCAGTCCTGCTTACATCAAAAAGGCTCATGTTAAACAAGACATGAATCATGTTAATGAGTTGTGTGGGCAGTTATGTGATCACATTTTCAATCACAAGTTTAAGTAGATTTTATGCTGTAGAACATTAGGCTAAGTTAATCTTAAATAATTCTCAGTCATTTAAAAATTGTGTGTCCTCTGAAATATGCCTTATTTGATGAAGTTCAGCAAATTTTTCTCTTTTAATATTTGTGATTCTCTTCTGACATCCTTACCATTTATCTAGATCTGACTGGAAATGCTGAGTACTGTGAATAATATTCCTAGTATTCCTAAAACTATATTATTCCTGCTTGAGGATACAGGGCCTCTTTGAATGCAGCCTCGAACATCATTAAACTGTTTTTTAGACTGTTACATATTGAACTGCTGTCAGATTTGCAGTATCTCTTTTCCTTCAGTTTCTTGTTCATTCTTGTTTTGCAGCTTTCTCCCTCAGATTGTTTTCCCACTAAATGTGCTAACTGCCATTTTTCCTATTTGAGTCTTGTGATACTGATGAGTCAAAGTCTCAGTGTAAGTAAAACAGAACAACCATTCTGAAAGCAATAGTCTGAGCTGATTTATACCAGCTGAAATTTTGTCCCCATGTTTCTGCTCCTGTCACTATTATTAGAATTATGGGAACGCCCAGATGTATTAACTGTCTTTCCAATACAATGATAGAGGCCAATCCTTGCCCCAGAGAACTATCGAGGGAGAAATAAAACAGAAGTCACCAAGTCAACTGAATTTAGTATATTTCTTTCTTGCTCTGAAGAATTTACCAAGGAGGACATAGTTCAGGACAGTCTGTGTGTACCATGAGCTTGCTCTTCTTTAAGACCCCAGTATACTCCTCTCAGTGCAGTTTAACACTGTGGTAGTTAATAGTACATTTTGAGCCTGCTCTTTATCGCCTCTTTGTGAATTTTCAATTCAATGGATTGTTGTATCCAAACTGATTTAACTGAATGCATTAGTATGTGTTTGAAAGAATTTCCACTAAACAATTTATGTGACTGGAAAGGTCTTCCAAGACTGTTAATTCTCTGTATTTTTGCAATGTTATCTGAAACACAGTTGCTTTTCTAAAAGTGGTGGGTTGTATTTTGTTGGGTTTGCTTTTTTTTTTTTTTTTTTTTTTTTTTTTTTTTTTTACATTTTTTTTTTTTTTTAACTTAAAACCTTGTTATTGTTTATTGCTTGTAAGCATCTCAGTTTGTAGTGCCAGGAATTTGGAACTATCTGCATGGATCTTTATGCAATACATGTGTGTGTGCATCTGTCTGTCAGTTCTCATACACTGCTGAGTCTCATCTTTTTCAGACTTGCTGATCCAATTGAATGTGAATGACTGTGGGATAGAAATCTCACAGCTATGTTTCATACAAATTTCATTAAAATCAAGAGCCATATATCTGGGAGGGGGGTTCAGCTACTGTTCACATTAAGGCAGAAGCTGCAGCATGAGACCACTCCTCATTAGACAGCACAAAATGAACACAAGAATGCCCAGACCATTGAAGGGAGGCATAATTTGGGGTATGCTTTATATTAGATGCTGTAAGACAGCTTCACAGGAAATGAGCTTCATTACCTCCTCTGGTCACACAATGAACATGTTTTTGCTTGCAAAATTTGTTCCATTACTGTGCTAGGGATGGGTGTTAGATACAGGGATGGTAAGTGCCAGGAACATTCTTTCTGTTTTTGAAGATCATTAATATATCTGCTTTTCGTCAAAGTACTCCACTACCTCTCTGCTTTTAATCACTAACAGCCCAAACTTAGCTGCTACTGACTAAAACTCTCAGATATTAATTGTCCTTACTGACCAGGTGTACACATTGAAATTTTCTAATTAAAAACTACTCTTTTTTTGTACAGATAATACTTTGTGTATGGTGTACATGTTGTAGATGTGGAAGCAAGGAGATACTGCTTCAGTCTGTGACTTAAGGCAAAGCACTTTCTCTGACAGTGCTAACTTTCTTCACGGGCAAGACAGGGTTAATGCTCTCCTGCCTCCCCAGAAAATTGTGCGCAAGAGTTAACTCACTAATAATTTACAGAAATTTTAGCTAAAATGTCTTACAGCTCTTTTAGTATTTTTCAGATTTGTAGCCCTAGAGACTTGTTAGGGTAGCAAATGTCTCCTCAACATCAAGTTGAATCTGCCAGCCTGGGAACTGTAATTGAGAATTTTTCACTTGAAGCAGAAATAGCTGTAGGGTGCTACCTGCTTCAGAACTGCATCTGTCAGGGTTTGTCTAGGCTTCTGCTGTCCCTAGACCCTTAGCCTTCAGAATCCTGAGGGATAAGGTCTGTCTCCTATGTTTTGGATATGCTGAAAACTCTTCCTAACCCTTCCTTTGTGTGGTCAGGCTCTGCTGTCCCTGGCCATCCTCGTTATTTGCACAGTAGCTTCTCCTGGTTTCCTGTCCTGTCCTGTCCCCATGGAGTTCACAGCAGGGCAGTATACTCTGTAGGCGAATCCAGAAGCCGTGGTCCTTGTCAGCTTCCAGTCTCCCCATCCTTGCCTGGAAGACAGCCAGAATCTCAGCACATTGTGGAGACAAAGGCCTTTTCGGAAGTCTTTAACCCCCAAGAAAAACATCCATGACCTTTCTTTAGGCAGGTTTCAGCACAGTTTTTGCCGATCAGGCTTTGTTAGAGCATCCATGCTTGCTGTTTCTTCAGAGTCATGGACCTCCTTGCCAGTGCATATTAACACAGGGAAAGGGTTATGACTGTATGCATTGTGGACTCCAGGATCTTAGTGATTTTAGTAACAAGAAAAAGAACTTACAGGAAAAATGCATAATATCAAAAGAACTTATAGGAAAGATGGATAATACCATTTCACAGTGAAATGTCACTGCTGAATAAGAAGTGGGTGCAGTGACTTTAGTGTCTTCATCCCAACCCTGTGATGTGTCAGGCTCTCAGATGCAAGAGACTAAACCAAGTTCCATTTTAGTTTGTTTTTCTGGGGAGAGGTGGGGTGTGACTGCCATTTTCCAGACTTCTGCACTTGTACTAGCTTCCTAATTCAAAATCTGGAAATTGCAATCAAGGTAGAGCTTCAGGGAAGGGAGAGGTTAAGAAGGATTGGGAGCTCAAGGGTGTCTTGTCAGTGAGTTCTAGTTAGGAAACAGGCCTGTTTTGGCTCCTGCACTTCCTTTTCTCCCTAGAGCTCTGCCTGTCAGAAACGCCTTCCCACACTCCATTGCTCTGCCATTTGCCAGAGAATTGCGGGGGAGAGGGGCTTTTCCTGTCTGTGTGCTGAGACTCAGCCAGCTCTCAGACTGTGGTTTTCTCTGGAGCCTGGAGCCCATTTGCTGTGGCTTTGTGTATTTTCCACTCGAGGAGAAACTGAGGACAAAGTCAGTGAAGGGCGCTGCTCCCAGGGTCACACTGAGGGCTCAGCTCTTCCCCTTATCTCCTATCACTGACCTCTGGATGCCAAATTACAAAGTTATGGTATTGCCTCTGTGCTGGGAATCTGACTGACTTCGTGGAAAGACAAAGCACAACTCCCAGCAGGTTGCTCCTTTCTGAAGAGAGTTTAGCAGTCTGCAGAGCTCCCATAGGGGAAACATTCTCCACTCCCTGCTTTGCCAGCCCACTGCTCAGTTCTCCAGTGTCTCATAACATGCAGATCCTTTTGTTCCCTGTGTCAAATCTCCAACATGCTTACTCTCCCACATGCTATAGGAATAGAAATATTTTCTGTTCCCTGGTATTATTGGGGACTTTCTTTTTGTCAGTGGTGGACTTAAAGTTCCTTTTTCAGAAGAAGGTACCCTAGAAGTTTTCTGTTATTCCAAGCACCTACACAGTTAGACCAAATAAGTGGCACTGTATCATCTTCCCCATAATCTTTCTCTTTCCTAGAACTGTGTCTCAATCCCACCTCCCACATAAAGAATAATATAGCAAGATAATGCAGAAAGTCAATGTAATAAAATCTTTACTTCTTTGTGGATGGGAGTCCACTGCAAGATTAGATTGAGGATTAGGCCTCTTGTTTTTTAATCCAGAATAGTGGAATTCTGTGGCAGTAGTGAGGTTGTCTGCCTTCCTAGAAGCTAGTCCTGGCTTCCAAGAGCATAAAATTCAGCTCTAAAAACTACTTGACTGACTTAACAACTTAGCTCTGTATGTGTGGGACTTTCCCTGGGGTTGCCTTCACCAGGCAGATATTATCCCTCACAAAAATGTCACCCACCTCCATCAGCATTCTCAGCAACGTTCACAGAGGTAATCGCCAATTACTATGGGATTTTCTTCTTTTTTTCTTTTTTTTACCCAGGCTGTTTTTGCCAACTACTCACAATCCAGCACCAGTCATATATCTATGCCAGCTGGCTCTGATGCCCGCAAGACATCAAGTGCCACTTCTAGTATCCAGAAGGCAGCCAGTTTGCACAAAGTGATGCCATCCCAGAGTACAGCTCCTCAGCTGATTCCAAAACCTCCAGCAAACCACAGACAGGCAGTGATCAGAAAGGCTGCAGCCCAGAGGATTTCCAAGTAAGTTTTATCTCTTCCATCCACAATAGGGAGTTGGCACTGGTTCCCCTGAAAATGAAAATTGGAGAAGAAACTGTCTACATCTAACTCTGACAGATCTTTTTGGCTGTGCTGTCCAGGATAAATCTTAGAATAACCTGAGGTGTACACACTGAAATAAGCATTGCACTATGTTGGAGTTGTGTGTTTCACAAGGATATGGAAGGTAACTGTAACATCATACAAAGGTAAGGACATAGGAACTGTCAGATTGATCCCAGAGTGGGATTCAGTAATGTAAATACAGGTTGCTAGTGGCATTTTAGATGCCCAGGGCTATTCCACCTGACCTCCAGCTGCTGTTCCAGATGAGTACAGGTCTTCTGTAGATCTTGTGATGTGTCTGTGTCCCATGCAGATGTCCCAAGTAACGTGAGAGCACCAGTTGTGGTACATCTATGTTCAGGCACTTGAGTCACTCCCTCTGTCTAATCTTTGATGGGGGCTAGAATCTGGTGGGTCAGAGAAGGGTGCCAGAAAAAAAGCCAAAACAAAGCAACAAAGCAATCCAATACCTTTAACAAGATAATCTGCCCTTGAGCCAAGTTTTCCCATAAATTTAACACACGATGTTGGATTTAGGCCTTCAAGCACAAGTGTTTATTTCATTTGAAATGTTTATATTGTGCCTGATGTAATGATAGCTTTTCTCATTAACTGTAGAAATCCTTCTTTTAACTTTTAGTAAGCTTGTAGTTATGCAGTGCTTGCTGTTCTAAGGTAAGTGGATGGATTTGACAGTTATCTTTAAAAACAAATGTTATCTTTAAAAACAAACAAAAATATTCACCATGAAATGTTGCTTACTGATTGTAAGTTTACTTCCTTTCCATGTCTTCTCTTTTGTGCATTATAAGAAAATGTGAGCAAGACTCCTGGGCTTTCATCTTCCTCAACTCTCTGTTTATCTCCTCTTAAATGGCAGAACTGCTTTAGTTTAAATCCTTCATCAGGTTTTTCCTCATATATCCTCAGACTTGTTTCATCCTGAAAAATTGCTTTCATAACTTCCTTCCTTGTACTTACTCTACAGCCAGAAGAGTTGTAAAGCTTTCAGAGCAAGCTCCTGTGAGGTTTCCTGATCCTGTTTTCACTTCCTGTTTAAAGAGAGAAGTTTTAGTTTTAGATTTCTGATGAAAGACACCTTATGAAGATGCAGTCAGTGTGTGTGAATCAAATCTGGAACTGCAAGGCATATTTAAGGAACTTGGACAGAACTGCTTTGGGGAAGTTTGTGTATTTGCTGTCTGTACTCTTGCTATCTTAAAAGAGATAGCACACAGAATTGATCCCCCAAAACTATTTAAAAAGAAAACAAGATGTTAATAAATTTTGTCAACTCAGCAAATGCAGATGTTAGCATCAGGTCTGGCAGGTATGTTCTGGTAGGTTTGCTATCTGATTTCTTTCATGTTGGGTGGCTCTTGTTAGCACAGGTGACAGGCTGTGTCAGTGGGATTCTCTGCTGGGCAGCAGGGATGTGTATTTGAAGATGCCGGTGTGCTGTGCTCACTTCTTGGCAAAGGAAATGTTTATCCTTGTGAGATGGAATTGCAGCTCCTTGGACAGACTTTACTTTGCTGCATTTTTGTGGTTTCTGCTCTGTGACAGGCAGGAGTGTGGGAAAACCGGAAAAAGTTCAGCACCAAAAATGCACAGAAGGGGGAAAAAAAGCAAAAGATTCCTTCAGAATTTCAGGAAACTAATCCAAGTATTGAAGGCTGCAAGGAGCCGCTCCGGAAATATTTTCCAAGTTGCCTTTCAGTCTCCAGCACAAGGCTCCAAACCCATTCTTGCCATTCATGGGATCTTGCAGTAACATTTTTTCACTTACATGGAAAACAGCAGTGCCTAGCTATATTTCCAGCATACTGAGAGCTGATAATTTAAAAACTGCTATGTCTCAGACTAATTTAATCTACTTATTGTTGTCAGGAAAAGACCAGATACACATCTGCAGAGGGGAGTGAATGGAGAAAAGCCTGTGTCAAAGGAATATAGAGTAGAAAGAAAAAGATGTCTTGCATGCTCCAGCCTGTTTTCTACACTCCCTGATAATTTTGTACAAAGTATTCTCGGACACATTGTGTAGTCTGCTTTCAAAAAATTCCAGTGGTAGAAACTCTCCTGTGTGCTATAAAAGTCTATTTAAGAATCTAGACAACCTTTCTATCAGCTAGTTTCTCCTGACGTGCTATCTGAATTTTTCCTTTGTTTCAGCCTGTTGTACCTTGTTCCTCCTTCCTGAACCCTAAACACATTCTCATGTAAATACTTTCCATCTTCTGAATATCCTTTAACTTTTTGGAGTAACCTAATTTTGCTTAGACTTGTTGAGGTTTTGTTAACCTCAGATAGTAGTTCTACCTGCCAAGTCCTTAATTGTCTTGAATTTACTGTATTTTCTTCAGTTTGTCAGAGTGCTTGGACTGTGGCATCCAAAATTCTACTTTTCTGGTGGGAGACTACCATATCCTTAGGTTATGACATGGCAAATATCCCTCTCCATAACATCTTTTTGGCTGCTTCATTTGTCTGTCAGGTCATTTTTGGTTTGCTTCCTTCTCTCACCCCCTAATACTTCTTGGCTGTTTTCCTCATCTCCTCAAAGAGGATCTCAGGGCTATGTATTATTTCTACAAGACTCACTGAAACTAATTCCATTCTGTTGTTAAAGCTTTCATTTCTCCCCCCATATATTTCAGTAAGCCAGACCTTATTTCTGTTTGCTCTTGCACTGCCTGGCTTTTGTTTCACATCTTAATAAAGATCATATTTTTAAAGTTGTTTCTAGAATTTCTCCAGAGACAGGACTGTGATGACAAAACTAAAATCAACTTTGTCTCCTTGACCTATCTTCTCCTCTCATGCGTTACCAATTCTCTCCCAGCCAGCACACGTGGCTTCCAGAATAGGAAGAAACAAGAAGTAGAAAACTCAACTACAAACAGAATGAGATGCTAAAGATGAACATTACTGACTAATTCAAAAACTATCTACTAACTTGGACACTTCCCTGGTTGAAACATAAAGGAAAAAAGTAATGGAACAGCCAGACAATTCAGTCCTGTCTTTTCAGTTCCTGGCTTCTCTTGTTTTTGTAAAAGGTGGTAGGTTGACTTTATAATGGATTGTGTCCAAAGCAGACTCCTTGCTTAAACTAACAGAGTGGAAAACTGGGGCCCATATTAAGGTGTGGAAAAAGACTAACTGGGAGAAATGGTTTCGTATGTAGCTCTATGCTGAAATATAGTCCCATAAAATGGTCTCACAGGACTCCATAGTTTTGATTAAATGTGCTCGTATCACTAATAGATAATTTTTGACACACAACAAGCTCTTTTTTCTTTCCCAGAGTCAGACTGGGTCTTTTGCACTGCTCATGTTGCCACTAGTATTGACAGGTCTGTGAACCATAGAGAGACCTGCTGATATTTTGAGATAGAGATCCCAGATACAGTATTCATAAACTATGGAATGCAGGAGATGTTCCTGGAAGCAGTATTTCGTATATGGAATCTTCACATTACAGATGACAACATGCAAAGTAGAAAAATATATTAGCTCAACTGTTCACCAGAGTGAACTGGTACAGGTCGTAGATGAAAAATCTTTCTGCTTTTAGGAATGACTAAGTCGTAATAAATACACATTTCTGTGCTATCATTCACATAGTAGCTTTTCAGAAACCTTCTCTCTGTGACAGCATCAAGAAGAGCAAGGCTTTGAACAACCTGTGAATAGAATCATCAGTCAAAGAAAACATCTCACAAAAATTGATCTGTCGATATTAGAGCACTGTATTTAAGGAGAGGAAATTACAGGTAGAGAAAAGGAGCATATCATTCAAGATTTTATCAAAGGGAGACCAAGAAGATCACCAAGTTTACCAGCAGTAGACTGGAACATTACAAACTATTGGGGATATTGATCAGCATGGCATAATTTCTTGTACTGAACATCTCTGTAAATGTCATAACAACTCTATTCAGGAAGCCTTTTGAAATAAATATTCCTTTCAAGTCCCACCACCACAGCACAAAAATCTTTCTACCTTTTTCTCTCTTGTTTTACATGGTGCCAGCAGTAGAAGAGACAGAGTTCTTCTCTATTGTAACTAGTACAGAAATAGGGTAGAGGGGATGCATTTCTCCAGGGTTCAGGAAATCTATCCCAGTGTGGGGAGGAGTCCTGACTGCAATTGGACACAGAAGTAACCAGCTTTTCTAGGATGCACTGGCCAAGCCTAGGAAATGTGCCAAAAGTAGATGATGATCACAGAGCGAGGCCTGTAGAACACTATGGTTCTGCTTTGTATCCTGTCTTGCCCATGTGTGAAGTGTCCTAAGTGGGCCGGGTACATCACACACATGAGCTGAGTGCCCACTGAAAAGAGGACAGGCAGCAGAACACACATGTAACAGTTACTGGAGCCCCTTTGACTGTTTTGCTACTGCTGTACTGCAGCACGCTTGTTTTTTCAGCTCCCGAATATCTGGGTTAATCAGGCTGCCTGACCCTTAGACATTTTTGGCAGTGAAAGCAGTGCATCTGAGAGACATGCCTTGATTTAACACCCTGACACAGCTGGGCTCACTAGACCTGTAGCTCATAGCCTTTGGCTAGCCTCAGATCATACACACAGATACGCATGCAGGGGTACCCCATCCAAGAACAACAAAGAGGAACAAGCCTCCCTGGCTCTGGGTCTTTACATCTGTTGCTGTCCTCTTATCAAACATGGCCTTTTTGTGATGTGAATATGTTAGTGTCAGATCTGTCTGGTTCCACTGGACCTTTAGATGCCTGTGTAGCATCCCAGAAATAGGTTATTAAAACAAAGGTGTTCAAAATTCAGTCAAAAAAGTATTTCTCTTTCACCCGTGGAACAGAATTTGCAGTCCGAGGCTGGGCAGCTTAGTGCGGGTCTAGTACCTAAATTAAGGAAGCCAGTATGAGTTTCAAGGAGAAGTTAGCTGTATAGGAGATAGGAAAGAGCAATAACAGATATTTGAATGGAGGGGGCAGTTGGGATAGTGTTTTTGTTAGTATTGAAGAAGAAATGGAGAACATAACAATGGATTGCACTGGAGAAGTGGAAACAAAAATAACACAGAGATTAAAAGTAGGAAACTGAGAAAAGGCAGTAGGATTTCAGCCAACCCAAGGAGGAAGAAAGTGGAAAGGGATTAACTCAGTTTAAACAGTGAATATGTTCTGGCACTGAAGCTTCCATCAGGACAGCACAGAGAGTACGAGGGAGTCAGGTTAGCATGGTGGGACATCCCAGGAGCAGAGCTGAGAATGAACTCTTAGAATGAGGTGACTGTTGAAACTGCAAGAATCGAGGTACATTGTGGGCAGGCAGAGAAGAAGGGCAGGTCTGTAGAGCTAAAGAAATTCTCTGAACAATAAGGTAGAAGTGTGACTATTCCCTGTTTTGCTTTGTTGTTGTTGTGCTTGATGGCATTCTTGATTACTTTTTCAACTTGCATTCTACCTACAGAAGGGTGAGCTGAATTTGGGTGTCAGTTGTGCTGTGTTAACAAAATGGACAAGCTAATTATGAGAATGGAACCTCTATGTAAGAAGCATAAAGATCTGTCTGGATTCTCAGCTCCCAGAAGGACCATGCAATATCAGTACAAAAAACCCCAGAAGTACAGATCCAGAATTCTCTCCAAGAGACAATAAACATAGAAACAGGCACCTCATTTGACAATAGCATTTCCAGTTAAGGCTGACTGAAGTAAGGGGTTGTGGTATGTAAATGTATCTGCATCCCTCTCCCTTCATGTATGGACTCCAATTTATTTCACTGAAATCCAGCTGAGATAAAATTCAGGAATCCCTCACAGTCCTTTTAGCTGTCAGGAACACCTGGGTTACTGGCAACTTGCTGACCTTGAAATCTGGAAGCAAAAGGTTTCAGATAAAACCATAGAATCTGCACATGTTCTAACAGTGAATTACAATTTAAACAGTGAATAAGAGTCTGTTAGTTGTCAAGGCATCCCGTGGGGATTGGAGATTACAGTGCTCTTCTGGGGGAGAGCTGACAGCAACACTGTAGAGCTGAATGAGTGAAGAAGGACTCTGGCAGAGATGAGTGTACACACAGAAGTCTGGAGTGATCAGAAATGAGTTGGGCAGGAAGGAAGAAAAGCAAGGAAGAATAAGGGAGGAGAGAACAAACCAGGAATAGATGGATAATTGTATAGATTTTTAAGGACAGAATAGATGCTTGCAGCTGTTTGCCCTTGCCTTGTCGGTAGACCCAATTTTTATGCAGGAGAACATGGTCTCAATTTGGTAATGAGTCTTTGTAAATCAAAGTAAGTGCAGTTGTGTAAGTTTTGCTATAACTCAAGTGCTGAGATCAATGCAGAAGGATTTGCATAAGGTATTGAGGAATGATACTGGATTTCTGGAAATTAGATGCATCCCATGTGTCTCAGTTTCCAAGATAAGTGAGAAATCTTGGCTAAATGAGCTCTCTCTGCTGAGGCAAGATGCAAAGACTTAACTCTTGAATTTAGCATGTTTTGACAGCATGTGCATTTCTGTGCAACAGTTGCTTAATCACTTTAATCCAAATCATTGGACTAAGATGACCACAGCATTACTAGTTGAGATGCATGTTGGTGGTCCAATGCAATTTACTATCTTCTTTATTCTCCAGAATCAGCTTCCAAGGCACGTGAGACAATTAAGTGTTTTAGTCACATAGAAGTTTTCCTGGTGGCTTGACTGTTCATTTGTCTTGCTCTGCTTTTTTTGGAGTCTGTTGTTGTCACTGCCTTTTTCATACCATGTTCAGGCACAGCGTCATGGTTACAATCCCACTGAGATTATGTAAACTAGGGGAATTCTCATTTTTTTGTTTGAGACTTTTGTTCTTCCTTGCTATATGACTTCTTATCTCTGTCTAATTTTATGGTTTTACCTCTTAGGGTGACTTCCACTGAAAAGCAACTGAATGGATTCCAGAACAGCCTTCACAGTGCTGCATCCTGTGAGCCAGGGACATATTCCACAGGTGAGTGACAGTGCCAAAGACCGTGAAAGTGGAGGTGGGCATGCTGGGATGCTTTCATCTTTTTCAAGAACTGACAGGGAAAAAACTTTCTCATCAAGAAGAAACACAGCTGCCTCCTCTGCATGTAGTGGTTCCTAGGTAACAGTCTGGGTTCAGCTGTGCAGGGAATTTATACCCCCTGGGATTAAAAAGACTAAACAGAAGGGAGTAAGGCTGAGTTTCATAGAGTTTGAGGGAAGACCCCTTAAAACGTGGCTGGGAGGGAAAAAAGGCACCTTGGCTAAAACAGTTCCTTTTTGCTTTAGACTTTGGCTCAAGATGCTCTGTTGTTTAAGTTTGGCCTGTAATAAAGGGCCAGGACATTCTTTACATTTTTCTTTGGTCTTGCAGAAAAGCTCTTAGTTCAGAAAGACATAGCAGAGACTTGTGAATCAGCTGCATAGTGAAGTCAATGAGTGGAGGTGAAAGTATCCGATAGAAAAACACTGAGAGTTACAGAATTAAATCTTCGTCATTCCTTAGTGGCTAATTAACTCAAACAGGTTTATCTGCTGTTAAGTTCTCAGCAGATGAGGGCCAAATCACTTTTTCATTGATGCAGACCTATTGGCAAGTAGAACATAGTCTTGATAAACCCATACTACCCATGGCTCAGAGTAATTTGTGATAGTGCTGTAATGGAATATATGGACAGATTATGTTCCAGAATGCTTTGAAAAATTATGTTTCTGACCTTCTGTTTTGCAGTGAAACTGTGAAAACATGACTTGGGTTTCACTAATGCAGTGATCTCTGTGTTTCCAGAGGGTGAAAGAAAAGTTTATGGAGGGGTGAACTACCCAGTTCAACTCTTGGATATTTATCTCTGAAACTCAAAAGATGACATTTCCATAATTAATGTCAGTGATTTTTTTGCTGATCCTCTAGGACAAACATTCAGCTAATGCACTTAACGTACAGTTCCAAACTGCCTCCCACGCTTTACCACCTGCCAAAAACTCCAGTTATCCTACCAGAAATTTTACAGGGTGAATGGCCATAGTTAATTTAAAACACCCTATGGTACATTGGAATGTGACAGTGTACTCTGGCATATAATGGGATTATCAAAATAATTAAAATTATGTCAACTCTGTGGTATATGTATAGCTGAATCAAAAGTTTTTGTCTACTGTATAGTGCAAGTTAAGTTTTTAGTACAGTATATAAAGCAAGGTTACAGATAAATTTAAAAGTAAATGTAAAAATTAAGTTCTGAATACATTGACCAAACTGGTTTGCTGAGCAGACTTACATGAAGGTGTTCGTGTGCTGAATTCTGCCTTCTTTTTTGCATTTTCAAGAGCACTGTCACAGCTGCCACCCTGTAATTTTAACCTTTCCAAGAAAATCTCTCCATCTCCTCTGGATACTGTTGTTATGTGTGTCCATGATAACTGTAGATAGCATTTTGCTATCCTTCCCCATTTCTGTGAATACTTACTCAGTGCATGCATTAGGATGGTTGATAGTATTAATGATGGAATGCAACAGCCAGAGCTGGAGGAATAATATGGGCTAGATAACAACTGTAAACTTCAGGGTAGTCACTTCTCTGTGAATACTTGTAATCCAGTGAGAACTCAGAACTTCAGCTCATGTTTCCTTCTGTAGAACTGGTCTAGCTGCACTGTGCTAAACTACCCTCTCTGAAGCTGAAACAAAGGGTTAGCCTGCTGTTTAGCTAAGAGTATCAGGGCTTAGGTAAAGCCCAAGTTTGGCTGGGGGTAGGCTGGTAGAGCCATGGTGGGTGGGTCACTCAAAGCTTCCTTGCTGCTAAGAGAGGTGCATAGCTCCAAGAACAGTGTTAAATATTGTGGTGATTAAACTAACTACAGCAAAATGTTTGTTCTTGGAAACTGGGGAATGATATTTTCTTCAGCTTTGCACCAAGCCACTGGTATGCGTCAGAGGCTGCTGTGCCCAGTTTATGTGTCTCAGAAACTACTCTGGTCCTTGCTGCAGGAACAGCTGTTTTTCTTCTTCACTCTCTCCATTGATTGCTTACACTAGGGCCCCAATTTCCCCTCAGCAGCAGTTTGCTTGGGGTTACTGTTTCACGTGTATTTAGTATCCTAGATACCAACTAGAGAGGGTGGACACACAAGTCATAAAGCAAATCACAGAATAAATTTAAAGATAGAAGGCTGTGAAAAACTGCAGATATAAAAGAGGAATCAGGCAGAACCTCTGTATAAACACATACACACGAATGTTCAAAAACGTCTGAGAAGCTTGAATGGACCTCCTCTAACAGCCTATCTGAGAATAGTTATGGGGCTCTGTGGAGAAGAAGCATAAAGGTGTCACAAGTGATCTTAGCTCAAGCCAGGATGATGCTCAATGGAAGAGACAGCCAGTATGGAAACTTTTAATTAGACTGTCCAGAAGACAGTTCGCTACTGGTTAGTACTGAAACTGTAGAATAGCAGTTGTAGATAGACACTGTTGTGCAGTGGGCTCAGGCTCTTGAGAACACATCCTTTGAAATAAAAGGAAAAACAAAAGTCAGCATTTCTGCAAAGTACCTGAGGATTCTGAAACAAGCCACCAGTACAATGAAAGTAGCCTCATCCCCATTTCATAGAGAGGCAAAAGTTGTGTGAGCTGTCTGTCACTGTTGTAATGTGAGAGAAGGCAGAGAGCCTCCTGACTCAAGATAGCAATTGAAGGTTATTTGTAGTGTCTGAAGAGATGGGTTCTTATCAAAATTTGGGAAAGTTTAGCAGGATTTATTCTAATAAAGAAATGCTACGAAGTACTACCTCTAGGGAACATTCAAAATGCTTGTGACCTGATTTTTCACTGAAGTTAAGCACCCAGCCACTATAGTGGGTTTCTGAAAATACAGCCATTATCACATTGCCTTTTTAATTCTGTGTTAACTTTGAGGGTCCCTCAGCATGACACCGATTGTTTCCTGTTTCATGGAATTTAGCAATTCAATTAGTATTATTGAAACAGGGTGATTTTGAATTAAGGAATCAGTTCTCTTTCCAAAGCCTTCTTCAGAATATAGCTAAGATAAGTACTGTGATTGGTTGTTCAGGTCCAGGTTGTCTTTAGGAGGCTGTGCTTGATATGTGGAGGCTGTGCTTGAGTTCAGATGATGGTCAGGCTGGTCATTTTTGTTTTACTGTATATTTTAAGAATGTAAGGTGTTTGGAGACATTTTACCATGTTTTGCTGGTTTATTTTCCATTCCTCTCTAGTGGCATTAGGTAAATAGTGTGTGAATTTGTTTTCTCTAGAAAGTGAAGGTCTAGATAAAAAAGATGTCATTTTTCCACCAAAATTTAGCTTTTGAACAAGCTGGCAAGAAACATCAAGGAATTTTTGTAGTTATGTGTCAATCTCAAAGTTAGAAATTAATTCTATTTATTGTTTTTCATTTTTGAAAATGCTAACACAAAGGAGATCTTGGGGAGACTAGAGGATGAAGAGCACTTTATGAAAATATAACAGCATAGTCCCAAGCAGCTTCTCTGTTCCTGAACTGGACTCTTGTCTGCAAGAGCCTGGAGATAGGAACAATCTGAAAGTATAGTTAATCCCTCAGTGCAGCTGTAGAGTAGACACTCAAGTTGATTTTATTTGGTTTGGTTTGATTTCCAAAGGTAACAGCAACTGTTGAGTTGCTGTATGAGTGACACCTGTGTTAAAGAACAGACTTTTCTCCTTTATTTGCTGCCAGCTTCTTGAGAGTTTGTGACATTTTTATTTTAAAAGCTTTAGAAGACAGAACACCTCTGGGGTTCTGTTTTGCTATGACAAAAACATAATGTACTAATAAACTATATAATTACAAACAAATATGAATCATGATTAAAACTGGGCAAGACTGATGCCTGGCTCCAAACTTGACAGGACCTTCATCTTTCCATCGTCAGACTGATTAACAGTAATGCAGTTTTATTGTGCTGATGTTTATATTACTAGTGTCCACATAACTTTTCCACTGTGTCTGCTGAGAGGAGAAAAAACCATTAGAATTAGGGGAGGTAACAATTAATAATACGCATTTCAAGTTTGACAGTGAAGACCGCTAATTCATGCAAAGACTTGGATCTCTACCTAGTCTGGTTGAAAACATGAGTCCAAAACTAATTTATTTGTATTTTAGTTCTCTTGAGAATACTTGATGTGCACAAAGTGAGTGTCAAAACTCAATCTGCAACCAGGATGAAACTTCTTGAGCTAGTTGGTACAGATTTGATTTTATTCCCCATGATTCTCAGTTCTGTATCTGAGCTTAGTTGCAGGGTGATGAACAGTTGTCTGTTTATTTTGGACATTCACCTGCCCCCGTATCTGCATGAATGCCAAGTCCTGAAAGTATGCAACTCTTTGAAATAAAGTGTGTTATCGTCTGTAAGGGCTTAAAACTGGATCCTGAACTGCCAAGAGACTAGTTGAAGAATATGGGGATTAATAAGATGGTTTGGATCTAATCCATGTAGAAGGCAGGCTGCTATTCTTCATTTTCTAGTGATATCCTTCTTTAGGCTAAGGTGGAGAGCAGTGTCTGAATGCCATCCAAATACGGTGAGTGTACAAGCAGTGTACTCCAGTATGGAGCAATGAATGGAGCCTGCTTGTAAAGTAGTGACTGTAAAGAGCACTTCTGTACTTACTCTTCTCGCCATCTAGCATGCTCCAGATTTTTTTCATTTTACAGAAAAACTGCAAGTAGACTGTGTATTTCTGAAGTTTTTTTATATCCAAGATCATTGTATGGACCTTCGAAACAAGATCATGTTATTATATGTCTTGTTATTGGAGACTTGAAATCAGTTAGCATTGGAGGTGCTAAGTGTTGGCTGGCTGTTGTCTACCCACTGCTTGAACATTATTCTTGAAATGCAGCCTCTTTAGAGTCTTTTAGCAGGTATGCAAAAGTACAAGCTTCAAAATTGTCCTGGTCCAGGAAAAAAACCAAGGCAAGTAAACACAGCAGGCATATAAGCAAGACACATGGAATCACTTCATATTTTTTGCCAGATCTAAACAAACAAAAAAAAGTGTGGAATTTGGAGATTCTTTTATCAACCAGAATCTCTCAACTCTCCTGGAGCATAAAGGGTGGGGATGGGATGTAAAATGTACTGTTACCACTGTGCGTGGCCTGTGTCAGACTTCCAGCCATTTGTTACAGTGGGGTGGAATTCCCAGCTGCCCAGCCTTGTCCAGGCTTCCTCAGCTTTTGCCAGGTTCCCTGCAGCCTCGGAAAGCAGTAGATTGTTGAACACCAGTGTATTTATTTTTATGTTGTTACCACATTCCCAAGAGGAACCTTGACTATGATTTCAGCTGGTCTCACCACACTGTCCAAATCCTTCATCAGGAGCAGCTGGGAAAAGAAATCACTCAGGTTTCTACACAGCACATTGCTGCTACGCCTCCTCCCTCTCAGTAATCCTGTTAATTCCAGTCTTCATTTGCCACCCTCCTGGTTCTCTCTGTTGTTGCTGTGACTGACTGCACAAATGGTCTTCACTTTAAAAGATGACCTTCAAATGGGCACCTCGAGTAACCTCTACCTCAGACTACTTTGACTACTCAGGCACAAGGTATCTTATGACACAGAAGAGCAACTTTTGATGTCACCTCATTACTTATCCTAGTCCAGGAATGGAGTCATGATGAGCACATAAATCCTTTCAGAACCACCTGTCTGGTTGAGAAGCTCTGGGTGGATCATTGAAGAGGGAGCTCCCGTGTGATACCCAGCACTCTGCATCAAACTTTTCTGGCGCAGCCTCTCACCCTGCATACAGCCTTTGTCAACAACAGTTCTTTCAGTATCTCTCCGTAATGTTGTCTCCACACAGAGAAAGGATCATTGAGAAGCAGAATTGGTCCCTTTTATCATATTTTGGAAAGCAGTGGAGCTTGAGTTGACTCCTACTATTGTGCCTCCCTTTTTGGGAGGGCAGAGAACCGGTTACAATGGAGGATATTTAGTTGCACATTTGTTCTTACAGTTATCTTCCTAAAGCCATTGTTTTTTTATGCACCACGAAAACATCCTGCATAAGTCTCTTACCCCTACTGACTTCCACAGTTTTATGAAGAGGGCAAACAGGAAGGGGGGAAAAATAATTTCACTCCCTGCTTTAGTTGATGAATCAGTCCCAGGTCAGATAATGACACACAAGCCTGTAGTACCAGATGGGCCAGAAGGGAAAGGAGAAGGGTAAAGAGACTTTCTTTTTACCCCATTTCTTAGTACTCTTTGGAGGGGCAGGGAACCATTATCTTATGACTAACAATGAGCAAATATTGATTGAATCAGTACCTTTAAAGTAGATACAAGTTATCAACAGGACATGACTATGTTTATCCATTTCTGAGAAAAGTGTATGTAAGTCTCATTAAGTCTCAGCAGAGTGTAAAGTGCTGCCAGAAGCAGCATTCCAGGCCCTTCTCAGATCTGTTAAGAAGATAATATCCAACTGAGCCATCGCCTCTCAGATAGAGCTGAGAGTCAGTGTTCACTTCTAATCATGAGAAAGGACGTTTATTCCTTGGGAGAGCAACCTGCCTCTCACTTCTCTACTCAACCTTTTGCCTTTCTTTTATGAAAGGAAGGAGCTTTTTCCTGTTGCCACTGATTTCATGCCACTGAAAGGACATTCCAAGTCTCAGGACTTTTCCTGAGAAAGCAGGAGAAAAAGGAAGGAACAGTCTTTAGAAATCGGCTTCCCTGTCTAAGAGCTAGAACCCAGCTTGAATTTTAGGAGCCTTTGCCTCTGACAAACTCCGAAGCAGGATAAGTAGTGATTTCAGGCAGTTGGCATTTTTGCCTGACTGGAGGCTGAGCATTGCTTGTTCTCAGTAGTGAGGTGGTGGCGAACTGCCTGTGTTTCCTTGCTGTGTTGGAAATGCCATTCAAAATCAGGTGTGCAAAGACTGGGGAGAGGTTATGTAGCATTTTGGCTGCTTCTGTCTCACATCTGGTCCTTTGGCATTAAGCTACCTATAGAGGGGATGACTTTGCCCATCCAAATTGGATTTTGGTTTAATCTGACATTGTTTTATTGAGCCTAAAAATAGAAGCCAAAATGTGTGTGAACAGGGTAAAACGTGTGTCTGAAGTTACAAAATTAATTGTGGGGAAGAGCCAGAGAAGAGAGAGCCACAGTGAACCAGGGAGTAGAGAGGTGAATAAGAGAAATCAGAACGAAGGCTGTCAAGTACAGAAGGGCATTAGCAGTTGGGATGAGTGTGTGGCAGAGTGTCTTTAACATGGGGAGCAGGAAGGCTCATGCTGACTTCCACTGGTATTTCTCTACTTGTCAATGAGTCTGCTCACTGCTTTTTTCATGCAGGAAGACTTCCCTGGAATACAGTTGTATGTACTGTTCATGACATACAGATCACACTCCCCACACACACAGAGAGATCCACACCTCCCCACACCTCTCTCACCTCCCCACAAGAAAATTTTCATGACTTGGAACTGCTGCTTTCCCTTGCCTTCCTGGTTCAGCAAGTCAGGTTGAAATTGTGCCCAAATACGGGGGAGGGAAGGCTGGCTTTCTGTTGTCAGCTGTCCTGGCTTGCTAGTGTCAGTCACCCATGGATATAAATAAACCCCATTTATTTCTTGCCTTTCTTAGTTATACTGTATATTATCAAGAGAATGCTGGGCATCATTCTAGGATTAGAAATTCATTCTGGGATTAAAAAAAAAGAATTTCTAGGATAATCTTAGCTTTTCATGGAGAAAGAAAGTTCCTGTTTTCAACACTAAATTCAGAAGACTTCAATATGCTGTTTAGTTCTCCCACAAACTTTCTGCGGGTAAGATGAAACAGTCCAAACTAGCTGTAAAAAATACTAGGATGGGTCCCTGACCCAGTACTGTCATCTAGCCTTGTGCTCTTCTCTGTCTTATTCCTGCAGCTTGGAAGCACAGTAGATTAGGTGCTGGTTTGTGACCAAGGCTGTGCTGGGAAAGTCGATATGGCACTGAATTTTAGTGTGCAGATATCTCTTAAATGACTTCACACAACTCCTGTGATTTTCTTGTGACTCAGAATGATATCCATGAAATGGAAGTAATGCTTTTCTTCCCACTGTGACTGTTCTGAGTTTTTGAGGTGCAGTCATGGATGACATAATAGTGTGTAAACATGTAGACAGACATATGGGCAGATACTGTGGCACCCCCTGGGAGGCAGAGAATAAAGGAGGCTCATTCTGTCGTGTGTGGTGATTCACTGCAATGACTCTTTATCACTGGACAGAATCAACCCTTAATGTTGGCTGCTGTCAGGAATGAGCTCTTTTTCTGTTCCCCCTACTCAACCAGAACCTCCATCTACTCAACTACAAGGAGGTGAAATGCTTACCAGTAGCTTTGAAATTATAAAACTTTAGAGAATTATATACATTAATATTTATGAAATTACTGAATTGGCAATGAGCTGCACTCTTGTTAGGAACTTTACATATTTACTTGTAGACATAAGAATGCCCTTCTCTGTGCCGAGTCCTCAAGGTAATCATACAAGAACTCGAGGAAAGTGATTTTAATTCAGTTTGTGAGAAAAGACAAACTGTGCTATGCATTTCTGTAGGAATAGGAAGGCTCAAACATCTTCAAAACAGGAAAATGAGGTTGAAGTTGGCTGCCTCTCTCATGTGCCTTTGTTTCCTTAATTTCTGCGTATTGCCAAGGGATAAGTTTCTGGACTGGTATCCTATCTTAATGCACATGGTTGACAGTTTGATTCCTAATTCAGTTTCCAAACTTTCTGTGCAGTGACATAGCTGGCAATTCCACTTTCTAAACATCTTTCCAGATCCTCTGTGATGCTTGGCTCTATGCTGGACTTTCAAGGAGAGTGTATTTTTTTAAAATATAGCTATATTTTTAATAAACAGCTCTCAACAAATGTCACGCATGTTTAGGAGCAAGCTGACGTGCCAAATACACAGGACAAGCTTTACCTACTAGATTAGCTGTAAAATGCAAACTGTCCAAAATAAACTCAGTACATTGCTAAGTGTTTTGGATTTTTCTTTTTAAAGGGCTGTCTAAGGATGTTTAAGTAAAAGAAGTGAAGATGACATTGACATTTTCCCATAATATGCCTAAACAGGAAAATGCCGCAGTATGTAGAAGTCAGAACTGTATCTTTATAATAATGGGGAAAAATTATTCCTTATCCCCATTTTGTTTCTTTAAAGATCAACATTTTCATACCCCTGTCTCTCCTGCACCAAGGTACCTCAGCATGTGTTGGAGTGGGGAAGTAGGCTCTGATGCAAGCAAATGAGTAAAAGACCCAAAGAAAGAGATAAAGCATACTGATATGGGAGAAGGATTTAGAGGAGGGTGCATGTGAAGAGATGAGTCATGTGAGTGAGAAGCAAGAGTGAAGAAGATATTCTGGTACTTGAGAGGAATACCAAGAGTATTTTTTCACACAGTAGCTTACTAAGTTAGGTTTTGTTATACTGGTCTGTGATCTCATCTATTATGGTAGAGAGGTTGTGTGGTAGGGACACCCAGGTTTCTGGTGATGGCTGAGATTTGCAGAGCAGTGCAGCAGTTTTTCCCACAAAACAGTCCTCC
This sequence comes from Pachycephala philippinensis, assembly GCA_013397055.1. Lineage (NCBI taxonomy): Eukaryota > Metazoa > Chordata > Aves > Passeriformes > Pachycephala > Pachycephala philippinensis. Next base: position 936,678 of record VWZT01004883.1, on the reverse strand, counting down.
GTGATTATTCAAAATCTTCGAGTAAAACAACTTTGTTTTTTTTCCAGCTTCTGCTCGCAGAGAAGGATTAACACAGAACACCAGGTGAGGAATATTGGGCATTGCTTCAAGTATGGGACAAAGGAAGAAGCAGCAGTGACTTCATACCATCACATTCCCATAACGGCCAAAAAAGAGGGAAGAGGAGGCCTTGGTGAGAGGACAACCCACTGAAGAGAGTATCTGAACATCTGTGAAAGCAGATTGTGGTGATAGGCCTGCAAGCTGAGGTGAATGAATGCTTCTAAAAGCTTCTGCTGCTGAGTCTTTGGGTCCCCTGCTCCCATTTCTTCCTGATCACTGACTGTGAGATCTTTCTGTAAGACAAGAGATCTTTCCTCCAGCTGTTCTTCCTAAAGTCCAGGTTTGAACATAAAGTCTCATTTGCTCAGCCATTTCAGTCTGTTCTAGTCTGGTAACAGCCAAGATTCCATGCTTTCATCACATGGCAACCATCAGCAGAGAAAAATATTAGAACATGCGACTGGAGATGTCTGTGTTGGTTGCCATCTTGAATTTTGGCACAGAGCCATAGAAATGATCCGTTTAAATAAAGTAATTTCATTTGTTTGTTTTGGTTATAATTTCAGTTATTAATTCACATGCCCAAAATATTTGCTGTTGTTCTACTGGACAGGATTTTAAATCTGTCTTTGTTTCACTGTGGGATGCTTGTATTCTGTGTGGCTTATTTTGTATTTTGATTTCTGTTTGTTTAGACTTCGTAAACTTTTTTAATTGGCTGATGTTTTCAGACCCAAGCTTGAACCCCAAGGCCCAGGTGGCTCTTATCAGTAACAATAGTGTCTTGGTGAAGCACTCCAGTTAAAATTTGCCTAGTGCTATGAAAATTAGTTTGCTTGTGTTAGAAAACAATGTCAGCAGCTGGAAAATGTATTGGAGAGAAGATCCATCCATCCTTAAAATGAACAGGAAGCAGCTTCAGCTCTGGCTCTTTGTTGGTGCCAGGTTAAAGCAAAACTCAGTATTTTGCAACTTCTGCCTTGTCCAACAGCAAGGGATGTGATTGATAGTTCTCAAAGGTAAAAAAATCTCCTGTTGCTTGTATCAGAGTCTTCAGAGATTGGATTCAACATCCTGTTTGATCTCTTTTCGTACTCCACATTCCCCTGTCATTTCTAGTTTGTATAGTCAGTGTTAAGAGATCATTCTAATGTGTTGACAAGTAGATAGTGATCAACCCAAAGGGCTGACAGAAGAAACTGTATCAGAGGGACAAGGTGTTTTCTCTTGAAACGATTGTATTCGTGTTCACTCTTGGATTCCACATATTTTCTGTCACTCAAGACCAGATAAATTGTAAGAAGGTTAAATAATTGTTCATACCTTATTAGTTTCACCATCACTCGCTTCAGGCATGAATTCATAGGACAGAACATGCATTTTTCTATTTCTGGTACACTCACACATATGACACATTGAATACTTCACTTGTCCGAAATGCAGCTCTCTGGTACAGCTGTTCCCTTCATTAGCTTATCTTTCATTTCCATTAGACAGTCATGATCATGTTCACTTTCTTCTCATTTTTGTTGGCTCATGGTTAGTGAAAGTTTAGTTTCAGAAGTTGTTACTTCAGACTTGTGCACACTCTCAGTAGCTGTGGGCTTCAAGACCTTGGGTCTGTCTTCTCACAGCCTACTCTGCTATGTATGGTATTGGCTATTGCCTCCAGCTTGGTTGGAGGGGCTATTTCCATGTAAGATTTAGCTTCAGTAAATAACAATTCCATTCCTTTCTTCCTCCAAAAGTATCTGAACTATCCTTATTCCACTGGGTTTTATGTACAGGATTGAGTAGCTGTAGGATATACATCCTTGTGGAACTCTCATCTCTGCTTTTGTTCTCTAGTTTGTCTGGTCAGGTTATCACAGCCATCACTGAAAACTGTAGGGAGGTTTGGAGGATAGAGATTTAGTTAGCTCAGGAAAGGTGATTGTCTTATAGGAATAATTGTCAGAAGCAACATTCTTACATCTTTGTCAAGAAAATTACCAATTAGCACTGGCTTACTAGGAACACAGGTGAATTGTTTTGTCAGCTTTTGCCAGTCTCACACCCACTCATTTTGGGGTAATGATTTGAACTTGGTTACAGACATTTTTCCTGAACTTCTTTGCATTGCATGTTAGGTGTAGCCAACCCCTACATCTGTATCTGTGATGACTAGTAGCAGTACATTAAATATCCTATCTCTTAAGATTTTTTAAACATTCAGGAAAATGCACAGTGCAGTGTAAGACTCTCCTTTTGAGGGGATGAATTTTGTCGGCATCAGGAGCAGTGAAGACTTGCATCCTTTTGCCCGAGAAAATTTTTCTTCTGCTTCTGACAAATAAAAAAAAACGACCCAGGAGTATCAAGACTGGTCCTTTACCTGAAGCCAAACACCTAGACCTTGAATTCCTGTTTATTCTCAGGATGTGCTCGGCCAGAGCATCAAAGGACACAGCAGTATTCCTTTGTCTTGAGCATCTGCTGATCCCATCTCTGAACACAAATGCTGTTACACTGGGAACAAGTGCAATAGAGAATCAGGAACAAATTCTGTGATTCCAGCCTCTTTTTTTCCATCCCTCTATATTCTTCAGCCTGGAGTCCATATGTCTTTGTGCATGGTGGGTACTGGGTACTGAAGGGTAACATGTATTTTGTCTCTTTGCAGCTCTGCTACCTCTGTGTCTGTCCCTTTCCATAAGCCTCTCAGTGCTGCAGTTAACAGATTCAGTGGGCAAGCATAGAACTGTTTCCCACCCATCTTGGGAGAGAAGGCATTTTACAGGAAGTGTTTTCTACTGCAAGGGAGGGAAGTAGAATAGCAAACCATTTTGGATATATACTAGTTGCAATGTGTTCCTCAAGTGTGGTTTATTTTTTCTCTATATTCATTGGTGGTTCCATCAGAAGTGTCCTTCTTCACTGCAAGAAAATTACTGATAGAAAGCCCCAACAATCATTCAGCATTTATTTCAGTGGTGACAGTGAATAATGTAATCAAAGGATCCCCCTTTTCTGTGATGTTTGTATCACTTCTAAATTACAGAGCCTGTTCTAGTGACAGAGAATCAGGCTTGTTAGTCTCAAAAGGTGTAATGTGCACATCAGAGCCCTGGAGGCTGAGATAATGAAGAGTTCATACAGCATTTTGTGCTGTGTTTAGGTGATGAACATACCACAACATAAAAATTAAGGGGTGGGATATTAGATTCTCTCCTTTCAGAAGAGCTGACTTGTGCTCAATACATGAAGTATCAAGTTTCCTTTTAACATGCTTTATCTTCACCTTTAAAACAGCCTCACAAGGCATGTTACTGCCATCAGTGGCAGATCATGTTGTGACCCTAGACAAACCACTTAGTCTTGGATGCCAGCAAGATGTACTGAAATTTCTATTCCAAGACTAGGTATGTTTTTGGACAATCATGAATTGTTGGAAATGCTCCTCACTATGATGCCTGCAAGGTCAACAGGTGTATCTCTGATACTGGTTCCACACTGTGGAAGGAAGTTTTGGTATCAAAACCTTTGTTTACTAGTATGAATCTGCTGTGCCTTTTCCTCATAAAGGATACTCTCCATATGCGTGGAGTTGAATGGCTGCCAGTGCTAGACCATTCTTCCTTACCTGAGGAGCTCATTGACATACAGATTGCTTTACAGAACAGACTTGGATTCTCAGCATGCATTCTCTCAGGCCTGTACCTTGTACTAATACAATAGTTCCAGTAATTTTGGATTACTTGCTGGAAGCAAAAGTAGTCTGGCTCCTGTTTTATTTTTTAAGGTTTACTTGATAAAACTGCCAAGGACTTTTTTCCTCAGTCGATCCTATATTTGCTGATAATCCTGGCCTCAGTGTTTAATCTGAATGGGGTATTTGCTGGTGTATAAATAGTTGCATTTTTTTGGTTGCAGTAAATGGCTGATTGATCCTCTTCAAATTATTTCCTTTCTGAACACATTATTCCAGTGGTTCTGTCATAAGTTTCTTCCAAAAGAAGCTTCTGAACTTTACTTAAATCTGGGACTGGACTTTCTTTCCTTCTAGAACCTCATGTTTCTAGAGCTGAGACATCCTTGTTTACACCAAACATTGGGAGAACCTTACTTAGCTTTACAGAACTGAGATTGCTTATACCAACAGCTTAGCATTCATAGTTCTCTTCATGCAGAAAGTGGTTAATTGGAAAAGAGATGGGCAAGGAGGTGTGTAAGGGAGAAGCTGAAAAAGGAGAAATTGTTCACAATCATGCCTACTAGAAGTAGGAGCATCAAATGAAACTAACAGATACAAGTTTCAAAGAAAAAACCCAAAGAAAGCAGGGTGAAATGGCAACTTTTTTCCACAATATGTACTTACTTGACCTATACAAGATGTGGATACCAAAAAGTATGTGGTTCAAAAAGACAAGTAGACAAATCCATGAAAAATTAATCTATTAGGGCATATTAAATATTAAAACTGAAAAACAGGAAGTTTCTAAGACTTTTAAAATTACTATTCTAGGGAAGTCTCACAATGGGCTTTTCTGATTTTTAACTTGTCTATCAGGCATGGGCTGTTGACCTCTGTTCAACAAGAGCTGCGCCTAGGAGGTCTTGTAGTGTGACTTTGTATGGGTTTTTTATTTTGACAGTTGCAGTACGGACTATTAGAACAGCCAAGACAGAGCTACTTTCATGACAGTGCCATGTTCCACCAGAATTCATCCTGTGGAGTTTTCTTAAGAAAAGTGTCTATTGCTGCCAAGTTGTCACGTGCAACTTGTCTGTGCTTTCACCTGGGTGGGCACTATATATTGCAGAGGCTTTCAGAATGATGAAACTTTTAAAAGAACGTAAAGGACACCAAGATGGACCTCTAGACAAATTGTGATTTTGGAGGAAAGTAGGTTGCTATACGTAAGTCATCCATAATATGATCCTTGTAAATGGTTGATCGCAGAAATATGGAAAAAAAACTTCCACTAACTGAAGCTTTTAAGTTATTTTATTCATACACATTTCACTTCTTGCCATCTTTGTCTTCCAAAGAGCTTGAGTGCAGAGCACCTTCAAGGTGCACAACCACAGCGTGTCTTAATGAACCTGGTAACTTGTTCCTTCCCACTTTAGAACATTGCTGTCCTTTTCCAAAGAATGAAGTTTCCCTGCTGACTTAGAAATGAGTAGTTAGGAAATGCAGACTGATCTCAAAATTGCTGGATTGTGAGTCTTCCTTTGCAGTCGTAATGCAAGAGGACAACTCCACTGAAATGAAGGTGACAAATGACACCAAGTCTGCCCTGAAGAGTGTGCTCTCCTACCTTACCAAAAAAGGATTTTATTGGCCCTCATTGAAAAGAAGTTTTCACTGCTGTTTTGAATTAAAAGGAAAGAATCACTGATCACTGTGGAGACCCTGGTATGAAGCCTTTGCCAGTGGTATTCAGTGAATCATCATGGTTCCCAAGGGAAAAGACTACACTTAACAGGGCCTCTTCTCTACAACTCCACGCCTACAGCACACACAGTGAGCTTGAGAAATCTTATATTCTTCAAAAAGAAGTGGCTTCTTTATCTGACCTATCAGACCTATGAATCAAATTGGCTTTAAAAAGGCCAAATTTGATGCAGTTGTTAAGTATTTAGGGGCTGTTAAAAATGCATCTTTTATTAACAAAATTTTTATCGTTTGTTTAGGACAGCTGAAAGAGGTGCTGTTATCTCTAAAAGCAATTTCAACACTGTATTTGGCCTTTTGCCTTCTGCTGTTCTGGGATGTGCAGCAGAAGACAACCCCAGAACATCAGTTGAATTTGGTACCCCTGCAGGAATATTTTAGAAAATCTTATTTCACCATAGTTATAGCAGTGGTAAAATGTAGTCTCCTTCCCCAACAGAAAAGGGGAGACCAGTTACAGTACTCAGTGTAGTTATGTTCCAAAGTCATAAAATCTCCCCCAAAAATATTTTGGGGTTATTGAGCTGGTCCCTATATCTTCAGTATTATCATGTCAAAAGTCAGGAGGGAGTCTTTGAAAAGTTTCTGCACTGACAAGTCAAAATGTTTGACTGTCGTCACTCCCTCATTCTACTATAAAACTGTTTTTTTCTGAGTATAGGGAAGAAAAATGACAAGGGATTTTTTCCACACTGCTTTCGGTAATTATTGTATAGGATTTACCTAATGGTTTTCATGTGGTTTTGCCTTACTTATGATCTTCTGAAAATGCTATGCTGTGTCAGATATATTTAATACGCCTAGGATATCTTGATACACCATTCTTCAAGGTGCAGATGGAGAGCTGTGAAATCTACTGGAAAGTTGTAAGCATCCCATCGGTGCCACTACTTACATTACTCATGCTTCCAGTTGCATGATGCTTCCCCCACTCAAACTGGGTTGTCTTCCGTCCTGAAAGTGTTTTCTCCACTATTTCTAATTCCAGAAATTCAGTGTGGAATACATTTTGTCTGTGATACCAGCCTGGATTTTTTTTTTTTCTTATCCACAGACCTACAAAACTCATGTCTCCATATATGTAGTAGAACTTTCTTTTGAAAATTATCTAGCAATAAAGATTGGTGGCTCTTTCTGCCGAATTGTGGCCCAGTCTTTTGAATGAGGGCTTTTGCTGAAGGCAGGTAAAGTTGATAAAATTGAAGACAATTTAAAATGTGTATTCAACACATTGTAACTGCTGCCACAGCACACTTTCCTGAGATTTTATTGCCTTCTCTTTTATTTTGTTGCTCTTTGTTTGCTGTGTTTGTTTGTTTCCAGTTCTTCAGGTTAGCATGACAGGGCACTTAGCATGGTAGTATCTAAATGAGATCTTCAGATCCTGAAGCATACTTAGAGATTTTTGTAGCAAGTCTCCTTTGAGGGGGCAGATGTCAAATTGTGTCATGCAAGGCAGCTCGTTGCAAGCTGGATGTCTTTCAGTCTCTTCTTGTGAGTCAGACTGTCTGCTACTGCTTTCCCCCATAAGTGGAGTTTCTTGCAAATCCTTGAAAACAGTAGATTTCTCCCAAGCATCTAGTCAACCTGCAAGAGGGTTTCGGCACTTCAAAAGGCCAAATTTTCTGTTTCAAGAAAGGGCCAGAACATGGTTACCAAGACATTCCCCAGTCATTACACTACATGCATCGCATAAATCCTGTAAGATTTGCCTCTGGCTGCACAGCAAATCTTTGTTTTGTCTGCTTCCTGAAGAGGATAATAACTTCAGGAGAAAAAAGAAATCCTTCCTGAAAAATATCAGGAAATCTGGTTTGATATGACCCAGCTGGTTTCTTTCATCAAGTGATGTACATGCACTGACCATGATATATTATTATAATGCCTAATTTCTGAATCTGATGAGTGAATATCTAAACAGCTGGTGAGAAATGGCTGAGTGTTGGCAGACCAGAAAAAGGAAGTCCACTTTGCTTTCTGCAACACACCTAATGCCTACATGTTAATTATTTCCTGTATTGGCCCCTGTGGACAGCAATGACGTATCTTCCTTTTCTTCCATCACACCTGAAGGATGGGATGCCATCCAGGGGGACAAATTCAAGAAGTGGGGCCATGGGAATCTCATGAGATTTAACAAGGCCAAATACAAGGTGCTTCACCTGGGTCAGGGCAACCCCTGGTATCAACACAGGGATGGGATGAACAGATGGAGAGCAGCCCTGGTGAGAAGGACTTGGGGATGCTGGTGGATGAGAGGCTGGACAGGAGCCAGCAATGTGCACTCACAGCCCTGAAAGCCAGTTGTGTCCTGGACTGCTTCCAAAGCAACATGGGCAGCAGGGTGAGGGAGGGGATTCCTCTGCTCTGCTCTGGTGAGACCCCACCTGGAGTGCTGTGTACAGCTCTGGGGTCCCCAGCACAGGAAGAACAGAGACCTGTTGGAGCAAATGCAGAGGAGGAACACCAAGATGATTAGAGGGATAGAGCACCCTGTCTTGCGAAGACAGACAGAGAATTGGGTTTGTTCAGCCTGGAAAAGAGATGGCTTAGGGGTGACCTAACTGGGGCCTTCCAGTACCTGAAGGGAGCCTACAAGAAAAAAATGACTTTTTACAAGATCATGTAGTGACAGGACAAGGGGGAATGGATTCAAACTGAAAGAGAGTATTCTAAGATTAGGTATTAGGAAAAAATTCTTTACTGTGGGGTTTGTGAGGTACTGGAACAGGTTGCCCAGGGAAAATGTGGATGCTGGAACCCTGGGGATGTTCAAGGCCAGGCTGAATGGAGCTCTGAACATCATGGTCTAACGGAAGCTGTCCCTGTCCATGGTAGGGGGTTGGAACTACATGATCTTCAAGGTACCTTCCAACCCAAACCATTTTAGGATTCAACGATCTTGCTTAGTCAACTAAGTGGAATGAGAGACAAAGAATATCACCTTGCACGAAGATCACAACCCTCCTGAATGGGGAAGAAATAAGTCTTTGTCTTCAGAAGGTACCGCTTGGTATTGCTTGGTTTAAGTTAATAGTATCAGCATAAACCAGCATAGGGGACAGAGTTTCTGCCTGAAAGCTGTTCACAAAGTTTGCAGGACGTGGGAAACCAATAGTGGAGGGGGAGGGGGGGATAGGGAGGAATGGTTTGCCATAAACCACAGCTGTAAAGAAACCATTATTCTGTACTAGATAGAAAGGTCCTTATCCCTAAGTGTGTTTTCCATTAAATCATAGGCCAATACTGGAAAGGGCCCAGCTGCTTGGTTGAATGCCTTCAGACCATCTCTGCATCTTTCTAAGAAACCTAGCCCTATATAAGGGTGTTATAAAGGAGCCAAGTAACCGAGATCTTTAATCTTGGAAATTGGTCTTTCCTGGAAACACACTATGACATCCAAAGTGCTGTACCATATTCTGTCTGAAACTATGGGTGTAAGTGGCATCTCAAATGCATTACTGTCATTTAAAGAATGGCAGCCATTAATTAACAGTTTTCATTTGCTGTATTTCTTGTTGATACAATAGAATTCATTTCTAAGACAATCTACTTCATAATGAGTTAAGTGTCTCATCTCTTCTCTGTTGACTTGTTGCATGATAAAGGATCTTGCATTTGTGTATGAAGCCTCTCTTCAAGAGAGGACAAGAGACACTGAGCTTGGTTGTTTCCATCTGTCACTTCTGGAACTGCATAAAAAATCACCAAGATTTAAATTAATTCCCTGTATGCAAAAGAAAATACTGGTAAAGCAGAGATCTGAAAGTCCAGGTGTTCTTTTACTAAACATAGTAATTTTGTACAGATTTTGACCAATATTTTTTAGTGATTTTGAATGTAAAAAATAATAGATGTTACTTTTAAAGAATTAGAAGGCATATTTGCATCCTTGCACTATATCCAAATTGCTGCTGTTATTCTAAACCACAATTAATGTAGATTATAGGCAGCCAATAAGACCACAAAGTAGTATAGTTTTCCAAGTGTGTAGATACCACACTGTTGACTCCATATGTATTGAAAACTGTATTTTCATGGTTGATTTCATTGCCTTTCAATCACCTATTAGAGAGGACAAGTCAGTACTACAGAGATGATCTTGTATATGTCACTAGAAACACATGTAGTGGGCAAGAAACCTTTTCTGCACAATGGAGCTGGCTCTAGAGCTGCATTCTGGTCACTCTGTGATACTGAGCCTGCCCTGCTTTGGACCTGAGATCATATTGAAGACATCTGCCTCCTAAGACATTGCAATGGATCCTCTTCATGGGATGGCCATAGTGATTGCATTTACAAAGTAACCTGAGCCAGACCTCCTGTAAGTTTGCTCTGGTGAGGACATTATAGTCACAGATAAGGAAAGCTTCAGATCAGCACAGAAAGATAAGAAAAGGATCTGTGAACTGAGAAAATGAAAATTTGATAGCTACAACAGAGAGACATAAGACATCCCAGGACCCAGCAGAACAGAGCTATGATGCTGCCAGAGGCGTGGACAGGTATGTTTTTGTCTTTTACCACTTTTGGGCACGGTCCATCTTTCTGACTGAGTGTTGTGATATGTGTTGGTTATGGAAGGGTGAAACACCAAGCAGCATATCCCAGTTCACACAGTGGTAACAGGGATGTGCTTTATGTAAGAGCAGTGAGATAGCTAGAGACCATCCAAGTCAAAGCCCGGGGAACAAAGACTCATTTAGTCTGCAAAGACTGCTCTTTGCTGAGGTGTAAGTGTACGCTCTGTACTCACTGAAGCTCTGTTCCTCTCAGAGTTCTATAGTGCACTACAGCCTGAAAAACAAGGTGTTCACGTTCAGGTCTAGGCCTTTTGAATGCTGTAATAGTTTGCCACAGAGAAACAGGGACTGCACAGATTGTTGTTTGATCATCTGTATAGGATCTGCCTTATGGCACTGCAGAATAGGTTTTTTTCACTCTTTCTAACCATTGATCTTTGTTAAAGAGACGAACTGTGCTGGGATTGTTTTCATCAGCTTTTGTTTGTTTCTGAAAACAACAAAAGGGAACTGTTGAGAGCTGTATTCAGTGCTGGCAATGAAGATCCCACTTTTTCTTTCCCATTGTCTTCTTCAATTTGCTAGCTAGTAACAGCATAGTAACTGCCCTCTGCCTTCTCACACAAGTGTCCTGAATTATTTTGGTACACTTGCGCCCAGGAGTGTATTCAATCTGTTACTAAGCCCCATGTAGCTAGTATAGTTTGTTGCTGAATTATAGGTAAAACACCCCTAGAAAAGTTACGTTAATAACTTAATTCAGAGCCTGTCTCACAAATCTAGTTCTCAAATGTTTCTGTGAAAATGGAAGGCTGAATAGAAAGCAGTAACTGAAATGTGTCTGATTTCAAAAATTACTGTACCCATGAGTGTACCTGTGTCCATACTGGTTGGGCACTCCAGGACACTTCAGCCGTGATTTTCCATTGCCATTTTGTCTCCTTTGCCAAGAGGCAAAAGGCTTGGTCGTTCTGCCCCCCCCTTCCTATCACTGAGGAGCAGCAGTGAACAAGGATTAGTAAGACAGTCCCGTCTCAAGGGGCTGCAGGGTTAATCTGTGAGTGGTTCCAATGTGGTCCAACTGCCACGCAGGACTTCACAGTGTGGAAGTGTCCTAGCTCAACCCTTTGCAGCTCCCCCTCCTTGCTTCCCCCCATTATTAGCAAGGAAGCTCTTCAGTTGGTTGGGGAGCAAAGCCAGCGCAGGGCTCGGGAGGAACAATGACCAAAGAACAGACTGCAGCTTGTAAACCAAAACCTCCCTTGGGGCTGCTACTAAAAGGAGATCAGAGAGAATTCCTATGCCAATAGGCATCTGGATTTCTCACACACACATGCTCTCTTGTAGCTAGTAAATTTCTGGCCTGTCTATCAGCATGGTAGTGCAGTCATAACGTATTTATTTGCTCCCTCCCTGGGCAGGCAGCAGGAAAGCATGGGCATTGGAGAGCTGCACAGGGCACAGCAATAGTGTAGTGCTGCAGGACTGATCAGAGGTGCACCTTTCATCATCACACCAATGAGACAGGTCAGGGAACCCCAGAGAGACGAAAAGGATAAAGCATTGAGGAGTGCCTGTATCAGAGCACATGTGCCCTGGCCAAAATGTCACACAGGCTGGCAGGCTGCCTCCACTGACCCACCCTTGCTAAGCCCTATCCAGTTGGTGATGGTGCAGGAAGGGCTGTTTATGGTTTATTAAGGCATTTGAGTTTACATGGTTTGGCAGCCTCACATGGGGTATATGGAAGCAGCCACTATTGTGAAGGGCTTGATGGAAGAGCTGGATTCTGAGCTGACCGTGGAGAGCCCTGGCTGCAAGCCATTACTGAGCTAGGTGTCATTTTACACTCAGTTGCTGGGGACCAGGAATTGGGAGGAGACAGGGAGGAACCTCTGTGGTCTCTAGAACATGACTTTTAAGTAGCTGTGTTTTGGCAAGTCAGAGACAACCTCTGAGTCTCATGTGGCATTCAGCAGCTGAGATTTTTACCTCTGGGAGTATCTATGGCTGCAAAAGCCCATTTAAAAGACTACGTTGATTTCTTGCCTGGGCAGCATCTGTAATCTTTTTTATGAGCATCAAATCAGTACATGAGAGGAAGGGTGTGTTATTTACTTGTATGTACAGGTCTGTACTGGCAGACCATGTATATCTTCAGAGGGACATACAACATTTGTCAGCTGTGGCAACTGCCTTGCCTTGGATATTTAAACAGTATTGTTGAAAGTGTATTATGTTTGAGGGGGGCTTTATATGAATCCGTCAAAAGCAGATGCCAGCAGTGATGTACATGTCTGAAGGACTAGGTTGGGACAGGGCACATATACACCAGGTAGTTTGAGGGTAGTAAGAAATTTCCATTTTGGGATTTTCTTGCTGACCTAAATTCTTTCTGTTCTTTTGAAGAAACATTTTGGAAAGGGTAAAAATTTTAGACTGAGTATGCCACAGCAGCAGCAGTTTAAAAACAGCAAATCATCTCCCCCTCCAACAAACAACTTGCTTGTGAAAAAATTAGCATCTTCCCCCACCCCCCAAAATATTTATTTTTTACAAAGTTTTTGAGATTACTATTTTTTAAGTCTTGGCAGGTGAGACCAAGTTCAGGTCATCATGCAGAACAGGTGCAGAACACCCCAAAGCACCTCGCAAACCATAACAGACCAGAGGTCCTCAGGGTGTGTCAGATCACAAATGAATAGGCCCAATATTCAGGTACCCACAGATGCTCCTGCCCTGACCCCGAAACCATCTCTTAGAAACTCCAGGAAGGTAAAAGAGCTGAATGGAGACATCGGTCCCTCTGAAAATGGACTCAGCACCCTCTTTCCTTGTATTTGCCCACCCTTGGTAGGCTGACTGGGAGCCTTGCAGTTTGCATGGGGAAACCAATAGCCAGGATCTGTCAACTGAACGTAGAGTTTTGGCAGACACAGTTTCAGTTGCAGGGCTCCTGGAGCACAGCTCTGAGGAACAAAAGTCTAAGTGTATCTCTGAGCATTTCTTCTCTTAGCAGCTTCCCTGCTTGGTGCATTTTCCTTCTCTAAGGAAACTTCCAAAATTCCTCCTACAGGGAAAACCTTTAATACTTCAGGCTAATGGGGAGGGCTGAAGTCTTAAGATAGCTAAAGCAAGAATAGAAAACATCTCCCCTTTTCCATTCCCCCTTTCACCTGCTTTCTCATTCTCTTGCTTTCCCATCTCAACCACACAGCATTCAAATACACAGCAGTTCTTCCACATTATCCTTTTCTTCCACACCAACTGTCCAGCCATTTTGGAGAGTATGGCTTTTGTGTCACCAGAGTAACTCCTAGAAGGAACATTACACTGCCAAGACGACCAAGGAGTGTTCCAGAAGAAATCCCCAAGGGCTGCCAGACTCACAAGGTTTGGCACTTGGCCCTCAGCATGCGTAGTCTCTGACCCCCAGTTCTCTTTGTGTTAGCCTGGGAGCAGGAGAGTGGGTGCTGACAGTTTTTTTCTTGGCTTTGGGTGGGCCAGGGGGCCTTTCAGCTGCACTTGCAGGATTTCACCACCATGTTGGAGAGCTGCTCCACTTTGGGGGTCCTCCCGACATAGTACAAGATAGTGAGTGGCTCCAGGTCCTGGGGAACACAGCAGGGCGAAGCAGATGCCTCAGGGTTCAGCGTGTTATATAAACCCAGCACCTGCAGAAACAAAGTAAATGTCGTTACAAGGTCAGGAATACGTTTAAGTTGGTTGAGGACAGGAAGGGGCTGCCAAGTCAACAAGTCTCTAGGTGTTTGCACTGTGCTCATCAGAGGGTATTTCCCTGAGGTGAGTAATACTCCCCTATCACTTCCTGATCATGGCCTGCTTCTAACTGGTCTCACCTGCCTTGGCCTGACTCTTAGGAGTTTTTTGGGGTTTTTTTTCTAATTGTAATACCCTTGCTTTCTGTGACTGATGCCTAAGGGTTGAAGGAGTGCAAGTAGTTGTCTCCTTTCATCTCTAATTTGGTACAGCAGTGTGTCACAATTTTTGCTTTTAACAAGGTTGGGTGTAACCAGCCTGGGGCCATGCTGTCTTGGATTCTATTAAAGAAACCAGAAGAAAGAATATCAGTGCTGCTTATTTCAGCCAGCATCTCCAGATAGCACTGGATGGATGCCAGTCCTCTCAAGTATCCACAATTCTCTCCCAGCTTTGAACTGTCTGATGCCTTCTCCCTTCACTCCATCCTCCAAGTCATTACACTATAATACTGGAGCCAGGACAGTGTCCTGTGGGACCCCACTGGATTCTTCCTCCCAGCTGGCCCCAGCCCACAGATGACTATACACTGCAGCCATGTAACCACTACAGAACAGTTGCCACATTTCTTGCTAGAGGTGACCACTTCTCAGCAGTGAGCATGATCTCACCTGCACTGCTGTGGTCTCTTTAGTTCTTATCTGGTATAAACGACAGGGTCTGGCACATTGTATTTTAACTACTTTATAGTCTTTGGGGATAAGAGGTGCTAAGGATACATCCTGTTCTATCATCCAGATCCATGTAATCACAGTTGTTGTGGTAGAAACTCTCTGGGATCCTAAGCAAAGTACCCCTGGCTGTACCACAGGGTATCATGTGTTCTGGGGCCACTACTCAACAGCAAGTTAAACAGACTGGAGAGAAGTCTTCTTTTCATCAGGTCTTTCCTAAGTGGTGCTGGCAAGCTGTCAGCAGCTATATTGTTCTAAAGTTTTCTTTGATGACCTTAAGGCTTGCTCATTTCCTTTCTTGCTAAAGATCATTAGGAGTCATTCTAAAGTCTCCTTTCTCTCACACTGATTCAGTCCAGTTACCTTCTAGAGAGCTTCTCAGGACAACCAGATGGTAAAGCTACATGCCCATTACCCTTTCAAAGCTGTTCATTCCCTTGCTTTGTCTTGTGCTTACTGCCCAGCATCTGTTCACTTCTTCATTCCCACAGATCAGCTGTTCCCACTGATATTAGTCCTTGAGCTTCAGTGAACCTTACTGCTATGCAGACTCTCAAGCTGTCAAGAAAATGTTACCACCTTTTCTGAAGTATTATCTTTACCTAGTTATTTATTCTTCAGCTGAATCTGCTTTTTCCACTAACTTTTTTAGTGAAATCTGAAGTTAATTTGCTAGTGAGCTGTTGCATTATCTGGATTGCTGCCTTTTGTCTTCTGTGGGCAGAAGCACAGGATTCTCCTCCGTCTTTTCCTGCTTCAGCAGTGGACTGTCTGATCCTTTATCTGTCTTCTCCTCCTGATACTTTTCCCATGCCTGTACTATTCTGTTACTTTTATTTCCTTCCACTCTAGCTAGGCTCAGACTGTATTCTCCCCAAAGACTGACTAGAGGTTATGCCTAAGTTACCTAAAGACATTTGCTTTCTGCCAAAATTTCACTCAAAAATCTCACTGCCTAGTAACTTCCTCCCTGCTGCAGTCAGGTAGGATTTATGTAGCTGGAAAGGATACCTGTGAGAAAGGAGATCTTATTTAATGGCTCTGTTCAGTTCTGGAAATGGACATGGATTTCCCTTCACTTTCGAGCTATAGGAGCAGATGGCAGGCACATGCCATTGCACAACAGTTTTTCATGACAACCTGGCACAGAGTGTAGAAATATCCTCTGTCCAGTGCAAACTGCAGGAGAAATTTAGGAAGAAGATAATTACCAGAACTGATGTTTGATGTGAACAATTCAGTTAATACTATGGCCACTACCGAGTAAGTATCCTAAAACCATCAGTCCTGCTGTTTCACATCTTATCCAAGAGACAACAGCATCTTTCTCCTCAAGATTTGCCTGAAAACACAGACTCAGTACTGACGCCAAAGCAAGCACGTTTTCCCTGCTGAACCACCTAGGCTTTTTTTCTGCAGTTTCCCTGGAATGTTTTTCACAAATACTGATCTGAAATGCTTATGCTGCTTTGAAGTGACTGGATATTGATCAGACTTAGGGAGGAAGGGGGAATCACAGCCACAAGCCCTGGCAGGATAATATACTGGATGTACCGTGCTGTGAGTGGTGTCTGCGCTGCGAAGGTATGGACAAGGGCCTGAACAAAAGTTAGCAAAGTAGCCTTTAGGCTCGTGGACCCATTTCCAGCCAAGGTCCTGTCGGAAGTCAATGTAGAGAGGACGCACGCAGCAGTTCTCCTCCAGGTTCCTGAAACACAGCAGTGAAACACAGTGAATCTCAAGGGGGGCCTTACAAGAGGTTGTGAGATGCAGCTTCCTGAGCAGGACTCGTACCAGCAGTGCCGGTGGGACGTGGCAGCTGCGTGTGCCGAATGCCAGAAGTGGCACAGCCAGGCAGCAGCGGCAGCTCAGCAGCCGGGCACTGCTCGTGCTGCTGGCAGGCAGCTCTCCCACCACCCCCCCTCCCCGAGGCAGCACCCAGCTGCTTCAGCAACTGGCCGGGGGCTGCTGCGGGCCCCGCCCAGCCTGCATTCCAGGAAGCTGCTTGCGGGTCTCTTGAACCAGTGGCTCTGCCAGAAGCACACAGCAACTCTGCTGAACTGGCCAGTGGCCCTTCTGGCACCGTGGTGACCCTCAACCCCCTTGGAGGGCTCTGCCTTTTCCGCTGGCATGGAGTCTTGCCAGGCCCGCCCAGCTCAGGCATAAGATCCGAGCAGGTTTCTCACTTACCGGAAACAGTAGTTGGTATCCAGGGCCCGTTTCTTTCTTTGGCTTCCCAGCACAGGGCTCTCCAGTCGATGTGGGGGTAACATCATCAAGATGAGGTGGGGATTATGCAAATCTTTCTGCTTCTTCAGGCGTCCCAAGTCGCCACGGCCGTAGTCATCCTCACTGTCAATGCCTTCAGAAAAAGAGGATCCACAAAGAAGAAATCAGCATGGAAGTGGAGGATGCAACAAGACCTTTCAATGCATTTAACACTCTCATGCTTGCTCTTGAACCAGGTTCAGGCACCTGTCCATTTACTATAGAACTTCTTCCCTCACAGGGACCCCTTTATTTCTGGTGAATTTGACTGCTGCAGGCCTGAAATAGAGGCTTACGGGCCACCTGTTTTACCATTTGCAAACTGCTGGTGGGGCCATTAATCCATCCCACTCACTCCTGGCTTGAGTCCCAGGACAGGCAGGAAGATGAATGGTTTAAAGAAGATGTCAGATAATTGGCACTCTGCAGAACAGCCTCAGAAATGGAGCCTGTGGGGGCCAGTGGCTGCTGCCCAGGGCTGCAAGCCAGGAGGTTCCTAGTTCTTAGGCCAGCCAAGCCACTGACTCTCTGAGCCACCTCACACAGGATGCCTAACTTCCTTGTGTTTCAGTCACCCTAACTGGAAAGCAGAGCCTCTGTGGAAATCTGAGAAGGCATCAAGTTGAACTTCCCAGAGAGCCGCTGAAATATAAAATTATTCCTTTCTGCAGACGCTCACACAGACCCACCCAGCCTGCCCTTACTTCTTTTCGTAACCTATGTATATAGTGGATATACCCATATAATGAACATGCAAACCCAGATGTGTATGTTTTAAGACAAATGTTACACAATGTAAAATGCTCAAATACACAAAGCAAGACCTCATTTTTTTTCTTTAGATGCTTGAGGCGTTCCCTTCCCCAACAGCCTCCCCTAACCCAGCTCTTTGTCACCTTTGAACTTGATCTCCAGGACTTCATGCAGATTCTCCAAGATGTCCCCATTGGGCTGAAAAGTATGGCAAGGACAGTGTATGCTGATTTCCAGGCCAAGGTTGGACTCTGCAAAGAAGATGACTCTGTGAGAAAGTCTTTATCAGCTGGGATAGCTCCTGGCGTAAGGAAGTTTTACACATACAGTGCTAACTCCTAGACAGTGGGTTGGTCTCAAAGTCAGGGATGCTATCAGAGTTGAGGAACAGAAGCTGCCTTGGGAAGAATAGGAAGAAAAATCCACCAGTTTCACCTTTGCCAAAAGCCTTGCTCTTGCTAAAGGCAACTTTCTGGAGAGGTAAGAAGCGTGCTTCTTGTTACTTTTTTTAGGCTATTCAGCATCCAAAAGCATTTGTGAGCTTCAAGGAGCTCTCCTGGGAAAAAAAGTATTTTGAAGAGCTGGCTTTTGGTCTCTGTTAAATCAGTTTTGCCATCCTCAGTACCTATTATCTGGCTTCTGCTTAGTGTCTGAAGGAGAAGTCTGAAAATAAGCAAATTGGATATGGACAAGTGCTCCTGGCGGAAGCATTTTTCACTGCAGCATTTTCAGCAGCTGCAACCTTCTGTTTTGTTGAAGTGCTAGCAGTCTAAGTCACATAGACTTTCCAGAGGCAAGTCTACTTTCATAATAACTTCCTGGACCAGTCATGCTGTGTGGGCCTGACTAAAGGAACATAAAACTCTTATGAAAGCTCCTTTTTTATGTGGTGCCATGAATTAAAACATGTGGCTTCCTGGGGCATTGACAAGGTGCCTAGCACCTTTTTTCCTCAGCACTATATATACTCTGTGATGTCTTGTCAGCTAGTGTGCCTGCCCAGAGCTTGCTGCAGTTCCAGCTCTGAACTTCAGCCATCAGGACACAATTTAGATTGCTTGAAATAGGAGGAGCCCGCAAGCTCACAGCTTACCCTTCCAGGGAGCAGCTGCTTGCCAGTACCTGCATTCCAGTCTTCAGTGGCACCTAGCTTCTATCTGTGAGGCCAATCCAGCTGTGAGTCATGATGCCTTATGCTCCAGCTGTGAATGGGGTCAGTGTTCTTGCTGGGAACTGCCCCATAACTATCTGTTGGGCTGTCCAGTGGTGGCAGAGGTATGTTCTCTGCAGTGTTAAAGCCTCCATCTGTCCAGGTGTGTCAGCCTCTGGTATTTCCTCACCTTTATACCTGACAAGCTGTACACAGGTAAATAAAGAGGATCCTTGCTGCTTTTTCCCTTACTAGATTTGCTCTAATACACATGAAAATTTAAGCAAAGCATTTGTCATTTTCTATGATCATTTAGGCAAGCAGAGGGGTCCCCTCTGGGCTTAGTGTAGAGAATTTCCTCCAGAGAAGGAATCCTCATTCTGACTCAGCCCACAGAACTACATGGTGGGGCCTCCAGGAAAGAGCCAGAAATCTAGCAAATGTCACACATTGAGGAAGCTCTCTGGAGGAAGGCTTGTTCTCAGCCTGAAAGAACCTGTCCTCTATGTGAACCAAGCTCCTGCAACAAGGGGAGCAGAAAGATACTTCTGTCAACATTGGTCCCCATTTGTATGGATGCCTTGACACCCGGTCCAGCTAAGACCCCTACCTCTGTGCAGAAGCCACTCACGCACGGTCTCGGTGACATCGAAGGACAGCCACTCAGGGGAGCCCCGTGTCTGCACATTCCTACCACTGAGGTACCGCTGCTTCGCTATGTGCTCATCTGGCCGAAGGATCTGTGTCAGAAGGAGTGGTAGAAAAAATCAGCCAGTGCCATGCAGAAGGAAGGAATAGCTTTCAGTCTTTTCTTCTCCCACAGCTTGCTAAAAACTAATTCAGAAGGTTGGTCTTGGCAAGTGAGACACCAGGAATACCCTGGGCTCAGGTGAGAAGGACATGCTTCACAACCAACTTGAACTCCAGAGATCTACACAATGCTTATTTCTGTGTCCTCAGCAGCCCACCTCTCTCCGTTCAGATTTGTTTTGGGGCACACATCCAGAGGCAGAAGCACATGGCCATTCATTTAATGGATGGGTTTGTTTTTGTATACACCTGTGGAATATGGATCTGGATTTCAGAGTAGAACCACCAGTGGTAAATACAGCATCTTACCACAAGTCACCTGCCCAGCAAGCCAATTTATTGAGTTCTCACTGTGGCATTTTCAGGTGTCCTACACTCTTCAGCTTTTATCAAAACACACCAGGGCTGTTCAGGTTTGGAGACCTCTGCCTCTGCTCTGACATCTCTTCCCACTGCAGACAAACAATCACAGCACAAACAATCACTGCACTTCCTGCAGACCCCCGGCTGACTCCACAGACCACTGAACCTATGGAGAAGCTCTGAGATCACCTCCTTGTCATTTGTGTCATCTGGTGGAGAATTGCTCTGACCTTTGAAACTGGATTCCAGGACATCCTCAAGAGCTACCACTCAAAGACAATTTTAGCTGCACTCTTATGGAAAAGTGGACAGACATGAGCCTGTGGGAATGTGATACCTGGATGCTAAACTGTACTGTTAGGTGGTCCCATTCAGCCTATTACCACTTCCAAACCTGAACCAGACCTTATTCTGTCAGAGTCCCTAGGTTCAAAGAAAACTCCAGATAAGTATGTGGATTAACAGGTGGCCTGAATTGTGCTTCTGGGGAGCTGCTGCTGAAGGGAACATTGAAAGGAAGCATTATTTTTCTAGTAAATCAATGACAAGACAGAGAGCTCCATCCATTGGATTAGCACCAACTGTACTGCAACAGTCAAAGGAATAGAACTGCCAGAGGTCCTACATGTGCAGATGTGACAGAAGGGTCAGAGCTGCTCCACTGATGAGGAGCTCCCCCTTCCAAGTGGGAAAAGGGTGGCACCACACTGTAAAGGGAAAGGAGGGTGACTATATCACTGCATGTGGTGGAAGAAGCCTGGGTTACAGCATGCACTTCCTTCTCTCTCTCTTCTGTGGCTCTGCACATATCAGTTGAGACAACCATTAAGGAGTCAAGCTATTCTAGGCTGAGACACTGGGGAAGGTGATAAGAATACTCACCTGGAAGAGCTCAATGCGTTGCTCACTGCGTTTGGAACTTGGGTTGGGCACGCGCAGCACCCGAAACTCAGCCCGGAATAGGTTGGTGCTGTTCTTCTCTGCTGACGACACATTAAAGCGGAACACATTGGACGTGACACCTTTTGGACAAATGCCCAACTCATCTAGGAGAAAGAAATATAGAAACATTGAGAACCACATCTCTGAGGGGCAGGATCTGAAATAAATATTGTTTGAGAAAAGGCTTTCCAGTAGAGACCTGTCATTCAAACATCTTGCCACCTGTGAAACATGGCTATCTAGCTCAAGGTAACACAGGAGAATTCACTCAAATTTGGTCTACATTGCAACATTTTGCAAACATTCCCACTATTGCCATTGTTATTTCAATGCCACAGGACACAGAATCAGTAGAGATCAACCACTGTATGTTTATTATTATGTCTCCTATCTCTGCTCATCAGATGTTGCTAATACTCATGAGTTGGCTGCATCCAAAACGACAACCCCAGCCCAGGCACTGGGGCAACCTTACTTGCAGTTAGTTGGGCCTATTCCCAACAGTGAGGATGCTGTGATTCTGCTCATGATGGAGACATGAAGCCACATAGGAAGTGATCCCATTGCTGCTGAATCTTAGGTTTTACAAACCTTGACATTGCCTCCTAGAATGGAAGCCACCCAGTGTCAAAAAACACAAAGCATGAGGTGTTGAAGACTCTTTAGGGCAGCAACTATCCAATGTGTACTGAAAGAACTGGGGTTTAAAATTGGTTCTCACTCATGACCTGGAGAAGGAATTCATTAATAGTACTGGGCCTGTGGAGATCACACACATGGGCAGGAAGTAATACAGTAATTTTCTGCTTGCATGTGTGCCTGCTGAACAGAAAAACCCATTTCACAAATGCTTCAAAAGAAAGGAGGTAAAAGCTATAAGGTCCAAAACAGAGTCCTCAAGAGCAAATAACTCTCTTTAATGGGACCATTTTGGTCTCACAGAAGTCTTGTTGCTATTGTTTCTCTCCTATTGACCTTGTTAGCCTTCAAGGCTATAGCATCATGAAAGCTTCATGCAGACAAGATACAGCAGCTTCTTCTCTACGTTCACATGCAGGTTTGTTTGCAGCCCTGCAGAGCCTCTCAGATGACCTCTGACTGTTGTCCAGTGCAGCAGGAGGCTCTTATATCTGCTGATATTTACGTTGCTTCTAAACAAACAAACAGAAAGAAACAGAAAAAAAAACTATCACGTGTTCCCAGACACGGTTCCAGCCTGTGACAAACAGGCTAGAAGCTGTAGCTGGAACAACCTTCAGGTTACATTCCTGAAGTCCTGCAGGTCCCTCCTCTGATCCCACCATCGCTATCTCCCCTGAGAAACAGCTTTGGAATATAGGATAGTGTGAAACAGCACCTGAGTGCAGACGTTCACCTCCCATGCCAAATTCTGATTTCAGCAACACTGATGTACACTCATATCAATGGAGATGAGGGTCTTCCTCTTGTGCTACACTCAAATTCAGCAAGCAGGACCCTGCCAGTTTTCAAGGATGTGTTTTTAGGGTGCTGAAATTTTACTCAATAAGCTAACAACCAGATGCTCACATTGGGCTTTAATTGGAGGACTTTTGTAATTAGTACTAGTGAACAGAACAGCATTCCCATACAGGAAAGTCTCTAGCTGTTATTGAAGAGGTGGCTGTTCACAAATCCCCGGAGACCAGACCCCACTGCAGGCATGAGCTGGCCTGCTCAGCCCAAAAACCCTGCAACACAAAGAGTACCCCCAACCACATGCAAATGCCTATTCTGGGGACTCCACCCCTGTGACCAGTTTAAGGTTTGGTGCTGCAGAAAAGCCCAGCAGAAAACCCAAGTTCTCATTAAACCCAAGATCTCATTAAGTGCCCAAAGACATCTTCCTAGCTGAAGTCTAACACTGATTACTGTTCCGTGTCCTACACCTAGGCAGATACTGTGTTTCAATAGCCCCTGAAGCTGCTTTGCACGCCTAGCCCTATTAATAGTGCTGTTAACAGCCTGCCGTTTCATTTCAGACTTGACTGCCTGGCAGTAAGGGGTGTCCCAATTATCATCAGAAATGCCTTTTTGCATCAGACCACTGGTCAGTCTAGTTCAGTATGTTTCCAACAGTAGTGCTTTATCTGACAATCTATTCAGAGGCTGCAAATCTGGTCCTATAGCACAGAACTGATGAGAAACAACTAATGCTTTATCATCTCCTTAATGTTTTTGGCTAAATTAGACAGCCATGGTGGTAAGGCATTACATCTATGGTACTTCACCTGCAGTCCCCACATCGCTTTCTACCTACTTCACCGTCAAGGTGCTGGTCTTGGGAGACCTTCCCAGTGAAAACAGTAATAGCTCTTTTCCCTTCCCTAAAAGTTTCATGTTCCCTTTGTACGCTGGGAACAAGCCCTCTGTGATGCGAAAATGGAGCTGTGTTCTGTGTTTCACTCTGAGCCCTGTGAGGCTCGAGCCTGTTTCTCATAGCACGGGGTTCAGGATACAGGTTTCACACCCAGGAAACTTGACAGCTTTGGGACAAAGTACTTTTTTGAACAAGGTCACAGGCAAAGGCAACAAGGGGATTTTTCAGGGAATTTGGTCCAGTCCCAGCTGAGGTGTGTTAATCACAGTGGAATCCAGATCTGTTCACCACCAGGAGAGAACAAAGCCTGGAGGCAATATTCCTGCAAGCTCTCCCAGTCCACAACTCTCAGTGGCAGTAACCTAGCCTGGAGACCAGGAATCTGGGACACCCTGTGCACCATGCCAGGCTATGTCTGGTATGACATATCCTCACAACTGGACCCTGCTATTACTGTGGAGTCCAGACAGCCCAGAGCTATTCACTGCACTAATGATGAGACCAGTAGCCTCTTTGTGTGGATGTGATACAGAGATCAGGTTCTTTTGGGAGCTTCCACCTTCCTACTACTACTCTAAGTGAGGTGCAGGCTCACCACATGCTGCTGATCCAGCAGAAACAGCTGTTGTTTCTGGCAAGCCCCAGGAAGGCTGATGGCTGTGCAGTTCAAGTTTGATGAGAAGGAAGGGTAGGCTGTCTGTGAGCAGGTATTGCCTCACTCTGTATTATACCCCTGAATCACCGAAGTGTTTCATGCCAAAGCTACATAACTTCGGAGAAAAAAGTTGATCCATCTGAAACACTGCAGGTGGCGGGTTTGGAGGGAATAGATGCTTGGCTGTAGGGACCCATGACTTTAATTGCCTTGTCTCTCAGGCTGCCTTGGAAAATGGCATTTGTTTTTCCTCAGGAACGTAAGAAAAAAGCTATTTGCAGGACTGTTGCAGATGCTCGTCAAGCTTGAACATAACCAAGTCAGTGGTTAAGGGGGTCTGATCCACCTGAGTTTTATAAGATCCCTGAAGTGAATGGCTGGTCAAAAGTAGTTATTCTATGAAAGTCCCTTTTAATTTAGGCAGTGTACCTGAGTGTCACAGGGGAAAAGACCATTCTGTGATTCACCAAGCAGCTCAGAGAAGGGATGGAGAACTTGGCTCTCCCCACTGCTATTTTTGCTCCTCAGCTCTCCTCAGTTTTGGGCCTTGCATCTTTGAAAAGGATGGGTTCTGTGAGCCAATACAACATTTGACTAATAGTCTGGAGCTAGAACAGTTTGTGTGAGTGTGCACACATTTCAGACTTGTCTGTATCATCACTGCAGTTCCTTCAATGGAGTAGTCCTCCCCTTCCTCCCCCCCCCTCCTCAGGAGACTGGCTTTGGCTCAGAGCATGCTCTTAGATCACCACCTGGCACAGTGACAGAGTCATGGGAAAGTTGAACACCAGCCACTTCTGAAGACACGGGGCCAAATTCAGCCATGGTGTAAGCGATGAAACTCCCCAGGTTTCAAAAAGAGCGTGTCTCTTGACACCACAATCTGTCTGGAGCTAGTCTCCCTCAGTGTGACCAAATGACAAAGTTCCCTCTTTCTCTGGGTGGTGGCATCTACACTGCCCACTCCCAGAAATTTAATCTCAGCACTACTTGGTCCTTTGAACTCACTGTCCCAGTGTCCTATGGGGACATGGGACAGGATCATTCATTTCCACAGGAATTTTCCCAAAGCCACAATCTCTGCTCATCACTCCTTTTCATGCACTGTTTCTTCATTCCACTTTCCCTTCAATTTTAGCCAAATCCACACCCCTAACTTCATTTGCCACTGTTGTGCTTGTGTTTTTCCCATTTCCTTTCCCCAAAAATACTAGTGCATAGTGTGGCTGTACTATTTTCCACACACTTGGTTTTCCCATAGATGTTTATAATTTCACAAATGACACTTCAGTAGGTCAAAAATGCTGAAATACAGGTAACCTTTGCACTTTCTGTTCCTTGAATCCTGCTGTCTCCTGAGCTAAGAGCTGATCGTATAACCATATGGAGTGCAGTCTGCTAGAGATTAAGTAAAATTTGTTGCATTACCACATTGTAGTTTATTCCAGCTCATCATATGTCAAGATTAACATAAACCTGGCAGAGTAACTGCATTCTGAGACTGCCTGCACCAAGTCACAGCTCCTCCCCAGAACTGCTGGTGTTCAAATCTTGTCCCCAGGACTGCACAACATCACAGGAGAACACCCTGGATAGTGGTATGACTGCATCTTCCAATTCCAAGGAATCCTAAACAAACCAAAATGACTGCTTGTGCCTACATGTGCTCAGCATCTGCAATCTGCTTTGGGTTCATGTCTGCTCAGTCTCTGTCTTTGCATCTGCTCAGCTTCTGCACCTGAATCTGTTTAGTGTCCACATCTGGGCCTGCTCATCATCTGCTCCACACCTGCACAACATCTGTCATGTTTCCTCAGTACTTGTGTTCCCTTGGGGATCCCTTTGGCATCACTGTCTGTTTTACACCTGCTCAGCATCCCTCTTGTCTTCTACTCGCTCTCTGACTGCTCACACTATCTGAGTAACACCTTCGTCAGTGTCCTCCAAGAAGCAGTCTCTTCAGCAAGTGCCTCTCTACCTTCTCTTCTGCCGGCGCGGGTGCTGCACGGACCGGACAGGTTGCCTGTATCTCTGCGGCAGGCGCTGGAGCTTCAGCAGGGAGGAGGCCGGCTACCTGCTGTCACCCAAACACCAGACCTGCGCCGTCTCCCAGCCCGGTGCGCAGCATTCACCCCGCCACCCGCACGGCTTCCCCTCGCTGCCTTGTCCCGATGTCAGGGCTCTAGGCACGGGCTTGGCTCGCCGCTGCCGGCCGGGGCCTGGGCCGATGCCGCTCCCGGACCCACCGTCCCCGCTACCGGC
>VWZT01004883.1:880251-903806 GCA_013397055.1 Pachycephala philippinensis | reverse complement strand
CGGCCGGGGCGGGCGGGGAGGCGGCTGCGGGGCTCACACCTGCGGCAAGTGATGTCTCTGCGCTGAGGGCACCGCGCCTCGCTGCGGGGCGGGGCGCGACGGCAGAGCCGTGCCTTGCGTTCTGCCCCCTGCAATGAAACGGCTTTTGTCAGTAACGGTGTGTCCTCTGCTCCTTCGTGTTTTCCCCTGCACTACAGGTGCTAAAGATGGGCCGTCGAGCCCGCGAAGACCTCTTTGCAGATGAAAATCTCAGCAGGAAGAATTCCCCGTCTGCTTCTCTTGGAGAGGTGGGTGTCCTGTCAGGATGACTTGTCTGTTATCCTGCTGGTGTCTCCAGTGGAGAATTATTAATTTCTTCTGAGATTCCTTCCTGCATGGTGTGCTTTGCTCTTTGAATTTTGTCCTTAGATTTGGGACTCAGGTGACTGCCCTGTCCCTTTCATGGTGTTGCCCTTTGTATAATAGTTTCCGCACAGTGTCCTATCTAGGGCTATGGTTTCTCGCGTGTCAAGTATAGAGAGTAGTATCCTACAGGACTGAGGCCTCTCCCTCCTGTTCATGCCTACCTTCCTGATATTTTAATTCCTAGAATTAAAATATGAGCAGGCACATCATTTTGTGACCAGTTTTACCACCATCTACGGTAGCAAGTCAGAGCACAGGTAAACAGATGCCTTACCTTTGTGCTTTGCTTTGCTAGAGCCAGAGTACAGTATCTGACATAGTCTCTGTCAGGTTGTATAGTGATGCTCTTTTTCCTTTCCTTTGTGCACGGCTACAAAGGTCATGCCAGGAGCCAGCTTTGCAGCATCTTAGACTTTTCCTTGTGGGTAATAATGTGCAAACTCAGCTCCCACTTGTCTTTGGAGGAAAACTTTGGTTCAGAGGCTGTTCTATCAGTACATCTTCAAATGGTAGAAGGGGGCCAGGAACCTCTGTTTCTCAGGAGAGTGAGGCGACATCCTCAAGAATCCAGAAATAGATCTGAACTGTTTGGATTCATTTTGCTTAGTGTTGCAGAATGCTGAAATTCTTCCTGGAATCTTGCTCTTGGATGTTAGCATGGCTTCTCCACAGGCGTCTCCTGCTAGAAGGAGCATCTCTCAAGAAATGACATACCAGTTTTGCTCCCTGACACATACCAGATAGACAAGAGGGTCATCAGACTTCCACCTTGTTGACAGTGATACTTGCTTAAATGAGGTGTTGCTCAACTTTTTGCAATGCCAGTCAATGTTCTCCAGCATACCATATTCTTGGCTTCTTTTAACTGGAAACCCATTTTGCCCTGCTGGCCACCCTGGCACCAGCTCTGCTTCAAACTACTCTGCTCAGAGCCCTGGGACCTTCTGTCTTGGAGTGACTACTTCCTGATTCCCTGTGCAGTGACAAAACTTTCCTATTACACTGAGTAGCTGTGTCCCAGACATTTGTGCCAACATGGCTGGGGTGGGGATTTTTCCTTTGAGACCCTGTGATGCTGTTGAAAATAGCACTGTTACAGCTTAGCTTACAATAACACCTCATAAAGCAGGCTTTTTTTTCTGGAGAAAGTAAGCTTTTTTCTTTTGATAGGCATGACAGAGAATCATCTCCCACCTAGGCATTCTCCCCTCGGGTATGATGTAGGCATTCAGGATGGATTCTCTGAGGGAATGTGCAGAAGATGCAATTTAAGAAATAAAAGTAACCGTGGACCTCATAGGTAAAGAAAGTCTTAAAGAAAGCAGGTGGTTTAAGGGCCTGTAATCATTAGTTGGCCTCCAGATTAGAGTGACTCCCTGTCAGATTGTTCTCTTGCTGGAACTGGCCATCCTAGTTCATGGGCTGATTCCCTGGTTTTAAAGAGACCAGGACATTATGTATGATGGACTGTAACTTACTGCAGCTGGGCTTGTGCTTGTGCTTACTGCTCACATCACAGCCATTACAATAGCTGGGAAGAAATCATAGGAGCTCCAGGCCTTGGGCAACCCTGAAGAAGAGTAAGAAATATTTACAGTGTTCTGTTTGAAAGCAGTGAGCTTTCCAGCAGCAGAAGGGTGAGGACTTCCACGCCCTACAACATTCAAATATGTTAGTACTGGATCTTAACCACCAGGAAGAATCATTTGTGTCAATAGTCTCCCTTCAGACAGATCTTTGTTGTTAAATGTTTGTGTTAATCGAAAACCTTGGAGCTACTGGAAGAAAGAAAAAATCCACTATAAATAACTCTTAGCCTTTTCCTTTGCTCCAAAATTGGAGGCTTTTTATACATGACCATACTTGTTACCAAAGTGAGCATTTAGTAGAACCTAGTATTCTAGTAGAAGTAGAATTTAGAATATTGTTTTTTCCCTCACCCTAGATTGACAATCACCTTTTACTTTTCTGGAAGCTTGGCCTTGGCTTGCTGTTAAGTGGTGGGGTCAGCTGTTACAATGGGTGTCTCATTCAGCCATCTAGTCGTCTTGAAACCTTTACAAGAAATCTTCCCAAAAGAAATGCAAAATTAAAAAAAACAGTCCTTTTTTTTCTGGAACTGGCAGTAGTGGAGTAGGCCCTATGTAATTAATTTCAGCGTAGAAGGTTTTATTCTTATTACTGATTTTGAAGACAAAGATGTTTGTCTTAAACCTTTGCCACATTCACACCCCTCATATGCAGTTTCACATTCAGGTTGGTGATTTTGCCTTCAGAGGTTTCTCAGAGTTTTAAAACTGGTTTAATTCACCTTGACTCTTTTAAAATTTTGTTTTTTTAAATCCCATGCCGATCCACCCAGTTTCCACCCATCTCAAATTTCTGGTATGAACATACCATTTGTGCTATTGTTCGGGTCTTTTCATGACACGGAGAAGCATCCAAGAAGTGTTTTTCAGTCCGAGCAGCTTGCTTGAAGGAAGCAAAAAGTACCTCTCTATCCATGTTTCAACATCTGGGCTTGTTACAAGGAAATTCACTTGGAGGGGTGAACAATTAATGTAATTAAAAAGATCTTTGTTTTGAAGTCAATAGGCAAATCATCTGACTTGGAGCATAGATCTTATCAGGTTACTGCTGATCTCTGCTTGGCCTGGGCTCTCTCTTGCAAGAGAGACTCCAGTTACTCTATACAACAAATGTGTTGTTAAAACCCCCTTCTCCAGGGCATAGTTGCAATGTCTTGTGCCTTGCACCCTAATATACTTCCCCCAAGCTCTATGAAAACACTATGATATCTTAGTATTTTTCCAGCTCCTGTTGTGTGTATGTGTCTCCCACAAGAATAGTCTTAACTATAGCAGCAAATCTGTAATTCCCCTGCCCAAATCTCTATTTGATAATTCCCATTCTGTGTGGAAGTACCTGCATTACCTTCAAATGCAGAAGGGGCTCATGAAAGGTCACAAAGCTCACGCTCTGCCATCTGACATGCAGAGCATTCCTGCCTTTTCAGAAGTACAAGTACTAACAAACAACACTGCAGCTATGTGTTATTTCACCAGGCAAGAAGGAACATGATTATTTGCTGTAATTGGTGCAGTCAGCACCCTCCTGCAGCAAAGGCTGTGCGTGTTCCTGGCCTTCAGAGCTCCTTGGCAATTTGGCAGGCACTTCTTGGGCACCCAGGGGAATATGCTGTAAGTGGGAATTCCTAGAGATAAATCTGCTTACTGCATGCCAGAACTCCACATTTCAAACATTCATTTTCAGAGGGGTAATGTATCTCTTTTTCCATTGAGAGGCCTTTCCCATCCCCTGGCTTGATGTGGTACATTTACTCATCTTGATGCTATCAAGTTTCTGACAGAACGGGAGAAACTCAAGCTAGTCATGTTATTTGTATAATGGGAGGGACAGATCATATAATGAGATCTGTTGAGGATCTTTGCCGTCCCATCCTAACAGGACTTCTGGACACTTTTATAGAATAAAAGTCAAACCTTTTTCCTGGCTCTAACATCACTGCACCCAACAGCCTGAATGCTGGCTTGATGACATCCATCAGAAGAAGCTGTTTGGCCAGGTTTGGAGCTCTTGATGAGATGGATTTGGAAAGCTGAGTGGAAAAGCCTTTTAAAAAAATATATCAGCAGATTTTTCCTTTCCTGTTTCTTCTCTCAGCAAAAGTGAACTATTTGCTGTTCTGAAAGAAATCTGTATGCAAAAATATTTTACTGTTATCCTACTTCCACAGTCTATTTTCTCTTTACCATACAGTGATGTGATTCCCTTGGGACATTGTTCAAGGGTTCCCTGGTTCCTACCTCTTACATTCTCAGTATGAGTCTGCCAGTGTGTCTCTGGCAGGACTGTCTAGATCCTTTGAGTGGAGACTGCTTTACGAGGCAATGGTCAGCCTAAAGGATGAAGGTTTTCCCTATTTTGAGAATATTTCCACACAGGTAGGACAAAATGACTTTATATCAGGGTGTGCCCAAAAATCAAGTTCCCTGCTGGTTTTCTCCACCACGTTTCACCACAGCCTGGGGAAAGGCTCTGCGCTTTCACTTCTGAAAATATGTTCTTCTCTTGTTGTCCTAGCTGGTATTCTTAAGCTTGCTTATGTAGTTGTGGTCCTTGGGTGGTAGTTAAAAAGCATTTCTTGCTGTAAAAAAATACCTTATTCAGCAGAGATCCATGTAGACAGACAAAAACTTGACCCACCTCCGCTGCATATTGGAAGGGTGTTCCCACAGGTGAATTTTGCAAAGCTTCTATCTGGACTTCCACCACTCAGTTTACAAACACTCCTGGCACTGATTCTTCAGGCTGACATCCAGGCATCGTTTAAATAGGACTCCATTATCTAACCCAAATTAATAAAAGAAAAAAAAAATTGCTGAGGGTGAAACCCACTTGGAAGATTGCTCCAAGAAGTGGTTATTTAAACGCTTTTCCAACGTGTGTTGCCCAGCTGGATTTTCTTCCATGCTAGTGCAAGTCTTGTACCACTTGGGGTCTGTACATCCAGGGAAGCTTAAGTCATGTTGGACCCCACAGAAGCCTTTCTGCTTTTGGCTGTGGGAACAAGCAGGCCCCTGGCTGACAGATACACGCTTCCAACAGATTTTTACCAGTTGGGCAGATATGATTTCATTTGTGCTGCTGTGGTATGGACATTTTTGTTCCCCAGCTGCCCAAACCTGCATGTAGCCTCCCTCTGCTAAGAGTAAGATCATAAGACCAAATGACAGCAAAGATACAAAATGAACTCAGATACCAAACCACTTCTATCAGAGATATATGCAATTTATTAATCACATGGCTTCTGTGTTCCATGGGAGAGATGATGCAGTCCAGAAGAAAAGTCAGGTGGGTTAGTGGAGTGTTTCCAGCCGTCCTATGCATACTCCTGGTGTAGGGTCATAGGTAGATCTGGGATACTTTAGATTCTCCCCCTGAGTGATTCTGAACACTGATTTCTAGACTAGCATAGAGATTATTGGGTTTCTAATTGCCTCCTTGCATTTGGTGCCTAACACCACTGGTTGTTGCCACTGCTAGTGCTGACAGTCTGCACATTTAAAAGTCTCTTGACCAGTTCGCAACTTCCACAGTGATTAACAGGCTGATTTCTTGAGTTACTTACCTACCCCACAACCAAGCTGCTCCCTTATACTACAGTGTTAGCTAAAGACCATCTGCTAAAGCCAACACTGTAGTCGGCTATGCCTATCTTAGGCTAACTGCTACAGCTTGTGCTCTCACGGGAGAATCTGAGGTTGGCTTGAGAAACAGTAGCTTCTGAAAAAAGGGCTGTAGCCTGCTACAGTGTATAACCCCTGGTATGAGTGGTCCAGCATCAATTCTGGTCTCTGGCATGCCTGCAGTGACTCTCCATATGAATCTTTCTAGCATCCTACACACCTGAGTAATTTGGGTTTTATGATGCTATAGGGAGAATGAACTAAGTCTGTATCTTCTTGCTCACATTTGGTTGTTTTTTTTTTCTTCAAGTATCACAGTTGGTATGTGCCTAAATGACTGGATATAAAATGTTACAATGGTGGGATCAACTTTGTGCTTTGTTCAAATGAATAAGGTTGCAAAGCATGTGCTGCAGGACAGCTATAAATGTCAATCTTCAAGCTGTTTTGTGCAGGCTTCCATAGTGCTTCCTTTTAACTTCTTTCTCTCCTTTTCCCTCCTGACCCTTCTAGGATGAAGACTCTCAGGAAAAGGTTGACCATGTAAGACTAGAGGCTTTCTAGATAGATGCTGGCTCCTCTGATGGGGACTAGTAGGATTAACATGTTATATATCCGGAGACTACCTTAAGAAGGTACTCTAGTACTGGAGAATAATATAAAGTTTGCTTCGGATGCAGTGCCTTTCCTGCATCCTCTGTTTCTGTTGCTGACAGGTTTTTAATTATCTTTGTAACAGCTGCTCTTACCAGCTGCTGCATCTTGTTTTGAGGTCACAGATGTGTATGTGACCACTGGAAAGATCCTCTATTTTTATTTAGAAGTCAGGGCAGCAATTAGCTAATAGAGTACAAAACCTGACTGAACCTAGATTGCTGTCCAGTATGGTTAGCTTGCTCTTGTAACACTTGTCTTCAGGGATGATGAACTCTTGCTGGTGCCCCAGAGGAGAAGGCCAGCCAGTAGT
The DNA here is from genome assembly GCA_013397055.1 of Pachycephala philippinensis. Lineage (NCBI taxonomy): Eukaryota > Metazoa > Chordata > Aves > Passeriformes > Pachycephala > Pachycephala philippinensis. The sequence continues at coordinate 897,224 of VWZT01004883.1, read as the reverse complement.
AACAAGGACATTTGCCTTTGTGTTTTCTATAAGTCTTTTCTTTTTATTGCACTAGCACTGAATGCCAGAATCTGTAGTTAATAGGATGTCACAGTGCTTCTTACCAGGCTCCTATTACACACAGAGAAGAAATACACATATCCTTTCTTATCCTGTAGCAAAACTAAAATACATCTCAGCATTCATTTAGCATTAGAAGCCAGGATGATGCCCTTCAGAACAACCTGAGAAGTTCTACCTCTTTCTGTTGAAGTCTTTGGGCTAATTGCCTTGCACTTTTCCTAACCATAGAATTGGTGTCGCCCAATTTTTCCTGCCTAGAGTTGCTCTCTGTATATGTAAGACAATTAAAACACCCTCTCCTGTGCTCTTAATTCTTTCTGCTGAAGGACCACTCCAGTACCAGTAGCATAGTAGATTCATCTGTGAAATTTAAAGCCCAGAAAAGAAACCCGTATCACCCATCTCATTAATTCTGGCCTCAGAAGGGTATGCTCATCACAAGGAATCAAGACTATTCAGATTAGCTCAGTTTTCTCTTGGTAGTGCAAGAGATGATATTGTAAAAAAGATCCACTGGGTTTATTTGGCAGTGATGGATGGTTCAGGACTATGCCCAGAGCACTTTTCCATTTATCAGGCAAAGAGACCTCCCACTGATGGGTATAGTTTTGGGGACTGGTTGCCTAATAGAAATTTTTACTGATAATTNCCCCCCGCCTCGCAGGAACCAGTTCTTACAGTCATTTCCCTGGAACTAATTCCACCTCCATACAGTGCCCTAAATCATTGATTCCCAAGGTCTGCTGTTGAGTGCTGACTGGTCACATGCCATGGGCGCCTTCTTGCTTCTGGCTGCTAAATTTCATTAAAATAACTATACTGATGTGACTCTTCCACATGAGCAATTGTTGCTTCAGGGATGTTATGCAATGGTGCCTGGCAAGGAGATTTTGCTTAGTATTGGGGGATCCCTGCTTTGAAAACACTCTGGGTAATTCCTGTGTCCTTTATTCAGGCTTATGCTCTTAAGCATCACAATCACACTTTATAATATTTTTCCATTTGTAAAAGTCTGTAAATGGTATAAAATGGTTAACTGAGTGTTCAGAAACTCTGAACTCAGTGTTCAGAAATCTGACTGATCAGTAAGCTGCTTGTAACTTATACTATTGTATGCTTACAAACTTCTCTAAATTGTATCATAAGTCTCTTCCAAATCAGTTGTTAGTGGAACTTTATGTTATAAAGTGTGATTCAAATCTTGTTGCGGTATATCCCTCCCTTAGTCATTGCCTGGCCAAGCTGAAATACTTGGCTTCTTGAATCATTTGTCCGAAGTTGGCCCCTTCGTCCCCCTGATGGCTCATATAACCCTTCTCTGAACTCCCTTCGGGCTTTGCTGAGTGTTACAGTCTGAACTCTTTCTGGATTTGGTCCCTTTCCTCTTGCTGTGCTGAAGATAATTTTGTAGCTGCCTCAACTAACAAACAGCCCCTTCTGGGCTGTGGATGTGAACGTACCTGCTGAAGTCCTGCCCTCCAGCCACCTGCCTGCTCTGAAACTTGTTTTGCATCCTTTGGCAAACCACTCATCTTGCATCTGAATTTTTGCCAGTTGAATCACGCATTTGGCTACACCTTCCAAGACTGCCTGGGATATTTAGCCAAAGGCTATAAGGCTGATCAATGGTATAATAAAGGGTGTATCCTAATATTTCAGTTTATTTGCAGAGGCAGAATAAGCAGGAGTATGAATGCGGTTGTGAGCCAAGATTTTGCTGGGTTCTTTTCCTGGCTTTGCCATGGATTTGCTTTGGGGCCTTGGAGAAGTCCCTCCACTAGCTTTCTTTAGTCCCTAACTGAAAGGAAAACTAGAGCTTTATGCAGAAGTACTGTGGGTATTCCATAAATAGACCCACAGGGGGATTTAGATGCCTTATCCTCATAACAAAATCCACATCCTGTACTAGGTGCCTGTGTAGTACGTAGATAATCTCAGGATGGGCTGGTGGATCTATTGGGATGGTAAAGAGTGGCTGGGAATGGCAATGTGTCTGAAACCCTGTCCTGTGGAGTTCTGGCCCCGTTCTGAGAGCTCTGGGAGCACATGTCCTTGCACTACCAGTGAGAGACCCTGATCCCCATCCTGTGTTTTCTAGCCTTCACAAGTGGAGCTGGACTTTTCCTTGCCTTCAGGGACCTCCAGGTCCTGAATTAGCAGATGTTCATTTCAGTGTTGGAACCTTATGCTTTAGACATAGAGATTAAATCATCCATCTCCTTTCTAAGCTGGAAAACACTGATTTTATTGTCCTCTTCCTTCTCTGAGAAAGATGTAGCAAGTAATGTTTTCCACCTCCATAGGGAATATTATATATAATGACAAGGCTATGAGCTGTTCTGAGTCTGAGAGGCTCTCAGTCCTTTCTTGTGAAGCTGCTCTGCTTTGCAAATGGAACCAAAAGAATTTTGGTACCATAGGATAGGACTTTCTAAGTGAAGGCAACAACATTTGAGTGGGAAGACATTTGTTCAGCTGGGAGTCCATGAATGAGTCCAGCTGGGACCTCATCCTCTAGCTGTGCTTTGGTAGATACGCCATTGGTAGTCTCAAGGTCCTTCATGGACTAAAACCAGGGACAGCACCTGATTTCTGACCCTCATACAGGTGGATGCTGGCCTCTGTGGCCCTGTATCACTCAGTGTTTGAGTGACAACATGCTTTAAGGCAACAATTGGAAAGAGGATTTGAAAATCTGACCTTTCCAGAGGGGGCATTAAAGTCCTTTTGTAGTTCTAGTTGCCAGTGCTTTTAAAACATTTGGGTGGGAAAACGGGCTGTTGCTTTTTAGGTTAAGACAACATGTCAGGAACAATTGTTTTCATTGAATGTTTGTTGGAAGAACAACTATTAAAAAAATTTAAGTACCTGAAATATAAAGCCAGTTGTGTTCTTACATTGCTAGGTCACCCAGTTGGGTGGGGTTGTTTGAATGAGTGTATTTGCATCCTAAAATACAGTGCAGAATGATGTGGAGATCCCCTGATGAGAAGCAACCTGCACTCTACCTGGGGAGGTACCAGCCTGGTTACCAGAAGTACCTAAAACAAGACAATTTCCAGACTTGAGCTGACTCACATGGATCCTGCTTGCAGGTGTGTCTGCACCTGTGGTGTAGACATGGCCTGGGGCTTGATATGATCAGGGCCTTTAATCAGAGCGGTATTTTCCTGACCCAGTTCTTACCCTTGCACAGTGGTTGGCACCCCGCTCCAAACTCTCATTCCATTGTCTGGTCTGGTCTGGATCTGTGCGGCAGCCACCCCCCAAAGTGCTCTCCTCCACATTCCCTGAAACTTAGAAACATGCAAGTGAGGAACCCAGCACCAGTTGTACTCAGCTGAGTGTTGGTCAGGGGACCTTATTTGTGTAAAAATAATCACAATGGTTTGGGCACTGTCCTTCCACTCTGGTTTAGAGAGTTCATCTAAGAAGTCATAATTGTAATGCAGTCAGTTACAGCAATTTCTATATCTACAATTTGCACTGCAATAAGATCTAGAGAGTGTTGGTGTATGGCTGGAACAAAAATTTCCTATTCCCAAAGACCTTACAGTCTGACTGCAATATTTTTCTCTAGCATCCTGTTCTCCCCTGTGATCTTCAGCTTGTAGAGGAGCCTTCACCAGGGGTAGCTGCATTTTGTATATGGCACATTGCCAGGGTTTTGCCTTCTTAGGCATGCAATTGGGAGTAGGGTGGACTGGCAGTAGATAGCTCTTGAAGCAATTGGCATTTCTGAGAACCTGGGAGGGTTCTCTGAGGCAGAATTTCCCGTAGCTATTGCACATTGTGAATGCCCTCCCATTTACGTGTTCATCCTGGGCTGAGCTGCATTTGTCCCTCCATGTCCCAGAGCTGTCATCTGTTTTGATTCTTGCATTATGCTAATAAACACCCTCCACCAAAAGGATCCAGCCTCCAAGGAAGCACTGGGTTTTTTACCTGCTTCCAGTTTAGAGGGTTTGCATCTTTTTTTTTTTTCCAGAGGTATTCTGGTTGCTTGTAGAAATGCTGGACTCCCAGCCTGTTCCTGGGGACCTCTCATCTGGAAGCTGGCCAGATTCTCCAGGAGGAATCTGAAAAATGCAGCTGAACTTTTGTTCCCTAATTAGGCCAACTTCCCCAGTGTGAGCCCCAGCACTGCATGGCCCGGAGCTCCCCAAGGCCTTGCGCAGCCTCTCTCCCGTGCACCCCGACTGGCTGACCGGCAGGGCAGTTATTTTCAGCTTTCTGAGCTTATCTCCTTGCCTTTTGATGACATCTTCTGAAATAGCTTTTCTAGTCAGCCATGTTTCCCAGCCTTTCTAGTAGTATCCTGCCTGCTTGTCTACCTCGATATGGATTAGGGACAATCTCATAGAAAATAATTTTATTAAAAGCTTTTCCTTTTCCAAACATTTATTTCATACTCTGAGTGCTCCTGGACCCACCTCAAGGCAACAAAAGAACTGTAGGAGGTGGGAAGGTGGATGGGAAAATGTCTGACCATATGTAGCAAAAAGTAGTAGCAAACTCTTTGAGAAATGTTTGTGTCTAGGAGGGCTGGAGGGGCACTTCTGTATAACTGTGGGTTGTGAGAGGATTCTGCCTGGTGACCTCTTGTTCAGAGAATCAGATTGTTGTGTGCTGATTCACTGTTTTCCTGCAGGGGAGAGCAGTAACTCCTGAGACAGGTTAAGGTGCCAAATGCCACAAAGGTGGCAGCTTTCCTCACGGATGCACACCAGCTGACAAATAACTGGCCACTGCTTTAGGAGATCAATTCTTGATAGTTGGTTAACAATGTGAACTGCTCCTTTACCTGCTGTGATAGATGGCAGAGAATATTTTAAGCTCCCCAAGAACTTCTTCTGTCTCAAGAACACTTTCCCTAGTAAAGGAAGGTCAGTGACTGTGAGAAGGACAGTTTTTGGATGAAATGCAAATCCAGTATTTTCTGGTAGGTATTTAAGACATGCAAAAGTCCTTGGAGGGTATTCATTAAAATCAGAGAGGCAGCAGATATGGGTTATTCTTTGCAAAAAGCCCAGGCTTGCATAGATCTTGGGATTGATGTGTTTTTGATATCATACATGCTCTGAGATGAGTATAGATTGTTTTATGTGGCCGTTTAGGAGCAGTGGGGCTATTTGACTTACAGCTCCTTAATTGACAGCAATCAAAACTAATTCATCAGACCTGGTTGTGGAGGTTTGCTTTTCCTCAGTCCAGGGAGCCTCTGGCGTCTTGCTGGAGAAGAGAATCCTTGAGACTGCCCATACTTCTTTTCTTTCCACTCCATGGTCAATATTGGATAAAAACAAGGCACCTACATACTGTGTAAAATCTCATAGTGTTTGTATATTGGAAAAACATAGATCCTCCATATTTTAGGAGAAATATGACATGATAGAGAATTGTGTGTCCTCTGTTGCACACTGTCAATGTCATTTGAGTCCCTGCATCCCTGCACAGAGTGCTCAGTGTTTCAAAGGAGTTGTCATGTTGATGAAGGTAAATTAATCCATATTTCCAGACCCACTTGAGAATCTGAGGGACTTAACATGCCCATAATCTGCCTCTGCTGTGGTAGGTCCTAAAAGAAACTTTGCTGGACCTTCAGAATTCAGAGACACACAGGGTAGTTGCTTCCATGAGGGAAGCAACATCCACCTGGCACCTTTAGAACTGTAGACGTGATCTGACAAGTAGCCTGGAAATTTCTGCTTTAATGGGGAAGCCAAATTAGAACTCTGCATCTGTCTGATAAGAAAGGGCCTGAAAAATGATAAAAAAGAAGGTAGAGTTTCTACTTTAATGCAGGAGAGATGGAATTCAGGCCAGTCATTTTTCAAAGGAGGAGATAAAATACTGATTATGGATATAGTATCAAAGTGTTGGTATGGAAGGTGGCCTGAGAAATACTGGAAAAATGCCATCACAAAAATGGTGAGCTGAATTTCTGAGAAAAAAAACCAAAAAAAACCCACAAAAAACTCAGACCATGGCAATTTTCCTTGAAAAGGAGACAATCTGCAAAAACTCAAGTAGAGGAGATCTTCTGGAGATAAATAACGGACAAAACCAAAGTGGAAAGACAAATCAGAGCAAGTGATTAGTTAATGCTGTGAAAGAGACAGAGCAGCAAGGGCTGAGAGACAACCCTGTTGCCAGGAGCTGGTGGAATCTCAGTGTTTTGAACACTAAACTGTTTGGATGTATAGCTTTGCATTTGGAAACATACATACAAATCTTGCCTAAAGTATAACAGTAGGTACCAACAAGTTCTGATCATTTAAATCCCCCAGTCTTTTTCACCAAAAAGGTGTGTTTAGGAGCACGTTTGCTGCATTACAGAAGAACAGTGTACTCTGTTTCTGCTCTGATCCTTCTGGGGTTGACATTTGTCCCACTTTCTGCCTCGAGCTGTTGCTTGCAGTGCTAAGTCCCTACCTGTCACCATATTATGGCAATGCATGACATTGCATTCTCAATTATAAATTGTGCTGAGGTTTTGGAAATGTGAAAGTATATGAAGGTAAGTTTATTTACTTGACAAAAGGGTATGTGGCATGTGACCTTATTACCGCACTTTCCAGGCAACTAACAAAGAAAAGCTATTTCTCCTCGGCTGACAGTTAACATTGCCTTTCTTGTTGCTAGTGCTCCTGTAGGCAATTCAGAAAGAATTACCTGATTTATTGCAAGAGGAATAAAAGACCTGTAGGTGTATGTGAGATGTTTGTCAGGGTCTGACAGACATTCAGGGTTGCCCTGTGTGTATGATCAATGGGAACACGTTATAACATTGGCAAGACATTGGAATCAAACCCCTACAAGTCCTGGAGTCATGCCCTATGCAAAGACTGAGGCAGTCACTGTCATCACCCTCTGATCTGGTGTGCCCCACTTGAGTTATCTTTGATCTGAAGGCTAGTTTTGAGGATGAGTAAATTAAATTGCAGGTGCATTGAAATGCCCTAGAGATGCTGCATTTTCCCTCTGCCTTATGGCCCAGGCTCTTTGGTGTCATTTGTGTATCCCCGTGCATCTTTCTGAGGAGTTGTGAGGCTGTGTGTTGGAAACATGGCATGCTGGCTCTCAGAGGGATAGTGTGAAGGGAAAGGGGGTTGTTTGCATGGGAAGGATCTGTGTGGGAAGGAGTGTGTTTTTGAGTTAGGGGTGTGTGTAATGGGAATAGGGATGTTTATGTGGGCATGCACACCCATATGTGGTGCGTGTTCCCGCTTTTTCCTGGGCTCTGGGTGTGTCCAGATCAACTGAATTCAAAATGCTCCTTTTTTGGCACTGTAGCCTCTTCTCTGGTTTGGCATCTTAAGAATCTGGGGGAATCATTTAAAGATCAGAAAACTCCATTCACTTGGGCCCCTGAAGGCTTCACATTCTGTGACATGGTCATTCCAGTCGACTGAGCTCTGTCCCCTACGGATGAGCCCATATAAGGAGGCTGTTTCCTGCGTTTCACGCTCCCTGCCTGTCCCTCTGCCCTCCTGTGCTCCCTTTGCCGAAGAAAGTTGGTATTTTGGGACTGCAGCTCCTGCCTCATTCCTGCTCCCTGTTTATTTTTGGAGGATGACTATTTTTGCTCCTATCAGGGAGCTATGCAGGGTCATGCTCCCTCCCTGCAGCAGGCAGAGGCTGCCCCTGGCAGGGTCTCTTAATTTCCCACACTAACAAACAATGCTTCTACTTCAAGAAATAAACATGGGAGACCCCTACCATCGGGGGTTAGCTCGACCCTGTCCTCATCTGTGGCAAGAGGTGATTTGGCTTTGGCTCAGGGTTGACCCACCACACATGCAAGGTCCTCTCTGAAGTCAAAACTCCTCAGGAGTCATCCCACTCATTTGCTTTCTTAATATTAGCTGTGGAAGCCACCTGTTGCCCCACAATTCCTTTGCAGTTACCATTTTTTCTCTTTTTTGGGACATCTTTGACCCAATCATTCTTTCTCTTGATGGTCCATTCACAGGTCCCTGTAATCCATCTTCCCCCACTGGGCACCATCAATTGGGAGCTATGGGTTCACCTTGCCTCTGCTTTCATCATTGTCTGCCATGCAGAACACTGAAGGCAGTGCTGTACAAAGTGCCTCAGGCTGGGGAAACCAAGCCCAAAACTGTAAATGGCAATAGGTAGCTTCCAAATGGTGAGAATTCATTGCCCTGTTTGAAAATTCCCATCATAAGTCCCAAGCTGAATTCCCATTTTCTCTTGCCATGTGGCAGAGTGTCACACAAGACAATGCAAGAAAATAGCAGGGGATGTCTTTAAGCTCCAGATGAACTTCCCCTTTAGATTTCAGTGGTGGGATGCATCCCAACTAACTCTGGAAGTGTTTGGGTATGGCTCACTGTATCTGAACTTGGCATCTATCCTCCTATTCTAAGCAGTGGACAAAAGCAGACTTCTTAAGAACAATTCCTCATCTAAAACAAGATGTCTAAAACATGCTGTCTTGTACCCTAGGAGAGACATAATGTGATACCTCCCACTGATATGTGGGCAACAGTGATGAACAAGTTCCCAGTGAACCCTATTCTGCCAGGAGAGCACATCCTCTGTGGATCAGTCTGCTACTGTACTGTGTGTCCTCAAAAAGTCAAAGGCACACAGACCTGAAACTTGTCAAGATACTGATTAGGGTGATGCATCACCTGCATTGTTTACAGACATGCTTAAAAACCTGTCCTGTAGTTAATGCCTTCCTTTTATTTTATGAATAAACAGCATTTTAAACACTATCTCTCCATTATTTGGTAAAGTGTTATACATTAGTGTGTGTGGACCTGGTGTCTCAATTGGCTTGACTTTGCCTTGACTGCAGCTGTCTGTAACATGTCTCTTCTCTTTATTAAAGGTTCCACCACCTAAACCCCCACGCCGGCAAGGAGGCTGGGCAGATGATCCTGTACTGGCACCTACCAAGTGAGTCCTCACCTCTTTCCTTATTAAGAGGGACTTATGTGTGGAATAAAGGGAACATCACTAGTTGGACCTTGCTGTCACAGACATTGGAACAGTTTTCCTGGGTCTTTTAGATGGCCTCTGTTTCCAATATCAATGTAATTTGTTCAAGGCATTTGAAGTATTGCTCTTGCTTGGTTCCGCTGGCTAACTGACTTGGCGAGGCTTAGAACTGTGTACATGTCCCTGTTTGCCAGAGGCAGTGTATTCCTTACCTGGTACAGTGCCTGGAAGGAGTCGAGAACATAATAAGCATGTTAAATGCAGGAGCTAGGATGGGGGGATTTGAGTGGTTCCGTCCTTTCCAGGAGAGTGACACATGACAGCACCACACTGACAAGAGTGCAATGAACACATCAGGATTTAGTGATCAGCCTTGACAGTAAAGGTGAAATTTGTCAATGTTTATGTGTGTATGGGGTTATGGTATAATGGAGATGGATGGAGATGGTCAGCAAGAAGAGATGGGAGGAAAAGTATACAAATTGTACAATGTATGTTGAGAGGCCTGATGCTTATGAAGGACATGTAAGACAAAGGAAATATCTGGATATGGTAATAGAATAGGTATGAAAACTAAAGGACAGTTCAGACTGGGGGGACATTACTTGCTTCCAAATATTTGGAAGCTGAGAAGTTATGCTGATGTTGTATTTCATATTCACAGAGCTGAAGGGCTTGGCCATGGAGTGGTGTGAGATTGCTTGTGTACTTAAAGGCCTATAATAAAAGTGTATATGTCTTAATATGTACTTTGGAGGACTCTGATTTATGAGAAGTTACGTATTTTGTTTTCTGAAACTGAGAATGGGGGAGGACATCCAGAAACCTGTTATACAGTCAGTTTTTCTTGGGAGGGGAGAAAGGTGGTCTGTATTCTGGGGCAGCCTTTCTGGAAAACAGTACTTTTCTGAGAAAATTAGCACTCTGTTTATCTCTGAAAAATAAATAGTCTGGAAATCTGGAGACTGGATGAAAGCAAGGGAATAAAGATCTCAGCCTGAACTTCTGTTGCTCTCCAGTTTAACCGTCATAATGGTTATTTTTCATAGGCTGGCTGCAGCTAGAAATTGCCATTGCAAAGATGTATCCACCTCAGGGTATTAAAAAAGTGCCACCAATGATCCCGGATCTTTGTGGGACCAAGCAGAAGCTTTATGGAAATGTGACAGCAGACAAGAAGGTTGAATTTAATTGTTTAGGAAAAATAAGTTATGTAAGTGCTGGTTAGGTGAAGGACTGGAGGTAATACATATGCAGGACTGTGCCTAATGTGCCCTGAAGGACAGTGAACAGGTTCCTAACATAACAGCACTGTGCCACGTGCTACTTTGCCATGTTTTCCATTGTTTGACATTAGCTTTATCCTACAGATTTGCAGCAGTAGCTGTAGGTGGTGCTTCCCCAGCATCTCAACTGCATGGGTTACAAGACATTGTAGGAGTCTGGAGTAAAGGCTTCTATGACATTGAATGCAGTTCAGCTGGAGAAGCAGAACAGGACACATAGGGTAGCAGACCTTTCTGCCTCTGAGAATTTGCACACTGAGACATGAGACCAAGATGTGCCCCTTGCTCAATCATGCATGTGATATGTCATATCTGACAGTGTTCATTTGTATTAAGGGTTTTTTGAATAAATTTTATGAAGAAGTTTGCTCTGACTTTCTCCAGTCATATGAGGTACAAGGATTTTGTACAACTAGTTCCCCTGTCTTTTCTTTCCTTCAGTTGTGTATTCTCCCCAGGCTGATCTCTCTTCTTCTCTGCCTTAAAAAAGTCTGCGATGCTGGCCTGTAGGGCTTTCTTTGTGACATATCCCAGGGTAAAGCCTCCATGTGAAAAGTCTGAGTCATCGGCTGATGTCATACCAATGTTGCTGTAGCTTTGTTGTTTCTGTTTTCTCAGGCTCTATCTCCCCACAGCTTTTCAACCAATTTGACTCAGTTTGGAAGCCCATCAAGTTAACTTGCTCCAAATTCACTAGTGTAGATGTAGTTAGAATAACATGCTTCTGTTGATATATCTGATTTAGGTTTAATTCCTTTTTTGCCAGTGTAACTGAACCTACAATTGGGAATTGTTCTGTTAGAAGTAATTTGATTTTTAGAACTGACAATGTTAAAATTTGATTTTTTTTTCCTTTCACTTAGAAAGGAAGGATGAGCAGAGTGGCTACAGTTAGATTTTCTGTGTTGTGTAAATATATTGTGGGTCAGATGGGATACTGTTTCCACTTGTGCAATGATCTTGTAGCTATTTATGTGTTATTCTTTCTCCATTTGAAGTCAGCTTTTAGTTCTGTTTCTGACAGATTCAGTCAGTTACAACTGCACATGTCGCTTTTCCTGCAGGGATACTTTTCTGCTATATTTCTAGTTCAGAGTCATATCAGTATGAAATGATCACTTGAAATTTTTCTTTTTATTTCCATTTGGCACACATTAGAGTAGAATTTAGTTTGTAACCTGTTTTTCTACCTTAGTGCTCTCTTTTAGTCCCTTACCTGCCCAGCTTATGTCATATTTATGTAAACTTGTAAATATTCTCACCATCTTACTGATTATTCCCATCAGACTCCTGCTCTCCCAGATTGTTGCAAGATAGGAAGAGGAGGACTCTTGACGTTTTCCAACCTAAATTATTTTTAAAATTAATTAGCACAGATGGTGTGTGAGATACAGTATTTTATCATGAGTTCCCATAGCATTTACAAGTCTCAGATGTTTAAATTGCTGAGGACTATCAAAATGATCTCTTTTACTCAAGATTTCAAAAGCCAAACGTGGGAAGATTACTTTGGACCCCCAGTACTCCTGTAGAACAGCTGTCATTGCTAGGAGTCCCATTTTGTAAATCTGGGTAACGATGAGGACCACTGGTAAGTGTCTGAGCAAACCCCCAGGCTGGTCCTTTGCAAACAGCAAATAAATGGTGCAAAGTAGTGACAGAAAATTCATTTTTCCATATTACCAGGGCCATCTGTACCTGAATCTACTGTATCTAGTTAAACCTGTACTCAGAAGAATCATTCTGTGAGAAGAAGCAGTCTCATTGCTGCCCCAGCAATGTTCTAGCCCCAGTATTAGCAGAAAGGGGACCAGCCAAGAACCTGGGCAGCCACTTAGGTCCTAGTAGCCTGCTGAGATAAATAATAGTAATTACAGCTGGGTTTTGCTATAGAAGCAGCTCTCTAACCACTGGATGGAGCCCAAGCACCATTCTGAAAGCTGGGCTGATGTCCCTAATGACATCAGTGCTGACACTCGTGACAAGCAAAGCAGAGGTTTACTGTCAGGTTATCTCATGCATCAAGAGGAAGAAACACAAAGTGCCTGCCAGTGGGGAAAGGAAAAGGGAACTTAGTTTTGCATACTGGTGAGGATTTGATAAAGGAGGGATGCTTCCATGATTCATTTAATTCCAACTTCTTCTTATCTCGTCTCTCTGACTTTCCTGAAAGAATTTCTTCCAGTTTCTTCTCTGTATCTTAATTTCCTTGCTTCTTGGGACTCTTTCAGTTTACTTGGATGCTTGATCTATTTGGTCTTGCAATGAGCCCCCTAAAATTCCTACAGCTCTGTGGGCAGCAGCTAGGGCTGTTGAGGAATAAACACAGCTTGTTTCAGGTGGCCCTGCAAGCAAACACAAGTGCTGCTTTCGGTAGGAAGTCCCTCCCAGTGCCTGCACATGTACCTCGTTTCTTCTACATGGATCATGGCAGTTTAGCAACAGGTGCTTCAGCTACAACTGCAATTTCCCCTTTCTGACTGATAGGCCACACAGAGTTGGAATAACCAAAGCTTGTTTAGGAAAACGACCATGCTGAAGTATTTTGGAACAGAAGTGGTACAGTGGTAGAGTGTCCAGGAATGCATTTGCCAAGAAGGTGAATATTAAGTGCCTGTAGGAAGGAAGAGGATGCAGTCGGGTGACCTTTAAAACAGCATAACCCAGCCTCTGTGTAGATATCATTTAAGGCTCTGAAGGGTGGGCAGTGGTGAGATTGCACCCTGGAGCTGGAGGAAAGTTATTTAAGAGATTAAGGGGTTTTATGATTCACGGTCTCTAGAGATAAGTAAAGTTAAAAACCTCCTGTTTCAAAAATATGGGCTTAAACTATCCTGTATTCTCTCTATAAGAAATGACCCCTGAGAGTGCCTGGTTTTAGAACCTCTAGCAATCCCTGTCTTGCAGCTGGGAGTAGTAAAGTGCTCATGAGTTTCTCTATCTGGCACAGTGGGAGAAAGCTTGTGTCATTGCTTCTGTCCTCTACTCCCAATCCAGCAGTGTTGAGGTGAGTCTCAGTCTGGGCTTCCCTGTGCCACTGCCACGTTAGGAGTGGAGCCAGACTCCTGGCTGCATGGGAGACGTCAGCCTCACTCTGCAGCTTGCAGCCATCTGTGGATGTCCTCAGTGAAGTGAAGAGTATAGGCAGAGAGGATCGAGGCTGCCAAGTGAGGGGCACAACTTAGAAGGAGAAGAAAGAAAAGGAAGTCTGATTAAGTTTTGTCTTGAAGTGTCTGTTTTTGGGTTTGTCCCTGCATTGATCTGCAAGGGAATGAGGCAAGTAATGGCCCCTTGGGGACCTTCAGGACTTTCCTCTCAATGTCAGCCGTCATTTTCAATCACCCTCTCCCTCCCAGCCATTAATTTTGGCCCAGGATCATGGGGACTTGTCCATCTATCACTCCTAATTGACACTAAATGATCTGTCAGTTTATTGATGAACGGCAGGAGTGGAATTGTCACAATATATTTTACTTTCTAACAACTCCTCCTGACAATTTTACCTTGTCCATCTCACTCTCCTCACATAAATCTCCATTGGCCTCTCATTCCTTCTCTTGGGCTGATCTGGTGCCAGCCACCTCCATGCCATCGGCACGCATCAAGGACATCAAGATGGCGGTAAGCTGCAATGTGCAGGCCCAGGGTGGGTTTTTTCCTCTCTCTCCCTGCCCCCTCCTCTTTTTCTTTTTTTTTTTTTTTTTTTTTTTTTTTTTAATAGGCTGGATGTTCCAGGAATGCTAACAAGCTCCTGTCCTCTTGTACCTTCATGTCATTGCTGGGGTGAGCTCTCCTTGGTGTTTCTGTTTAGACTCAGTAAAGATAACTGGCAGAAAAAGAAAAGTCCCTAAAAGACAGAAGAGTCACCTGAGAATCTTGGTGCCCTGGCTGTGACAGGGGATTTTTAGTCCTTTTAAACCTGCTTAGTGTGACTTGCAAGAATTTCCTGCAAGGGGAAAGTGTTAGACTTATGTCCATTTCTGTCTTTGCAGTGCTCAGAGGAGCCTGGAAAAAGAGTTTTGCTGCTTCTTTTTCCTTTTTTTTCCTCCCCCTTTTTTTCTTTTCAATATTTTTTACCATTTTTTCTTTTTTTCCTTTTTTTTTTTCTTTCTTTCCTTTTTTTTTTCTTTCTTATTTTCAACCAAGATTTCTGTTTATTTTTTCCCAGTTAGTGAAGTTTTCTTCGACTTCTTTTTCTGGAAAGGTACTGGGCAATGGAAGGTCCAGTAAGATTGCAGCCTCTTGCTCCCCTAGAAATGAAGCCTGCATGAAAAAAACAGAACAGAAGTGTGGCATTTTTGGTAGCAGTCCATGTAAGCTGCTGAAGTGGCAGAGTATTCTCAGGGTGAAGTCTCTTTGACTTTTTTTTTTTTTGATTGAGGACAAAGCATCTTCCTTCCTTATTTCTCTGCATCTCCAAGAAATTTCCCAGCAAATTTAGGGGATGCTATTATTGCTGTCCCTAATATTTCTACTTTAAAATAGCAAAATCTTCTTGAAGAACACATGCAACTTCCAACCCTTTTGTATCTGTCGTAGCCAAGGCTAAAAGCTTGTCTGGCCATTGTAGGTCACCTCTATATTGGCTGTGAAGTCTAGCTTAATGCAGTTTACCTGTTGAAAGGGACCTGAGATGACCTGATCTACTTGCTTGGCCCTATTTCCCCCTCCCCCAGGCCCCTTCCCCATATAACCCCTCTACTATTCTCAAATTCTTAATGCAAGTTCTTAAAATATCTTCTTTCAGAAGCTGTTGCTCTCAGATGACAGAACAAGATGCCGTTCAGTAATAAACACCTAATTCTTTCTAATGTTTTTCATATAAATGTTTTCAGTGAGGCCAGTCACGAGTGAAAGGTCTTTGAACCTTGTAATCATGGGTTTGTTCTCTATTGTGAGATTTGTAAAAAAATCCCAAACAAGCTTAAATACATTTTCTGCCTCCTTTAGCAGTCAGTTCTTTCCTGTAACCACGAGGATTCAGAAGTGTGCTTTTTTCTTTAAAAGGAAGCTGAAAGGCTCCTGTAACCTCAAGTCATTTGGTGTGAGAGTTGGCCTTTGTGCTTACTGGAGGCCAAGAACGTGATCACTTGGATAGGAGCCCCTGTTCTCAGGGACCAAAGATGTGTGGTGGATACCTCTAGAAACTGCAGCACTGTTTTCTGTTTTCCCACACAGCAGGAATTTGTGTTGAGTGTTGTTGTTTTTTCTGTTGCTCAGTGGGAGCTCTGAACAGCTCTGCCGGTCAGTTCTCTACCAGTGAGCGAGAGGGGGAACCCTGGCAACATCTGCTTCGGGGATGATGCAGTGACTAGGCTGAGGTTCAGTGATCCTTGGGAACACTCTCTGTCAGCTTGTTCTTTTGTGCCAGTTCCTAAAGACGTGTTCGCCAGAGCTTTCCTCCTTTGTTGTTTCTGTTAAGTAAGCCCACATATTAGGACATGAGGAGAAACAAAAACACTTCAGCTGGAGATTGATTAAGTGCCTCACAAGTCCTTTTCAGCTGGAGCTGGCTAGCAGCAGTGTCTGTCAGATCCCATCTCACAGAGCATGCCTGCTCATTGCTGCATCCATCCTCTTCCAGAGCCGTGCTCTGGGGCAGTGTGTTCAGCATGCAGTCCAGCCAGCACAGGCAGCCTGAGAGGGGCCAGAAGGTGGATGGTAGGGCCATTACAGTTTAAAAAAATGTGTGTCTGCCCACAACCCTGTTGTGGTGATACAGATAGCTGTGCATTCCTGGGCTAGGAAGTGGAGGGCTGAGAGGTTACATCCTATGACGAAAATAAAGGCTCATAGCATGCTGAAATCAATGGCAAAACTTGCCTCTGTTGTAGGAGATGTGAAGATTAAACTCCTTAATTTTGTAAAGGAAAACCTGGCTTTTCCAGGCTGCCACAGGCCAGGAAGAGAGGGTGGAAACTTAAAACAACAGATCAGAGCCCCAGGGAAGGTGCAATGGAATAGCTGAGAAGACACCTTGTGGTGCTTTCCAGCACGGGCAGCAGTTCTAATTTACAGACAGCCTTGGTGAATGTGTCTTTTCCTGTGCCACAGCAAACAAGCAGTGACCGAGACCCACACTTGCAGAGCCCGGAGAACTATCAGTTACCACTTGCGTGTCATATTGGATGTGTAACTTAGTTGTGCCTTAGGCTATTGAACAAGCTGCAACTCATAGCTCGCCGCCCACTCACTGTGGTGATGGGCACCTAAGGAACACTTGAGCAAGAGAGTACAGCGTCTTTTTTTAATCTTTTTTTCCCCCTCCTCCCTCAGGCCTAGACCTGAATTACAGTCTTTGCCCGAGAGGCAAAAGGCTTCGCGCTTCCCTGCGGGCTGAGCCAAGCCTTCGGTGTGGTTTTGGATGGAAGCACTGAGGCAGAACGCCGGCCGCTGACTTGCTTCCTGCGCACTCAGCCCGTCTTTGCCCGCCCTTTGATTGCCCTGCTGTCTCCAAACAAAATGTGCCTCTGAACATCACGACCTTCTTTTTTCCCCGTTTCATTCTTTTAGCAAGAGGGCAGCTTGGAGCTGCTTTCTGGTTCCACGTGATTCGTAGAAGTGGTTGAGGCATGCCAGGAAATACGCCAATACACACGGGAAGATGAACTTTTCCCCCTGCTGCCCTGTAAAATGAAATCAGCGCTCGGT
>VWZT01004883.1:819256-880238 GCA_013397055.1 Pachycephala philippinensis | reverse complement strand
CGGCGAGCGGGCTGCCCGCGCTCCCAGCCCTCTCTCCTCCTCCTCCGTGCCATACCGCGCTTTCCCGTCCGGCCGCCTCCGTATGCGTTTTAGCAAGCTGCGGTAATTCCTTCCCTTTTCCTTAGCTGTGCTGCCCGCCCTCACACCTCCCCGGGCCGCATGAGAGAACCACTGGTCCTGCACAGTGAACCCCTTGGAGCCTGGCTGTGGCGCGGTGCAGGACGCAAGTATGTCTGGAGCTCTCATGAGCTGTGGACATTAAAAGATTTCAAGGACATTTCTCCCCATTCATCCCAGTTATGTCCTCTGCTAAAATAGGTTAACGGTGTCTAATTAACCACTGCACATTGTCATGCTGCATAAAGATAGCATCCTGGCTGTTCTCTGAGCCCTGCCACTTTATCTCCATTTAGATCTCCGTGGTAGTCCATTAAATGAGAAAGAAACAGTTTAACAGAGATGATGTCTACATTGGAACTGCCTTTCACCCTTCAGCACAGAAGTTGCAGGCAGCTCAGCTGCACATTAGGGGGGTATGTGGGAGTAAAGTCTCGGGTTTGAGGTTTAACCCCTTCTCATTAATGTGGACGAAGGATTCCTCCTGGGCAGAACTGAGCAAAGACAACACTCAAGAACGAGATCAGATCTATATCCTCTGCCCCAGGGCAGAGCTAGGAGAGAAATAGGTGTTCTCTATTAGGAGTTACATACCATGGGGTTACACAAGGACTGTCAGGGTCTTTCACCCAGTTTCATAGCTATTCAACACCCTGAAATAGAGAGGGGTAAGCAGCTGGCCAAAGCCAGAGGGGATATTCTGGGATTATGGTTATGTTCGGGAGCGCTGATGGCCTCTCAGGGAAAGGGAGTTTTAAGGGAACTGTCCAGGTGATGGAGTCCGTCCGTGTTCTTTGCCCCTCCAGATGCAATGGAGTTGGGAGCATAAGTGAAAAAACCATATGTATCCCTGTCTCACAAAAACGGGGAGTGGCTGGTGTATAATACAGCAGACTGAATGTATTTCTGAGCACTGCTCCTGGGATTGTATTGTTTTGTTTGTTCTTACTTGAGTGACTGTATCTGTAGTTCATATTTAATTGCTCATTTTGTAGGTCCTTGTTGCTGCCATCCCTGGGCTGGGCCTGCTGCTGCAGCAGACAAAGCAGTACACTGCACTTCGTGTTGCTGAGAACATGAGAAAAGAGTAGGAAAGCTGTGTATGCTGGCTTGAGTTTAGTTGGGTTCGTTCCATGTCTGCTTTCACTCACCACTAGAAAGCTCACGAGATGAATGAAGAGGGTGGTGTGTACCCAGACCTGATATTCCTGAAGGAGGAAATGTTGGTCTCAATGTGTTGCAATTGGCATTGGTAACATGAGACTATTCTTAGGAAGGGGTACTCCACAATCCTTAAAGCAATGTAATAACTTCATGAAGAAATCCTGTGAGACTTTCCATAGTACCTGGAGAGCAAAGAGACAAGCAGGTGATTGGTTCTGCAGGAATACTATCTCCATGTATAGCTTAGCCCTCAGCTAAGTTTATGGAATGGACAGAATTGAAGGTGGGGCACCTTTTCAAGATCTATTAATGGTTTCTCTTGCTGCCTTGAAGGTTTTTAACCTTAGGACACAAGACAAAGTTTGTCTTTCCTCTCAGAGTCACTCTGTTATGTAGATTTAGGTAATGCAATTTAGCCAAAAAAGCAAAAGACTAGTTAAACCAAAAATGTTTTGTGATTTTTTTTTCCCCAATCTGAAACAAGAACTGAAAAAGTAATTTGGCACCAAACAAAATGAAGGAAGCCTTATAAAAAAATAGAGGAAATAGCAGGTTGCCTGGTGTCTTCTTTGCTCAATCATTAAGGCTGCAGAGGGTGTAAAACATACAATTCCTTACTGTGCCACAGAAGCTTCATACTATATTTTTGGGATAGTTTTCTACATGTGACTCGTCAGCTGGCTTGAAATGCTAGTTTCATCAAATAATGTTACACCAAATCATATATTAACAAACATATCTGGTACAGGTGACTGGAAGCAGATGTCTCTCCTAAACAGAAGAGCAGTCATTTCTAGCTCCTGCTCCAGTGCTGTTGGTATATAAATGCTCTGTATAAACCACAGTGCTGTCAGCATGAGAGACGACTTGCCTCACCCAGTGCTGGGACCTGTGGCACAGGGACTAAGGTGTTTTCCTGGGGGCGCTGACCATGGGCCTATAACTTGCCCTGGAAAGAGGAAGGAATGGTCTGGTTTGACGGGAGAGTTCTAACTCCTGGGCTCTGGGATTAAAGGGGCCAGTACTATTCCCCCGTTCCTGCTGATGAGTTTGTTCCCCAAATTACTATTTTTTCCAATATATAGTGTAGCTGTTTCATAATGAGGTATTTGCTTATTGTCCTGAATAAATCCTTTCCTAACAAGGAAAAGTTGAGGAAGCTTAAGTCTCAGAACACGAGCAAAGCAGTTTCTGCCTCTAGGACTAATGTCATTGCCTTCCCTGTGGGCCACCTGGATATCACTCATGACAGGGAGCTTAGGAAGAAGAAACAGAAATTGCTTACAGGGATAGTAGGAGTGACCTTTTCTCCTAGGAAGTATAAGCATGGGGAGTGTTTCATTCCTGCCTGGAGACAGGAGCGAAGATGTAAGGAGTGTGAGTACTGAGGAAGAGAGTGTTACTTGGGGTTGGACAATCATCAAGAGTTAACGGGATCATGCCAAGAAGATGTTAAATTGAATCCCCAGGAAATCATCTCATTGTGCAAGGCTGTGCAACACCATCATTTGGGATGTTTCAGCTTGGAAGGGGCAAGGCTATGTGGGAACCAGTTCCATGAAGGCATAAAGGAGGAATAAAACAGAAGAAATCTTGCATCATCTTTGTACCTCTATCTTCTCAATCTAAATGCCACTGAGTGTTGGTGGAGGGCTCTCTGAAGCCATCTATTTCTTTCTCCATAGTATCAGGAGGTTCACAAAAAGTGCTTTGTACTACCACTGGGGAGAAGGATGGAGCTGGACAGTTCATCCTCTCTGGAAGAGCTCTTTCCTAAACTCCCCGGTTCTGTTGCATTTCTGCCTCTGAACAGAGGGTGCAGATATAGCTGAAAGCCCAGATGCAGATGTCACCACTCAGCTACAATTCTGATTATAGCAGTCGATATTACTGGGCTCAGATCACTGATTCAGTGTAATCTTTAGCTTCTCACAGACTGCAAGCTCCAGAGAGAGCAGTAGAGACAAAGGACTTTCTTCTCCTTGTACCTCTTCTCTGTATAGCTAGACATCCTTTGTGCCCTGCTCCTTGCTCTTAGAAGAATAGATTATTCACAGGAGAGCTAGATGAAGACTGTGACTTGCTAGAACAGAGAGCAGATGAGGAGAGGCCTGTGTCATGTCACGAAGTGCTTTGAAAAGAGCAGTGCAAGGCAGGGAAGCAACTTTTCTTATATCTTGGTGTGTCCTGGGATAGTGCATGTGATAAGGGAGAGCCCCATGTATTCTTTGTCATGGCACCCTGACTTCAGGGGAGGGGAGAATATTTATTCCCAATGCATAGACATGAAACTTCACTCTGCAAAATGGCCAAAGCAATCAGCGAGTGATGGAGTATCTGCTAAAAAGAAACCTGGCATTTAATTAACTTTTCAAAGTGCTGGTTCAGCAACCTCCATGTTTTACATTTTGAATATTGAACAAGCGTCTCTAATCGGGACTGAATTACTTCTGGGCTTGCTGGGGTGGAGAGCAAGGGAGCTGCTATTTGCCAGTGCCTCCCCACCATGTTATTATTATGAACTCCTTTTAACTTAGCCAGATCAACCCTGATTTTTTGCAGCGACTGTGTGTCTGACCTGAGCTCGGCCAGCTCAGGTGGGACTCCTAACCTGAAAGGCAACTAGAAAGTCTTTATGCATAACCAGGGGGAGGAAGAACCTGTTGACCTCTCAGGAGTAGGTAGACGAAGTATAGCACCTTCTTCACTCCTTAATGTGCCAACCTCTCTGCTCAGGTATGGCCAGCTTTACCTGCAGCTGATAGCAAAGGGGACAAAAAAGTATCTGAGAAACTAAAAAACCAGGGAATATGGTTCTTGCCATATCTGGGCATGGCTGTCTTTTGGGACCAAGTGGTTTTGTTTCACTGTGTTGCACTCAGGGACTTTTTGATACACTGGGTTAATAGTCACTCAGAACTCTTTAAGGTGTGATGTGTTATATCAGACCTGGTGCAGGAACTGTTTTACACAGTAACAATTATATAGGGAAAGGTGACGTTTTTAATTTTCTCTAGCCTTTTCTAAACATAAGCCTTCCTTGTCTTGCAGGTCAGGAAGAAAGCATGCAGAAGAAGTAGAAGAGTAAGTTCCCATTGTTACTGAGACTTCTTCCATAACTTTTACATCTGATCTGATCATCTGACCAGCACACCAAGATCTGAAAGTTGGGAAGGATGCAGAGCCTTTCAGGAATTCATGTCGTGTCCTGGGATGGGGATGTCCAGGGCTGGTCATTCTATAGTTCCCTGGATATGGAGTAGATGATGGCTCTGTCACTCCCATAAAACAGAAAGAAGGAAAATTAGAAAGCAATTGCTTTCCTCCCAGACCCACCCTGGGCCCTACTGTCTGCAGCCTAGGGGTTTGTCTTAGGTACATCTTGCTTAAGCTGAGATTTCTGCTGAGCCCAGTAATGAGGGGTGTGGAAGATCAGTTTGCAGGCTAAGCATACTTGGAAACTCCTTGACAGTCTCTGAAGCTTGTGGGGAGGAAGGGGGCACAACAAGATGTTTTTCTGGGCTTGGAATTGAAATTCTTTCATGTGCTTTGCTGCAGCCATCGTCTCAGACAGCAGAGCCTGGAGGCATCAGATGATGGAGGAGGTAAGGTATCACCTACTTGACTGCAAGAAGTGCCTCCATGCATGTCTGGGGGCTCTTCAGTGAGCAGAGACATCTTGTAAGAAATTGCAAGGAAATGAACCACTCTGGGGGTAAACAAATGTAGGAGCTGCTTAGGTCTCCCCAGATGAATGAGGGAGAGAGCTCAAAGGAGATGGAGAGGGAGGATGAAGAAATTAACCTGTAGTCTAACTTTGGCTCTTCATGAACACAGAATTGTACAGGACCCTTGGAAAGTAGGAAAGTGTCGAGGACACACTTTTCTCTGTTATTACCTCCATGGAGAATAGTGGACTGGGGCAAAATGAGAGCTAAAAGCATAATAAAAGGTTAAGAGTGGGGAAAGAAGTCCCTGCTCTCCCCTGGTTTAGGTGATAGTATGCTCTGCTTAAAGCATCTGTTAATCTTTTATGGCAATATCCTTGTTCGCAACAAGACAAGCACCACTCTCCTGGGGTCTCTGTCATGATGGAATTCTTACTTTAAAAAATCTGCTTGCCCTAACCCAAGATCATAGATCATAAGCTAAACATAAGCACTGGTGGGTGATCCCATCTCATCCCAGTATAGGCTGGTATGAAATCTACTGGGCTCCTGACTTAGCACTAGTTTTCTTTATAGTGTATATTACCTGCTCTTCTAGGACTGGATGAGTCGAGAAATCTCAGGAAAAATCCACAGTATGAATTTCAAGACGAGCACTAGACAACTGTAGGGAGCATAGAAATTCATTAAAGCCTCTAGGAGGTACTTTAGTTTTCAAGGGCTAAGAATTTTATACAGTATATAAAAAGTTGCATCTATAAAATATCACCAAGCATCAGAAGAATTATCTGGAGTCACAAAGGATCAGACATCAGTATGGTTAATGAGATTAAATGAAGACTTATTTGGGTCTTCCAGACAGATTAAGCATTGCAACATACGACTGCCAGAAGTGGCACCTTTATAGCATTGGCATCTTCAGAACAGACTAAATTTTCCCCCTGGGAAGTTTCTTGGGCTTCTTAAATTTCAGCGTATGTCACTGAGGCTGGTAGTCTGTTCTGAACACTCTGACTGTTTGCATACGTGCTGTCCTTTTTGTTGAACCTTGGTCATGTACTTGGAGTATGACTGTCTTTGCTAACCAGGCATAAAAATGCTTGCCACACGTTTGTTTGTAGCATGTGACTTTCAGCACTCCAAGACCTTGGGTAATAAATATAGCACAGAATTGATGCAGAGTGTGGTATGAATACATGCTGAAATCGTAATACACTTCACTTATTTATCTGTGCTTAACCTGCGGTTAGCAGTTGAATCTGGATTGTTTGCAAACTGGAGTTTGGCTTTGGATTAAATCTATGCATTAGAAGGGAAGAAGGATCCTGCAAATCTGATCTGGTTCCTACCTGGGCAGTTTCTGGTACGAATATGCTGGGTTGTGGGTCTAATTTGCATATAGAAAACCTCTAAATGGATAGTGCATTGCGTGGTTGTGGTCCTATTTCAACAGAGATATTAAACAAATTATTCTGGGAGAGGAGTTTTCCATGTGGGCTCAGCAATTGCAGTGAAGAAAAGGGACATATAAAGAAACTCCAGACCTTGAATAAAATTACTTTTTTGAATAAGCAGAGAGATACAAATAACTGCCCAGCGTAGAAGGCAAGGAGTAGCATGCAGTGGCTGTGGCTGTGCAGTAAATTGAGCTGTATCAGCCTCGCCTGTGCATAGAACTGCACTTGAGTTTGTGTCCTTAACTGTAACAGTATAGCTCAGATTCTAAACATACAAAAATCAAGACATTGGTGTATGGATCCCCAAGGATGGGTCACGGTTATTTTGTGCTGCATAATGTGTTAGCTTGTACACCTTAATATGAACAGGCGCGGTTGCGTAATGATTGCTGCTGTCAACCAATACATTTGGATCGCCTTCCTTTAACCTATTAGAAAGCTGAGCTGTACCATTCCATTAACATTGTTCGTCCCCCATCCAACCTTTTCATTAGAAGAACGAAGGACAAAACTATATGCCCTTAAAAAGGTGTTCTTGTGAATTTGAAATGTGCTCAGTTGTGATCGTTTATACATTACTAACACCCAGAGACTCTGAGTTGGGAGTCCATTTGAGAATGTGTTAAAAAAGTATAGGGCCTGTAGAGAACCCAGTTCGGCATGTGGAGAATGGAGGGAAGTTTGTACAGCCAAGTGGAGACTTTTGGGCTTGATATGCCTTGTAGTTTCAGAAATAAAAGTAGAATTCTTTCACTGCTCCTGGCCTGTGTATGAAACAGCATCTGGTTCCTTATCTCTGTGCGAGTCTGGGAGAGAAGGACAGACACTTCTTAGGCTGTGTGGAACGACTCAAACAGTGTGGGAGATGGTAAATGGGTGGACCAGACAGGGACAAGCATGGAATGATCTGCAGTTTCAGCCATTCGTTACAGTTGCGCAGCGAAACCCCCAGAAGGTGGAAGTCGTCCATACTGCACAATAAATACCCTTGAGATGCCAGTAGTGAAGAACCTTGGCTCAGATCATGCTCAGAATTTGTCTTCTCCATTTCATATTTCTCTAGAGGCTAGTCCAGGACAAGACAGCCCCTTTAAGAGGTGCCAGTATTGAGTTATAGGAAAGCAAAGATTTGTGTTTGGCTAAAAGCCCCACTTGCCCCTGTAAAACTCCAAGCTGGGAAGACAGTTTTGAAAAAGTGCAGTGTCTCTCCAAAAGTAGCTCTGGAGCATCTGGTTGACGGCTAGGTTGATTTCCTACAGCACCCACTGTGATCTTAGCACCCACCCTCCTGAACACATGCTGGTACTCATGAGTACTCAGGCACAGCAAATGGATAATGCCTTTGTTAGTGCCCACTGGACCTTGTCATGGGGGACCAGGTCCTCTGCATGGTGAGAAACCTGCTTTAGCAGGATTTAATGCATCACACTTGAGGAATAATAAACCTTCACAAGCAACACAAAAGTGTTTAATTCCTAAAGGACAGGCCTAGTTAAGTCACTTTTGGCCAGGGGCAATTGGGGGCTTAATGCTTTGTATGTAGCAATCTGAGCAATCTGAGAGAGAGGAGTTTAAGGGTAATTGCTCAATTTTCTGTCCATGTCAACAGGGAAAATGAGTAGCAGTGACTTGGCTCTGTATGGCAGGGAAACTGCATGAGATAGGAGATGTGAGACTCTCCGTGGAATTTAAAAGGTGCTATCTGCAGAGCACTGCTTCCTTTTCTGTAGCAGCCAAGAGCTTCTGCCACTTGCAGACTATCCTTTGTCATGAGGTGGGAGGGAAGATGGGACAACCAAGCTGAAGCTGAAGGGCTTCCCCTTTGTTTGCTCCTTTCTCCAGCAGGGCACAGAGGGCTTTACTCTGCTTGTGTGTCTCTTTCTGGCACAGAGCTAGATAGAGCTGTTTCCTGTCGGGATGAGAAATGCTGACATTGTTCTCCCACCTCAGCAATCTGATTTGTCCTTTGGCTAGAAGTTTCTTTGTTGTTCCTTTCTTGTCCACCAGTTCTGCATTGCTGCATTGTATTCCCCTCAATGTCTTTCTCCTTTTACTACTTTGCCCTTGGATTTTTCTCCTCAGCACTTTATGGGAACTTATTAGCTAAGGTTGTAATCCTTCTCCCAGCTATTCCCACATAGACTATTGTCCCATCATCAGAAGTCCCTTTCTGCTTTCTCTCTGTTACCCTTGGGATGCATTGCTCCTAGAACAGGGCTTTTCTTGGAAGACTGGGATGTGACGTGTGATTTTCTGTCTGCAGGAGCAACAGCTTGTTATTTTAAAGCAGATAGTGTGTGTGAATGAGACAGCTGATTGAAATGAAAGCCTGACTATGCTACACAGACAACCCAAACCTGACCTGCAGGTGAGGAAAGCTGCCAGGAGACAGTCACTAGATCTGTGCCCTCAAGGCAAAACCCCTTTCTGCCTGCTGGGAAGCCTCCTCAAGGAAGCAGAGCTGATGATTAGATCTCTCTATGCAATGTCAAACCTCTAGAAGGACTTCTTACCCTTCTGGCCTGTGCCAGCAGCTCCTTTGCATTTGAACAGGATGAGAGTCCAGACTGAACAACAGAGGAGGAAGTGGGCAGATGCCATGGTCCCCAATCCTTCTGGGTAGTGATACCTATCTGTCAGGTGGGAGATCTGTAATTCACAGCCATAAAATATCCAGCACCTCCTGAGCTGCATGCAAATATGCACCAATGATGGTATTGGTCCAAACAGAGCTGAGAATAGAGCGCAGTGAGGGTTATTGTTTGCTCTGTCATTCCTGATCAATTTTGTCAGTTGCTTCCTTGGTAAGCTGCTGTTTTTACAGAGCACACCAAGTGCTGGTGGATTCCAGAGGCCATGAGCTGCAAGGACAGCTGCAATGGGTAAGAGGGGCAGAATGAGGGTAATGGGAGGGCAGAATTTGCAGGAACAGTCAGGGATATGGCCAGTGGGTACTTCATAGGCTCAGAAGGCAGTGTTGGAGCGATTTAGGGAGAGCTAAATGGATGAAAAGTTCTGAGCATCAGTGAAATGGAGAGAGTGAAAGACATAGTGTTTTGGAAGTGGTATGAATGGGCTGAACAGAAGGTTTTGGGGCAGAGAGTGTCAGTGGTTGTTGGGTGTCTGGGATTCTGCATTGTGACTTTGTGTGTGGCTCTGTTAGCACACTGCAGTCCTCTCCTTTGCTGCTCCCCCAATGCACTACCCTGAGTCTCTGTGCAAGGTCACTGAAGGGCAGACTCAGCCCAGCCTGATGGTTTCCACTGAACTGTTGGTCCAGGCCAGTTTGAACTCCTCCAATAACTGCTGGTATTGTGATCTAGAGCCTCTGGTGCTGGAAGAATGCTCTCTCTTGAGAGCCACAGTGGGCAGGGGGGAGCAGAGAGTATGTCTCAGGAGATTGTCTGAAGTTCTATTTGAAGCAGCAGACCACTGGCCAAGGGACAGTGGGCTCCTTAATTACAAGGGAGCACACACAGCTTGTTGGGGGCTGAAAATGACAGTCTGGGGAAGCATCTTCTGTTGCTAAATTCTGCGATATGGTTGATACACAGTCATATTGGGTCTGTGATTGCTGAGTCCATAAATGTAGTTGACGGACTAGGTTTACCTAAAATACCCTTTAAGAAAAAGCTCTTGAAAGATGATTACAGAATTGAGACACCATCATTTAAAACTGCCTGAGGCAAACTCCTTTGAAAATTGCAGCAGTGGAGGGACAGAGAGAGAACCGCGTAGCCCTTGATTGTAGTGTCGTTCCCTCAGGACCCGTCCCCCCTCCTCCTCAGTTTCTCATCTGATATGAGAGAGAGCAGCAGTAAGATTCCTCATCTGTCTTATGAAAATCCGATTCTGAGTGGCTCTGATCAAACCCAGCTGGCTGTCAGCAGCGGTGGCCTTGTGTGGAGGGAGGGAGGCTTCTAAGGAGTCACTGGATGTGGAAGTGTCATGGGTGCTGCCGATCAAAGAGGCATTTTTTAATAAATATATATAAGAAAAAAAAAAAAGTAAGGATTTAGCATAAAAGAAATGTAGTTTGTCTTGTTTTTCCAGTGTAACATGAAGAGGATGAAATAGAATCAGGCACGCCTGCTCCTGAACATACTTCCACAGGAGCATCCTGAGAAGCTGCTTTCCTTGCCCCAGTAATGCTCTAATGCAAAGTCCCTCATCTCCAGCGTTGTTGAAGAGGGTTTTGTGTTTCTAAGTTCACCAGACCCTCTCAGGACACCTCATGCCTTCTCATCTGCTGCCCCACTACCTTCTGAGTATGTTTTAGCAGGGGAATACTGCAAAGGAACAGAGAACAGCCTTTGAAAAGAGGAAAACACATGTTACTGGAAAGGAGGGCAGGCATAGCACTCTGTCAGGGGGGCTGTTGGTAAGACAAGGAGCTGTGCTACCACTCTAAATGCTGATAACCTGAGGAGCATGGTGGACTCCAGATCCTGGGCGTGCCCCCCAATCTCTCTTGTCTTCTGCTGACGATGAATAAACCTATGCATTAAGAGATTCCTCACCTTTAAAGCCATCAGTGTCTACTCCTACTTCTTGCATAAGTACAAGCCATGCACTACTGCTTGTGAAGCCCTGCACTGAGCCCAGTGACACATCTGACAGGGGTGTTCTGTGCCTCTCCTCACACTTCAAATGACTGAAACTGGGGAGAGCCTTTGTGTCAGCAGCAGCCTTGGGAAGCAGCAGATATGCTTGATGCCTGTCCCCTGCAAGCTGTCAGGTGCAGAAGAAGCCATGCCACACGAAGCAGTCTGTGAAAGCACAACACTATTGAAGCAAGTAGAATGTCTCCTGGACCACCTGACCACCCAGCCAGTAATCCGTCTAGCTGAGATGCAATATTATGCAAGGCAAATGCATAACCTTTTAAGGCAAGGCTGTAGGGTCAGTACTGAATCTGCTGTATGACCTTCCCTAGATCCTGTGACTCCTCCGGCACCCGCTTACAGGGTGACTTTTCCCATCAGCTCGGCCAGGTTGTGCTGTTACCATTCTCTTCTCAGAAGGGTGTTTTGGGGCATGGGACACTCAGGTTATCTTCTGCTTGTCTCAGCTTTTGAGGCAGTGCCCTGGTAGCTGTGGTACTGCCTGCTTTTCACTCCACTGTTTTCATCTCCCTGCTGGCTGATCAGGCAGGTACGCTGCTCCATGTTGGCCTACTAGTAGGGCAATTTCAGTCAGGGAAAGACATCCCTATGAAATTAATGTCCAAGCATCCAAAGAAGCATTCTTTATTGTCTCCATTTGCCTGCTGCTCTCCTGAGAAAGCTTCCAAGAGGCTTCAAGCTTATTTGTGTGTTCAGCAGAAGCTGTATGTGTCCCTTATTCTTTATGGTTTTTTGAAGATTTTTTTTTTGCCTGTTGCTTTCCGCTTTTTTACTTTCTTTTTTTTTTTTTTAATTCTCCATTTTTCCACTTAGAGAGAAAAATTATTTATTGCATTGAGATGCGCTAATTAAAGCCATTTTCTGGTATTTGGTTACTGAAGTGTTTGATGTCTCTCTGACAAGACCATGAAATGCACAGAGTGTCCACAGGGACAGAATTTGCTGAACACGGTGCTTTGTAAATGAGGGGACACAGTGTCGCAGCAGCTCATGAATATGAAACGCCCATGATGCTACCTCAGTGGACTTGGGAACACAGATGAATCCTGTCATGTGCTAAATGAGACCAATTTCTTTCACTTAACTTCATCTTCAATCAGACCTTCCATTTGCCTGTTTAAAATTCCCCAAACGTGATGCAGAAGGTAACAGCATTCAGTAAAACAAAGTTTTGCAGCAGCAGAGAAATTGTAATTATTTCAGTTTTACATTTTATGAGCAAGCAACATAAACTAAAGTTAGTCTCATTTTTATACCTGCTCGGTGGTAGGAGACTGTCAGCTCCAGAAGCCACTACCCTCTTTGTGTTGTCTGGATATGGTGGTGTGTGCACAGGGAGGGCAGCACAGTCCCCACCACGAGAGTGTCCGTTCTGAACTGGCCTTTGAAACACTGACCCAGTTGGGGAAGGTGGATCAGACTATGTGAGATGGAGTCTTCTTTGTTTATGGGTGCCAGGATGTGGACTCAGGGTACTCTAAAAGCAGCTTAGGGATTAAGCAGCAACCACACACTGACTAACTGCAGGCCTAAATTGGAACATGGTTTCTAGATCCAGCTTTGCCAGTGATTTATTGCCTGACCGGGAAGAGATTCTGTCTGTCCCTGGAAGAGAATCTGTATGTCCCTATTTATGTGCCATCTTGTATCTAGCAGACAACTTAGTTCTTTGGGGCAAGGATCAGATCTTACTGTGAGTTTACAGGATTTTAAGAGACCCAGACTGCAGGTATTGCTACTAAACCAAAAGTCAGCTCTGCTTGGTAGGGGAGGTGCAATTTACCAACTTTCAGGAGCAGCTGGGTATTAGATTGGTACAGGTTCTCCCACCTCCTGCTCGTTGCTTTCTGTGGTTGTCTTCTTTGCCTGTCAGTAAGTTACTTGCTAAGAAGTAAAAAAAGTGATGGTTAGTACATGTACTTAAATATGAACACATAAACTCCTTTCTGTATGACTTGGAAAGCTGCTGTTCCTTGCTTATTGTTCGACTGTCTGCATGTAGCATGGGTTGCCTTCACTCTTTCCCCTTCATCTTTTCCTCCTTCCATTCACACACTTCTGTCTTATGTCATTGGTGCCTTGCCATAACTTAGTCACGAAGCTCTTTTTGTTTAAGACCTAGCTAAGTTCAGCTATTGAAATAAAATATTATTCTTCGTTTTATGCTGGGGCTTAGATGTTCTGGGACAATCAGTTTTGTGCAGTGACTTAACTCCCCAGTTAACCAACATTTGGTACTGGTGTCTCCTGCCCCACCATAACCTCCATATGAGTACACTAATTTTGGTTTTATTCTTTGTTCACTTGTTCATAATCATCTGGGAGGTGGAGGGGAGTTTGCATTTGTCATCTAGCATTTGGTGCTCACTCATCTTTGCACAGGCCATTTGTTCACTTCATGTTCACTACATTGCAGTGACTTGGTATCTGTGAAGGTGTGTCCTTTTGTGCAGTCATTTCTGAGGCTTGCCTACACGGGCATGAGAGCCTGGCCAGTAAAGTTTGTGTCAAGGTTCTGCACCAGAAACACAGGTTTATGGAAAATGATCTGAAGCCCCCACACTGAACAGGAGAGGAAAAATGTGGGTCACAGTGCAAAGCACACAGAGTGGGGGGGGGTTGTCTTGCAACTTTGTTGTTGGGAAAAGATGCAGTGTGAGATTGGGAGGACATAGTCCTGTGAACATTTCTGCATCTACTAATGTTATATGCAAAGCCTCCCTGCAGCTAGTGAGAATATTAAAAGTAGAGCATATGCCTACTCTCCTGCAGCACAATAGCGCATGTTGTGCTCTTCCCCCAGCAGCTGACATTGTACCACAGCTTAGCTATGTTACCAGAGCTTATAGGAAAAGATGTGAATCTCAAGAAGAGCAACAAAACAATTTGTTGTCAGGAGAATGAGTGGGGGTAAGGTTGGGTCCTTGGTGATAAGTGAGAACTGAGACACTTTGCAAACTGTACAGAGAGAGAATGGAGAGGGATTGTGCAGAAGTGGCACCATAGGAATTGGCAGAGGGAAGAGGTAATTATGAATAATGGGTGAAATAAAGACCGAAATATTTCAGGAATTATTTGCCCCTGATAGCAGTTAGCCCAGGGACCTGATATTTTCTTAAAATTTGTGACATTTCTGTACTGTTTCCTGTCAGTCTCACAGTCCTAAAGGGCATTGACTCTGCCTAGAAATGGGCAAGGCATCCGCACTTTGCAGCAAGAACAAGCGTGCACTGGCCTTTGTTGGAGGGGCTGGCAGGAGCCCCCAGAGCTTTTCCAGCTCTTCTGTCTGAAATATTTTCAAAGTGTCTATAAAATATTGTAGCCTTGAATTTCTTTTGGAAAGAATTTCTAAGTGATCGCCTGAATTTTGCTAATACAGAGTGGAGGTCATGCTCTGCAAGGGGTTTAGAAATCTCTCCATGGAATTCAATGGCAATGAGAAAAATCAGCACCGGAGAACCCAGGAGTCTTCGTGAACCTGCAAAATTTTAGGGACATCACTGATCAGGGCCCTAAGTTTACAACTTTTTCTAGTGTAAAAAAGAGATCAACAAAAACAAAAGAGAACTGGGAAGAGGAGACTCCTGAAATAGCTGCCAAAATGAGCACTGAGTGAAGAAATTCAGTTTTCTGCAAACACCTTTTACATTTCTACCATCAAAAGTGGATAAGGATCTGATCTTCTCCTGCTCTGTGGGTGAAGACAGCTCTGTTCCCAGGTAGTTTTTAATTTACTTGTGTTTGCTGAGAAACGTTTATAGTCTCATCCTAAATAGGATAAATTAGTTCAGGAGAGGTTAAATGGTTCTCATTCCCATGCTCAGTTTCCTGGACTTAACAGGGCACCTCTCCACAGGGCTTCATTCCCGCCTTGAACCAGTCTCACCAGGCTGTTCCCTCCTTGGTCCTTGTTGCTTATTACAGGGACTGTCGCCCACATTATCCCTGAGCAGACTTCACCAGCTGCCTCCACATGTTGCTCTGCCTGTCCCTAAAGATGCTTTTGTCCCCTAAATTTTGCTACAAGTTTTACCAAGAGCTGGGAGCTTCTTCAGGGAAAAGCCAGCAGGATAGCAGCTTCTACCAGCTATTGTCCTCACAAGCAGAGGCGGGGAGATCTGTCCCAAACTCCCAGCGACGCACAGGTGAGACATTCCTTGTGTGTGCCTCCTCTGTCTTAGGGACAGCCTAGGGGCTGTTGCTGCAGTTTCCCTTTAAATGTCTTTGGGAAGTTTGCTGCAGTTGGAGAGCCTCTTCACAGGCACCTGCTCCTTGGGCGGCTGGGGAGCTAGAAGGCACAGCTCTGCTGAGGCCGGCCAAGCTGTCACTCCTTTTGCCGTGGCCAGGCGCTCCTGACAGCCCCTGTCCCGCTCAGCCTTCCGCCAGGCAACCAATTAGCGAGAAATCCCACTGTGTGGCCAGCTCCGGACGGCCACCGCGCCAGGGCCCGGCTGACCCGTGCCCTGCTGCAGCTGGGCCGGGGCCGCCTCCCGGCCAGCGAGCGGGGGAGCGGCGGCCGTGCAGCAGGGGAGGGCAGCCGAGAACCTGCGCAGCTCTGACAGGCGGCCGGACAAGGGGCTTCTCGGGAAGACCCTGCCCAGAGCCCACGGCACCATAGGTGGGAATGTCTCTCCAGCTCCTGAATATTCATCTCAGCCTGGGCTGCAAAACGGGGCAAAGCCGGGCCCAGCTGCCTGCTGCCATCCAGCAGTAGCGTTGCTGCGCTGCTGGTAGAGCTGGGAGCAGGCTGCTCATTCCAGTGCTGAAGGGGCCAGCTCTGCCTGCACCCTGAGCAAGTGAAACCTTTTCCCTGAGCCAAACCAGCTTCTCCGTGGTCTGAGGGCTTGGGGTCTCTGGAGAGCCTTTGTGGCCTTGAGTCTTTAAAGGAGCTCTGTATTGCTGTACTCTGTTCTTGCTTTGTGCCTCCAGTTACTTTGCCTTCTCTTTCTCCTATTTTTGCACGAACTTTTTGCAGTGCTTTGTCAAATGACAAACTGTGCAATGCTTTCAGAGCCTTGATTCTTTAGCAGGATGCAAAGTACACTCAGTTCGTCCTTCTATCCTCAATTCTTTTGTTTCTAGCATCCTTTTTAGTTGGAGTAGCCATAGTCCTTGTGCTGGGAATACCCAGTGACCTTCAGCCATTCCAGGATGACTCTGGAAATCATGAAAAGGTTTGTGACAATACAACTACGCGTGTTCCCTAGTGTTTGTATCTGCTAGACCACCAGCACTTCCTTCCTGAGGAAGGTCACAGGCCTCTGCACAGCCTGAGACCCAAATAGCAGCTCCTTCAACATGTAGTGTTATGTGGATTCTCTCAGTTTTTGCCCCCCGTTTCATTTTTAACAGAGTCTAGGTGACTGATGTCTGAATAAATGATAACACATAACAAGCAAATTCTTGCTAGTTGATGATGGCAACGTAGGCAGCAAGGTTTAGTACAGCTGGCTTCTTTCAGCTTCAAGGTTGTGTTCAGATGCATAGTCCATGGCCTATAGAGCCCTACCTGGATTAATCTGCTCCTCTTGCAAGACTTCTTGTGACCTCAGACTTCAAAGTTTTATTGCCTTGTTTTAATATTAAACAATGTATTTTTAATTATTGCTAAATAACCCTTTCGTGTTTTCCTCTAATAATAAACAGGGAGCTTCATATCTGTGAAGCAAGGAAACCTTTGTCTTCAGTGAGAGGAGAGCACAACACTCCCCACTTAGTGCTGCTGCTTTCTCTTGTTGCAGACATTCCCGTGATCCCTGACTTGGAGGATGTCCAGGAGGAAGATCTGGCCATGCAAGTGGCAGCTCCCCCCAGGTAAGAGCACTGCCAGGTGCTCTTGAGGCTCTCATCAGCAGTGCAAACTGGCTAGTGAAATTAAACCCATCTTACTGATGCTCTTTGGATGTCAGCAGCAGTGCCGTGCAGCAGGATTTGGTGCTGTGTTTTGTGACAGTGGGACTCCAAGCTGAACAGTGCAAACTTCTTGTTTCCTATTACATGGAGAAAGCAATTACTGCATATTCTCTCTATATAAAAAACCTACATTAGAATAACGTATTTGATGTTGCAAAATTAAACTCTTAAAAGTAGGGAATTTCTTGATTTAAGGTTGCCTGCATAACCTCAAATGTCTCCAATACACGTGCATTATCACACACACTTTGATTATGATGGTCATAGGCTGCTTTGCCCTCCAAGGATATCTTTCTTACTCAAGTGTGTAGTTAATTTGCAAAGTACAATCCTGTTGTTTGAAGGTGCTGTCACAGTAGCCTTGGAGTCAGCTTAAGGGAAACCAGAAGGTTTTAAGAAATTAAAGTTTTTGGGGTTTTGTCTTAAACATACCAGGACAGTCTTCTCTCCTCTGTTGGGCCTATTGCCAAGGTCACAGACTGGGATATCTGTTGACCCTTATTTGAAGGGGTGGGATATATTACTCCTGGCCCAGATGCCTCTCTCACAAGTGTGGAGTAGTTACTGTAATTATATAGCTGTTAACAAAAAAAATTGACACTTTATAGTAGTAAATTTAAAATTACTGTGTCTCTCACTGGAGTTCATTTCTTTTGTCTTTTTTTTTTTTTTTTATCATGCAATCTGTATTCATAGTTTTCCTGCAGTAGAAAAGACAAGTGATTTTCATGGACAAACACAAGCAAATTCAATTAATAGAGGCCTTTTCTATAGTGTTGCACCACCTGTGAAGGCGAGTGTGGTACAGCAGTGTTATTACCCCACTACACCACGTTTTTCTTGGAAGGCTACGTTTTAAGAAGTCATATTTGATAGCTCTATTGCAGCTCAGACATGAAAATCCCAAAATCCCTACTATTCTGTAGCTTGTATGGTATTGCTCTCAGAGGCTCCTTTGCTAAGGCACTGGGGCTGTTTGAATGCTCACTACGGTCTTCTTTTCTTTCTAGCCCTTGCAGCTAGTCTATGGATCTTCTTTTGGCATGCTGGTTTCTCTGAGGGAGTCCATGGTTGTTCCACATCCTATTTCTATTCATGTGCGCAACCTGGTACATAGATTTGTCAATGATTGTTCATTTGTTGACTAAAAACTGTGCTTCTGTCTGGGTACATCCATCCCAAGAGTCTGCATGGGGGATGTGGACACTCAAGATGTCACCAGACTACTGTTCATGCCACCCTTCTCCTCACATGTGCTTCCACACTGACACGGGTTTGTTCTCTGACCCTTTCTGGCTGCAGTGTGCAGGTGAACCGAGTGCTGACCTACCATGACCTGGACAAAGATCTAATGAAATATGCTGCCTTCCAGACTCTGGTAAGTGGACGTTGCTATGGGCTGGCCAATGTAACTCCTTCTCCTTCCAGGCTCATGTCATCCTCCACAGTGATACTCAGCTGCACAAAATACACAGACTTACCATCCAAAGAACTTGCAGTCTCCCTGTAAGTCTGTTCCTCTCTGCAGCATGGCTTTTGTACTTGTTTGTGCCTGTAAATAATGTGGATATGGTGTCTGTTGCTCAGATGAGGTTCTTGGAGTTGTCCTGGACGAAGTGACCCTTATGAGGCAAATGTGGCAATGTCTAACAAATGTGTCTGGTGAAATGATCATGTCCATTTTCTCAGTGTCCGTAAGATTGTGACTCTCTATGTTCATAGGATGGGGAAGTAGACCTGAAGCTCCTCACCAAAGTTTTGGCTCCAGAGCATGAAATACGAGAGGTGAGTTTTTGTTTTGTGGGAATACCAACAAGGTAAAAGCTTCTTGTGTGTCTCAGACTGTACTAGGAAAGGAAGCCTTGTCAGTGGGGTGGACATGTGAGGAAGAGCTGGTCCAAGCTGTTGGAGGTTTGATTTCCCCAGCAGACGATTTTTAAGGTAGATGGTGCTTTCTTGGTGCGAGTTTATGGCATCGCTATGATTGGCCTCCTTCAGTATGAAGGAGATAGTCAGGAAAATGTGAAGGGCCTAGTACTGTCAGAGATCCCTGCAGAAACAGTGCTTCGTTTTGTCCTTTGGTAGCCACCATGAGCTACAGGTGGTTCTTCAGAAAAGTACAGAGGGACAAAGGCAGAAAGCATTTGGGGTTTGGGCGGGGGGGGCGGTTAAAGCAGTATGGAACAACCTCAATACAACTGGGTGGGCAGGAGCTCAGGACTTGCAGAAAAGGATTTCTGAAGCTTTGAACTGCACACGCTTCAGCGGAGGTGCAGAAGAGTGTAAGGGCTCCTTTCTATGCCCTTCCTGGGAGTATCTAATATTAACAAGTGTCAAAAAATATGTCCTTTTTGGAATTTTGGAACATGAATAATTTTGTCAATGTTTTAAAAGTGTAGCAGGGATTCACATTTCATTCTGGCTGGTATTCCTGTTCTAGCCAGCTGAATCTGAGACTTTGCTGGTCAGGGCAGTTGCCTTTTGGTTTCTCTCTTTGCTGTTCTGGCATTGTTCAGAGGACTTTGGGTGACACCAGTAACACGTCAGCATGTTTGTCTTTTTTCCTCTTGGTAGGATGACGTCACCTGGGATTGGGACCATCTCTTCACAGAGGTGTCCTCAGAACTAGTGACTGAGTGGGACCTGGGACAGTCGGAGAAGGAGGACCACCTCAGTCTCCTATAGAGCTCTGACACACCAGACATCTCATACATCCATCTCCTGTAAATAATTAAGCACTTAATTTTCTATTCACTTGTTTGTATTTGAGAATTTATTTCAGACATGAAAATAAATAGGACCTTGCTTCGTAGAAAAATTGTCTTGAGAGAAGTTTTGGTTATTTTTTAATAAGAATTTTTGTTCTCAAAAGAAATTAAGAATTCTAAGCACAATAAAATATTTACTCATAAACAGTCATTCCACTTCAGTAGCACCTCTACTGATAACTACAATGGTCAATCTTTCCTCTGTGGAAATGCAGACTGTCTAGAGTGGGCCATCATACAATGGAGTGTGGTTTGCACTGATGGCTATCAGAGAAGCTTAGGCTGATACGACTTGTTTTCACAGGACATCCAGGTTACCATCTTCCTCACAACATACACCTGATTTACATTTCATCCAGCAGCCTCCAGCCCTTCCTTGTTAGCTTAACCTCTCTCTTGGAACATTACCTCTGTATTGACTCAGGAAGCAGCATCACCTATTAAACTGCCACTTCTTACAGCACCTCTTTATACCTTGAGGTCTCCCAGCTAAATTCTGACCAGGCATAACCTCACTTAGCTTCTGCAATCACATGAAACCACAGCCTGAATGGAGATCGCTTCAGGCAATATGTAGTTTGCAAAGAAAATGTTTATTCCATGTGCGTGAAAGAATGGAGCCTGATGCTCTCAAACAAGGTAACTCCCTGGTGGGTGTCTCCTTGGAACCAAGTAACTCACTCTCATTGTCACCTAAAGAAAAACTCATTTAGCTGTTAATACCTTGTCCCTGTAGAACCATGGTCATTATTTGCAGGAAACGGTAACATTACTTCTAAACCAATGTCCTTCAAAGCCTTGTCCTGTTGGAGAATCTTGCTATATATTTCTGGGGAGTGCAGGTGCTGGGAGGAAGCTTGCTGTGCTGCTTTTCTTTGCTTGTTTGGTTGGTCTAATAGAGCGCTGCATTCCCACTTTTGTGACAGCAGGACAGGTCAAATAACTCACTGTGAATTCAGTATTCTGCAGAATTTCAGGTGAGAGTTGATATGTCAAACAACTTTACCAACAAAAGAGAAGCAGTTGGGCCCCACTCTGGGACCACAGAAATAAGGGGAGGCTTATCTGTCTTAAAGGAGACACTAAGTTTTTTACAACCAAGACATGTCTCCTATA
The DNA here is from genome assembly GCA_013397055.1 of Pachycephala philippinensis. Lineage (NCBI taxonomy): Eukaryota > Metazoa > Chordata > Aves > Passeriformes > Pachycephala > Pachycephala philippinensis. Next base: position 859,410 of record VWZT01004883.1, on the reverse strand, counting down.
ACTAGAAAACTAAGTGAGGCAGAAGCTTGGGAGGCCATTATACGGAAGACAGTCTGAAAGTCTTTCTCTGAGCAGAGAAACCTGTTTTGGTAGGAGCAGAAACTTCCCAGGTGAGCTAGTATCTACTTTTCTGTGACACTTATGTTTCCTGTCCGAAGAGAATTTAGAATGCTTTGTACGTTCCAGGAAAAAATTTGAATTCAGCAAACTAAAATAGGTTAGTAAACCAGACAACAAGCCAGTCTGAGAGGAAAAATAATGGGTGCTGTTGGCTACCTGCCTCAGCTGGGAACCCTGGGTGGGGATACTCTGGGGTGGGAAGCAGGTGTGTGTGGGCCAGGCCTGTGCCCAGTCTGCGACTTTGGGAACCCAGCAAATACCTGAGCAGAGCTGGAGAGAAGGGCTTGAAAAAAATGCCAGTCTCATCTATTTTATGGCAGGAAGAGATAGCTTTGCTTATTTAGTCTGACCTGCTATAATACAGGCCATGGCAGAATCCAGTGAGATGGGGCTGAGCTTTGCCTATCTTCTGGAAAGGCAGACAATATATTTAAAACTCTCTCCTAGTTGGTTTTTTAATAGATGATTGCCCTTATGGTTTAAAATCTGCTTTATTTCTAGACTCAGTTTTTGAGTTTCATTTTTTTCTTGAGCCTGCTTGCTTTTACCTTTCCACAGCCATGCTGTCAGATATTTTCTCCTTGCTTCAGTATTTATGTGCACTGGGATCAAGTTGTCTCTTTAATTTCCTTCAATAAACTTAATAGACTGAGACTTGTTTCCATGTCTCTTCAATTCCTTCTACAGCTGGCGGAGGGGAGGTGGGTGTTGGGCTCCTGGCCCTTCTCCAGTAAGCTGCTCCCACCCACCTTCCTTCCACAGTTCTGTTTTGGTTGCAGTGTTGGGAAGATGAATAAGACCTGTTGCTTCTTCTTTCTCAAGTCCTGGTGCTGTCACATGCCTGTTACTGTCCTTGCTAAAGAGAAACAATGAGCTGCTCTTTCATGCCCCGGCTCGCGGTGATGCACCAGCGTGTATTGGCTGTGACAAAGCTGCCTCAGGAACCCGCATTTCTGACAAGTCCCATGGAAAGAGCGTGCAAGAGAGGAAATGGTGTAACTTTTTCTTGTAGACTGCAAAGGTGTAGCTCTGGTTGATCCTCAGGCGAGATAAGAAGTGAGAGCAGTTTTCAAAACAGTGCACCCAGTTCCTAGGAACTCAGATCAGCCCTCTGGGCTGTGCCTGGCCAAGGCATAGAACAGTATTCCCTTGCTGGTCTCCACAGACCCTGTATTGCAGAGGAGTAATGCAAGGTGCAGTGGTGCTGCATAACGAATCTTTGGCAGAATCAGGGTTAGAAATCAAGAACCTCCAGTTCCCAGTTCAAACATGGCTTTCAGATACCTGGCAAGTGTTTTCCATCTTCAATTCAAAGATGGCAATTCAGTGTAGAGAGTCTTGCTTAGTCTTTGTTCTGCTCTGTACTTACATTGCTGAGGAAGAGCTGTAAACCTGTCACTGTGTGTGTCAACAGCATGTTTAGCTCAGTGAGCAGGCATGAGGTGTCTGCCCAGGGACTTGCTGGGATTCTGGATGGGTGTAAATACCTACCTGCAGATAGCTTCTGGCAGACTCAGAGCTCAGTACAGCAATACTGGGCAAATGGTGAGCCTCATCACAGATAGAGTAAAAGAAGTACATAAAGGAAAAATTAAATCTAGGTCCTATCAGTTTTAGAAATCTCTGGTTTTGCTTGTAATAATACATATGATACTTACAGACTTTCTTGGTTGAGATGCCTTACTAGAGTGCAGTTTGTCAGTGATGGGGGAATATTGGGGCTGAGACAGCCTAGGCAACACTGGAAAAAAAAATGGAGTAAATAAAAACTGAAAAAAGGCCAGACCCAGCAGCTTTCCATTAAAGAACCTCTTAAAGGGACTCCGGCTGGCTGTTTTATTAAGTGTGACAAAGTGACTGGAGGTGGGGGGGAGCTCCTATGTTAATAAGTTGGAAAAGCACTGCCGTTCCTCTCTCCAAAGCATCTCAGGGAAAGTGGAATTAATTCATGGCATATGCTCCCAGCATCTGCCGCGGTGACCCGGAGTGGCGGGAGCCGAGCGCCAGGCAGTGCGAGCCAGAGCCTGTATTCCCAGCTCCTCTCCCGGGCCTTGCGCGGGGCTGCTGCCTGTGGCTGGGCGTGGGGGCGGCGTGGCTGCTCCGGCGGAACGCACAGCCAGCTGCCAGCCTGCCGCTGGCCTGTGCGGGTCACAGCCCGATACACAGTATTTCTGCCACTGAGGGAGACATCCTCTAAGCTTGGGAAGGGAGAAGGGGATGTTTGGATATAAAAGAGACCGGTTTGAATGGAAGCTAGTCCAGTTTGTTCCAAACAGCATCGATTGCTCCCACAACATTCCCTGACCAAGACCTCCCTTCTCCAGCCACCTGACTTGTTCTGTGTCTTGCTATGAGGTTCTGAGTCCTCAGTTTTTCTCTTCCTTCTTTCCCACTGCATCTTTACAGATGATTTGATCCTCTCCTCCAGAGAGAGGAGAGACATTGTATTTGGTGTTAGATGGGATTTCATTCTCTGTTTAATGGCTTCTGGGAAGTAACTTTTCACACCTTATTTCCCCTTGACTGACCCAGACCACTAGTACAGGGTGCTGTGGTAAACTGCCTGTGCTTCATGATCTGCCTGTGAGCTTTCCCTCAGGAAAGCGCAGCCAGAGCCAACCCTCCGGCCACATCCTTCCACCTTTTTGGATGACTGCCTGAGATATGGGACACTTTCATGGCCTGGAGAGCTGACAGAGCCAGGAGAAACTGGAGTGGTGGGTGATCCCCAGGCAGGGCAGAGATGTCCCATGCAGCTTCTGTGCTCTCCCAGCAACTGCTCCTTGCAGCTTCTCCACTTGTGCTGCCTTTTGAAATGTGGTGCCCCAGTCCTGGGCTGTGCAGGGATGGTGCTGTGCTGAGTGAGGGCCAAGGTGTGGCAACATGGGGGATCCACAACTGGCTGCCCTGGTGAGACCAGTCCTCTCAGGGCCATGCTTTATCCAGGGGGATGACCTGCACTCCTGGCAGTCACAACCTAGGAAGCATCCTGATTGATTCAGTCATGAATGCTGTGTGGCATGGACGTCCAGAGCTCCCGAGCCCACTAATCTCTCTGCCATGATCCCTGGGGAGATGAAACATTTCCTCCTAGTGCCCTGCTACTTGCATCTGCCCCAGCAGGCTGCTCTGCACAGACCTCACTGGGGCCAGAACAGCTCCAGGCCATGGGCCCTCTTATCAGGCTCCATCTCCTGTCACTTTCAGGACCACTTCATTATCCTTTTATTAGCCCTCTTCTCCTGCTTATCGTTATTAATAATCACACTGGATCAGCTGGAGTGCTGACAGCTGCCCCTTGTCTATTCTTTCTGTCTATTTTAATCCTGCCTGCTTATCTGAAAGAAACCTGATCCTTTTTCTTTTAATTAAAGAAATTTGGTGAGCCAGCCCCTCCTCCATGCAGAGATAGGACTGATCACACCAGTGATATGGAGGGAGCAGGAAAAGGGGGAGATTACTGGGTGACAGTGTTTTCCACAGCCCAAAGATAGGGAATGTCAGAGTAGAGGCTGGAAGAGATTAAGGCTCATGTGATGTGGGAAGAAACACAGCACTGGATCACTGTGAGGTACTTATTTTGAGGTCTCTCTGTCTGGTCCAGTGTATTGATGCAGGGCTGTGTGACTACACTGCACCAATTGAAGACAAGGGAGGCCTGTTCACCTCTCTCTGTTTAGTGTGGGTGGCACTGCCAGGCTCAGAGCCTGTGTGAGTGGGCTGTATGAGTGGCCAGGGCTGCTGGGATCACTGCAGTTCCTACAGGGTCTAGAGGAGTTTGTTTCTCAGTGCTTTATAGTGCTGCCAGAACATGCAAGTGCTGGTCTTCACAGTGATGCTCCTGCTTTGTGCTCCCACAGGCATTGCTTCCTGGAGCCACCGATCTCATTCTAGTCTCTTAAAAATGCCTCGCTGGGCAGTTTGCTTGAGCTGAAATATTTGTGTTGTCTGTAGGGACAGGTCACTCAAGAAAGGGCTGTGCAAATAGGCTGGGAGAAAATTGTTGTGCTAATTCGCACTTTTATGAACCCATAAACTCAAATCTGCATTCATTGCAATCTGCAAAGTGACTGAAGTGTGGGCTGAAATGCTTAGAAAGTGTTAATCAGGGGTCCGTAACAAAGCAAAACTCTCTGAAGTGCAGCAGCCCGAGCTTGGCCATAAGCAGCAGGAGTATTCAACCTTAGCACTAAACAGGCCGATGCTTTGGCTCTCAAACGCTTCATTTCAGATGCACAAGTTGCAGGTTGACTGAATGCGTATGTACCCTCTGCTACAGAATATGGCAGCTGGCTCAGATTTGTAGGCTGCTTCACCCGAGAGGCTGTGGGCCCAGGAAGGGTATAGGGCAGAACTTCCTGATGCTAAAGCGAGGGTGTAGCTCTGAAATCCTGTCAAGCAGAGCCATGCTGGCTTCTGTCCCCGTGCTTCTGTTGCTTGTGAGTATTGCAGCTGAGTGGGATGAACATTAACCTGCAGTTCAGATGTTGGTGATGGAACTGCCACAGTACAAACCCATGTATGTGGCTTCACAGATCCTTTAAAAATATGTGGTTCTCTAGCAATCACAGGCAAGAATTGTGTATGATGACATTTATGTTGTTGCTTCCATGTAAAATGTCCTGCTGTTTACAGAAAATCTCTTCATCATTTCTTAATGTTGAACAAAATGTTTGAAAGATGAGAAAATTCAGGATTCACTTGTCTAAACTGACATACTAGTAACTGATCAGCTTTTATTATCTGACCCTGCTCCTTCAGCAAAAATCATTCCTCTTTTGGACCCAGGTAAGGAAAATTCTCAGGTTGGTTTTTGGCCCTGAAATGATGAGGGACACTGGTTTTGGTGTTGTGGGACATTTTGAATCAGCCAAAAGAGATGGACTTGCAGTACATGTGATAGACTGAATCTTGCTCTGATCATCACCCTGACCAGCAGAACTACTCACAAAGCCAGGAAAATGCCTTGAGAAATTGCCAAAGAATTTGATCCAGGTCAGGCAACCTTCTCAGTGCCTGGAGTTCCAAAGCCAAATTAGAGCTAAGCTTATGGCTCCCTGTGGCCTGCGAGGTTGTATGTACAGATGGCTGTAGGCTTGGTGAATCAACCTCACAAATAAATGGGCAATAATAGTTCAGGCTATGGTAGCTGTACCAGAGCTCACTCACTGCTAGTCCAGATAGCAAAACCCCATCTAACCCAGAGGGACGAGAAGCAGCCTGGACTTGCCCTGCTGAGTGCTGTAAATCCTCTTCTTTAGGATTTGAGCTAGTTCCTTTAAAGACTCTCTAGTATTGCCCCTCTATATTGCTCTATGCCCCCAGAGATACTCTTACTCACTTCTATGGCTTTCAAACCCATAGTCCCCAAGACTTCTGTGTGTCCCTGCGCATAGGGGATTGGATGCTCTTCATTTCATACAGAGGGACCAGAATTGTAGGCTGATAATTCAAGTTCTCCAGGGTCCCACAGTGAGACTGTGACACAGCTAGGAAGCGAATTCAGCCCCTCTGAGCATCTGTCCCATTTCACAGCCATACTACTTCACTAACTGAAATTATGCACAAGGCCAATATATTTGTTTATTTTGATTTTCAGCCAAGAGCTGGTTTCAGGCTACAGATCTCCTTCCAGATTTTCATAAACACAAAGTAAATCTTTATAGTCTCTGTACAAAACATCTTCCCCGGGAACAGCACAGCACACTTCTCACCTGGTAGTATGCCTGCTAAGATAGGAAATTGTAATAATGTCCTGCAAAAACTGCTTTCTACCATAAGGCTGCTCTGCTTATCCCTGAAATAGGGAAAGGGATGAGTTTTGAATGAGCCCTACTATTTTCCAGTGCAAACTCTGGAAGTCTGAAGCCAATAGGGCTCTTCAGCCTGCTGATGTCTCTCTCTACCAGAGAGAGTTCTTCTGCTGAGTTCAGCAGAAGATGACCACAAAGTAGGGATGGAAAATCTCCATGCTGAGAGATGCACAGGCCGTTCAGAAAGGCTTTGGTAAGTCACACAGTAGCACACTGCCTTAAGATTAACCACGTAAATGTGGTGGGATTTTTTGGTTGGTTGGTTGGTTTCTTAAGTCACATGGTGGTCAAGAGCCTTTAACAAAACTATGGGCCCTGCCTGTTCCAGGGCCTGTAGGCTCTTGTCAGAGGGTATCCCAGCCCCAACATAGTTCTTAATCAAGTGGGACTGGTTAAAACAGGTTGTGGCACTGTCTGTGACGGCTTCTTGTGACATAAAACAAGCAGAGAGCGAGCTCTGTAAGATGCCTATGACTTGCATGACATGCAATTGAGTATGGAGTTTGGAGAATATTGTTCAGTAAAGGCAACGTCACATTACGCAAACGTACCTGGAATAGTTGTGTGGGTCTAAAACATCCATCCTTAACTTGTCAGATAAACGGGTTTTTTGTTTACATAAATATCTCTGTCATACTGGATACAGGCCTTTCCTTGGGTGGTGGTGTCCCTGTGCCATGTAGAGCATACCTATATCTCACCAGCTGAGCAGGTTCTGTCTTGTTGGGCCCAGGGATCTGTTTGTCTATCAGTATAACGTGCTCACGCACCAGTGATGGCTGGGGTTGGAAGTATTTATGGCAATTAAAATGTTTTGCCTGGAAGCTGTTTTGGGGCTTTTTTGAAGTGAGGATTTTCAGACTTCAAGGTGTTAACAGCCCCTCTAAACGGTTTTGTTTTTTAATTGCAGCAAATGACTGTGGAGCCATTAAACATTCGCCTCTCTGCAGTTGTTTCTAAGCCCTTTCAGTCCTTCTTCTATTTATTCTGTTTAATTCAGTCAGGTAGCTTCAGGGCAGTGAAGATCAATACTTTGCTTTGATAGAAAAGAGTCAGGTTTGAAACATAGAGATAAAACTGACACATTTTGTATAAATTTAATTAAAAATGCACCTTTAGTGGCTTGTTGCAAGCACAAAGCCAGCCCTCCATCTAGCTATCACTCTGCCTCACTCTCTGTCTCTCTCTTTCCTTTCTTGTTCCTAACAGGAAGATCTCTGAATCTGCCTCACCAACAAAGCATCTCGTTTTATGATTTTTGTCTTGAAAGTTTAGCACTGAGGGAGCAGGATAGAAGGGATGTGAAATTCTAAACAGACCTTCTGCTCTCTCCCTGGTCCCATTCCTTTTGGTGGTGGTGGCTGGGGGGACAGGGAAGGAGCCAGCTCCCCAGTGGAGAAAGGAGGGGGAAGAGGCAAAAAAAAAATTTTTTTTTTTAAACCCAGCAGATTGGACACCCTGGGGCACTTTCTGTTTGGATCTGTAGCTTTCCTCCATTCTCGCCCCCTCTTCGTGCTTTGTTAAACTGAGAATTATTTTTCTGACTACATGTGCATCCCTGATCCCACTAGGACAGTGCTGGCGACAAGGCAGTGTCTTTATTCTCTCCTTCTTTTTCCTCTCCTGCTCCCCCTCATTTCTTCCCTCTCCCTCTCTCCCTAACCCTGCTGCCAGTGGGCACATTTGTCTTGTGTTTTATAATATGGCCCCTTTCACCCCCTTCCCCTGCATCTCTCTCTCTCTCTCTCTCTCTCAATCCTGTTTGGCTCGGTTCATTTTTCACTTGAGTGCCTTTCCTCCCAGATTCCCCTCTGCTCCAGCCTCCCTCTGCTCAACACCAATAAAACACACACAACACAGGTAGAACAAGGTGCCAGGGCTCAGTGTGACAAACGACTCACATACCACTCAATAACCAGGGCTGTAAATTGCCCTCTCTTCACCCTCTGCCGCCTTCTGGGGACAGCAGCTTGGCTGGGCCCTTGCGAAATGGGCTGTCCTGATACAGGGTGGGATCGGGAAGTCCAGTGGGAATTGGACACTGCCACCACCGGGGCAGAGACTTTTCCAGTGTTGTCTTTTGGGGTTGTGGGATTTAGTGTCTCTGATTCACTCCCCATAGGGCCTTGCATCCCAAGGGGCCCCAGGGACTTGTTGGAAAATGGGAGTTGTGCCACAAGGGGTGTGAATGACCTGCCTGACCTACACACCACCTATTTAAGTCATATTTTGAGGCTAAGAATTTCAAGACTTGTTCCATCCATACAAGCTTTGTGAGGGCTTTAAAGGGAAGGATGATTCCTGAGAGTCTCTCTGTTCCTGGGCTGGCAGCTCTGGCTGAGCACCACGTCACGTCTGAGAGCAGGGCCTCCTGTTCCCTGTGTCTGCACCAACCCAGTTTAAGCACCTCAGACACCTACTCCCTGCTGCTGATCCATGGCATGGCCTTTCCTGGGAAATAGAATCGCCCTGGCTATGCACTCACACTGCACATTGTGTTGCTGCAGTGCTCACATGGGCTTGGTGCTGTGCACTCGTGTTCGAACAAACTTACAGGAGGGAGAAGTAAACCATCACCTGAGAAAAATAGACCACTTGCCAAGGAACAGGCAAGGGCAAAGTGTGTAACAAAATAAATGTGAACAGCACCTCTCACCAGCCATCAGCACCTGCAATTGGCTTCTTCCTGTGTCTTTGGAAGCCCCATCAAGAGCAGTGGCATTAAAGAGCACGTGGAAAATGCATGGTACATTATGGATGGTGTGGAGAAAAAGAGTGAAGGGATACAAAGCAGGTGTCATTGGGGGAAGCTGGACAGAAAGAAAGGAAAGGATCTAGAAGATAATAAGCTTGATGCTCATGCACAGACCAGGTGAGCTTGTGAAGAAGGCTGAAGGACAAAGAGGCACAGCTGCATATAGTGAAGAAGCAGCAGCAAAACTTAACCTGGATGATGGGGCAAAGGAAAGATGGTGTCTGCCTGCCTCTCCATGGGCCCGGGTGATCTGGGGGGGTGTGCGTGTGGCTGTCTATGGGTCAGCATGCAGGCAGTGCCCAGCTTGAGGCAGAACAGAGGCTTTCAGATCCAGCCGCAGGGAGCAACATGCAGCTGCTGCACAGAAATGTACTCTTTGAATTCCATTGTGTCTGACTTCAGCTGTCAAACTGCAGTTGCTGTGAATTTTGCTTGAGAATCAGAAGATTCTGTACAGGTGGTGCCGAGTTGTTCAACAAGATGCAAAGTGGGGTCCATGCCCAATGGATTTCAGGTGCCAACCGCTCTTGTCTTAGGTAATTGCCAGCTCTGGCAGATGTGCATGTTTTCTGTTACTGGTTTCATTTGGCTCTGGGATTCCTCACCATCCTCACCTGAGTTAATTTGTGGCAGTAATATATGTAGAACTTCTAGCCTCGTACTTGTAGGAGGCTGCATTTCAGCTGTGAGTGAAGAGCGTGTTTTGTAATTTTTTTACTAGTGCGTTAGCTTGTCAGTGTAAAAGGAAAATACTCATCTTTGTATCGCCCTGTGCCTTAGCCTGTGCTGGTGTCTCTGCTCTGCATCTCAGGCTGCCCGGTTTTACCAGCAGTAAAAGCAGAGTTTCCTTGCTGAGCTGAAGCGCGATGGGTTAACTCTGTCAGTTTGTCTCCATAATACCGGCTGGAACACCAGTTAAGGTCCTCCTGAGTGATTCGTGGAGGTGAGTGCTGAGGGCTGGTTTCTCAGGGAGTGCGCCGAGAAGGAGCGTGCCGCACAGTGCGCGTCTGCAGACGGACAACTCTCGCGTCTGTTGCCTTTAATCACGGCAAATGAAAGTTTCTAAACAGCGGAGGATGCCAGGCTTTGTGTTCTGCCACCGGAGCTGCCTCTGCGCCGCCGTCAGTGCCGGTAATTGCAGACAGAAGCTGCTTTGTGTTAAAATGGCATCGGTAATTGAAACGGAATTCAGAATCAGGACCCTGCAGGCACCGCTCGGTGAAAGAAGAAATAAAGATCGTTTGGGTCACATCTTTTGTAATTTGCGTTTAATAATCGTACCAGGAGGTACATACAAAGGGAGAGGAGAGATAAGACACAGCCCACTCCCCCTCCTCGCTCTGCCTTGCAGCCTTCCCACGGAGTGGGGGAGCCTGGTGGGAACCCCGCCCCCCCCTCGCCTGCGCTGGGTGGTGGGAGGGCTGCCGGCTCCCTGCCACCGCGGCTCGGGGCTGCTTGTGAGGCCAAGCCGGTACTGCTCACTGGCAGCCAGAAGGAGAAACGGCTCCTTGGGGTCGTGTTAAACTGGATGCTCAAGTTCTGGTCTTATGGTTAGGCTGAGGATTTATGGGCCCAGATGCTGGCTCTTGCCCAGTGGGTCTGGCTCAGCTCTGCGCATCGGAGGGTGCTCCACTGGTTTGCAGTATCTGAGTTCCCCATTGAAATGGGATCCTTTTTGTATCCTGCAATGGGCTTCTGCAGTTATGCCTGTACAAGTATATTCAAGAAAATGCAAGCTGTAGGATATGGCTCATGCTGAAATGTCCCAAACTTCTCCCACCACAGCACAAGGCCTTCTCTGTTCTGCTTCTGGGAAATGGAATGTGCTCCCCACAAATTTCAGCCAGGCTGGGCCTGAGAAGGCACAAGCTGATGGGCACCAGCACCGTGCCAGGAGCCTGCCCATGCTCAAAAAGCCCCAGTACTAGAGCCTGTGCCCTGGTACATTCACTAGAGTGGATGCAGCCTTGTGGTTTCCTTCTTGACCTGTTTTGATCTCAGGATATTGGAGTTACCAGGGAAAAGCCATGTAGCAACAAAAATATTGCAGAGATGCTCAGGAGAGGACTGCTGTACAAGACACAAAGATCAGAGACTGTGAGGAAAATGTGGGTGCATACTGAGTGCAGGTAAATTCTGTTCTTTTTGGCTTCATGCTGTGCTTAGCTGATGCTTGTTTGGCCCTGGAAGAAGACAGATGCAGTCTCTCTTTCCTTCATATTAAAGTGCACAACAGTGCTTGTGCTGTGGCCTGTGCTGCTCTCAGGCTGCCTGTTAGAGCAGGACAGTGGGTTGGATGATCCTTTGGACTAAGCTGGTACAGCCTATTTCTCTCATGCTCCGGGCAGCTGGTCATGGTGTGTTTCTGCTGTGCTCACCATGGAGGTTGGGTTGAAGGCCCCAGAGAAGTCACAGCAGGGTGATGATACAGATCCTTTCTTTCAGCCTCAAACTGTCCAGGGGCATTCAGCTGCTCTTACAGTGCCCAAAGTGTGCACTCATAAGTCTCTGCTCTGAAGACTGCATCATCCAATACAGGGTTGCCTTGTTCCCCTTAACCCATGCCCCTGATCCTGAAGGACCTAAACCTGTCAGATACCTCCACAATAATCTCTAGGGTGGTCGAGACCTATGACATGTCATCTAGATTATGAGAACCAAGAAGATCTGGTTCTATGACCATACAGTCTGCTGATCTGCCCTGTGATTTCCCTTAGCTTTGCCTCTGTTGAGCCCTGCTGTAGTGCAAATATAACCCAGATTTCTTCTTCAGTAAAAAAACCCAGCACCACTTTTATTTCTTGTGCCAAACCCAACCACAGCAAACACACACCTAAGAAATAGCAGTTTCCATTCACACGTATTCCACTTTGGTGTTGTTAAAACCCAGTGACGACCTGGGAGCTACTCTAAATCCAGATGAGATGAACACAGATGCAAGCAGAAACAGTCCATTCCACCCTTGAATAGTCAGTCTCTTAACCCTAGATTTCTAGTCCATTATGGGGAACAAACTCAGCTCTGTTTACCTTTGTTGGTGTCCTGTTAATCTCAGTGGAAAGGAGCACATGTTACTGCCTGGGTTTATTTCATGCAATGTACATTTTCTCTACCATTAGGCTTGGCTCAGGGACAGGGTTCATTGTCACCTGTGAGGATACAAAGGAGACATCTCCAATGTCCAGCAGCTCCCCTGTGCTCTGTATTGGTGCTGTAACCTCATGATTTCCCTTGCACACAAACTCTGCATTTCTTTCTTAAGTTGCTCCTGGCAGCTCACCATTTCACAGTTCTTGCCTATGGCCAGGAAGAGCATCATCTGTCAGCTACATCTGGAGCTGCCATCCTGCCTTCTCCCAAGGAGCCCAAGGGGTACTTATCAGAGGGCCAGAGCAGCAGTTGTGACAGGAGAAATTTAGGCTGGGGAGAGGTACCTTGACTTCTTCTAGTTATAATTGCAAGGAAGAATCTTGTTAAATTTTAAGAGCCAATATCCTGATTTTTATTTAGCTGACAGAAGGCTAAACGTGACTTGGCATCCCCCTGCTCAAATGTTGTCAGTAAGTACTCAGAAGTAAATACCCAGACACTTGAAATCAGATGAGGGAGAGCATGTGAAAGAGGTAAAGAGTTTCTCATCTTGGTGGAGAGTGTGTCCAAGCTCTGTGTAACTACATGCAGACACCCAACCTTTCCTTTTTGCCTGAGAAACTAAGGCTGTATTAGCCTTTAAGGGGCTGTCCCTAAGTGGCTGAGGTGATCCATCAAAGGAACTGTGGATGCTTTTCTCTCCAAGCCCTCCTCTCACTTCATACATGGCAAGGATTTAGCAAGCATCACCACATTAATCCTGTTCCTTGCCAGCACTTCAAGAAATGACAGTGTCACAGCCCTGCAAAGATACCCAGGTGAGCTGCAGTGCTGCATATGCATGGCCTTCTGGCTGGGCATGTTTATTCTACAGTGTCATCAGCCATGGTGAGGTGCTGTGGCAATACTCCCCTACTACTTTCTTCTCTCCTTGGTTCAGTCCCAAATCCTCAGGTCCAGTTTTGGCATCTCCACACTCTTCCTCAATCTAGAGGAGAACTAGAGATCTTAGGTGGGTGGCCACATGTTAGGTGATAGAGAGAAGACAGATCTTGAAGAAGAAATGAGCCCTTCAGGCCTCACCTTGCTTTAGTAATGGTCTTGGGAGACGGTTTTTTTGGACCTGCTGTTTGGCCTTCTGACAGCTGTGTCTCCTTTACGCTGTTCTGTTAGAGCTCTTTTTCTGTGTTGCAGAAGGTGTCGTTACGAGGAGGAGACCACAAAACTGTTGAAAACATCTTTCCTGTACACCTTTCTCACACACCCCTTCCATCACTACCCATCCCCACACAGGGATTACATTTGCACTTCCCACACACTCACCTGGGAACCCCATACACCCACACTTACACACACACTGACACAGATGCACCAGAGTCTTATTTTCTGTGTTCCCCGACCTTCCTTTCCTCCTCCCATCTGTTTGTTGAATAATTCCTGGCTAAGTAACTTTCTCTGGGCAGCCCCTGGGCTGGGGCACAGGGACTTGCCCCCTCTCCCCGCTGGCTGTCCAGGGGGCCTTTGAACATGTGTTTCTGGGAGGCAGACACCAGCTGGCTGGGTGACATTTGCATAGTCAGCTAAAAGCCCATGAGCTGAGCTGGGAACGTCTGGAGGAGCCCATGGCAGGATGGAGGGAAGAGGGAAGCGCTGGTCAGCTCGAGGTCAGCTGGAACAGATTTCTCAACAAACAGACAGATGGAGAAAGGAGATGAGGGGTGGGGGGAGCACGCAAAGACTTCAACATCAAATATATAAGTCACTAAATGCAGTATAAGTGACCAGTGTGCCTATGGGCATGGCAGTCACCGTGCTGCTTCCTTCCAGTCCCATGGGATGCATGCATGGAGTGAGCACAGGCTCTCATTGCTCTTGGTGCCAGCAAGGGGAACAGGGTGGACCATGGAGCAGGGAAGGGGCAGGGAGAGGCATGGGACTCTATGGGGTCCCAATGCTGTGAAGCAGCAGCAGGAGCTGGAGGCTCCATGTAGCCTCCTGCAGTGAGCCAAAGGGGCCCTGTTGCCGGAGCTTCATCCAGGCACCAGCAGGGCTGCCATGAGTGTGAGGACAGACCCCCAGTTTGTCTGGCCACACTGAGCTTACAAAGCATCACCCAGCTTGGCAGGTTTGGGACTGGGGTTTTTACAGTCCCAAGCACAAGGTACCTTCATGGTACAGACCCCCCCGTCCCTTTTGTTCCTGCCTGCTGTTTGCCCCGCTTCTCCCCCCACTCCAGCTAATTTCATTGGACTGAAAATAATAAAGCAATCTGTATGGTTTTGCTCCTACAAGGACATGTCTTTGCCATTCCAAAATAACAGCAAAACATATTTATGAGCCCCTGTGCTGCCTTTGCCCTCTCTGCTGATCACTGTTCCCGGCTGCCTGCCTGCTTTCACGCTCTCTTCCGTCTGCACAGCCCATTCCTCAGGACAGAAAATACACTTTAGTTTTTCATCCCATGGCACCTTTTGGAGCGCTGGAGAAAAAAGCACTTCCTTAGCATGGGAATTGCTCAGGCAGAGAGAACTTGTGTCCCCAGTGCTTAGAGTGGCCACAATTGAATACTTCAGGAAAAAAAGGCCAAGAAATGCTATAATGGACAATTAGGGGCTAAGCCACCCAGAGATTACTGTTTTTCTCCTTCCAAGGTGTTCAGCAGTTGCCACATGTCCTTGACCAGGAAGGTTCAAAAATTACATGTTGTCTTTAAAATCCTGGGCTTACATCCTCCATATGCCATTGGCAACTGCTAGAGGCTAGTTATGTGCTGTAGTAAGAGGTATTCCCATTACATACCCCTTTTTGTTTTATTCTTCAGGAGAAATGGAAATGCAATGCATTTGTATAATTTTTAATGCACTTTGAGGGAATTGGTGGGTTTTGCTCTTTTTTTTTCCCTAATGCTGTTGCCTACATAGTGCTAAATCCTCTCCTGAGGGCTGCAAACACGTTACACATGTTCCCCATGACGAGTGCAGGCAGACAGATGTTACAGGAATGTGTAAGGAAGGCTGTCACCCAGGGCCAGCTAAAGTGGGGAAATTGCACATAAACTCCTTGTGTGTATGATCCCATCCCATGTAAAGGGTGTCTGTACCAGAAGCAAAACTGACAGGGTCCTGATGGCACCAATAGGCCTTAATTGCACTGGTCTCACCTGGGACCCACACCCAGATCCAGGAGCTCCATTTAAGCTCAGCTGGGCTGCTCATTGCCTTTCTGAGCTGTGCTGTGGTTCTGCCTCTCTCTAGCCTGGCCTCATCTCCTGACCTCAGACCTATCCTGCAGCAGTGTCCTCAGCCCCAGCTCTTGCTGCTCCTGATGGGACTCCCTGCATGAGCCCTGGGCTTGGTTCATGACTTTGCCATGCTGGGGCCATGGATGGGCCCTGTTACCAGCACTCAGATTTGCCTCTGAGCACCTGTTCCAGTGCTGCAGGACCATGCCTTGATCAGTGAGGGTGCCGTCTGGGCTGGGATCATCCTTGGCTATGATCCCACGCCAGAACTTCATCATCACTTTTACCTTATCCTGGCTTAGCTTCATCAGCAGCCTGTTCATGATGATGATGATGATTTCTTTTTTCCCAGAAGTCCAGGTAATGGTGTCTCTTTTCTCACAATTATATTCAGAGATTTCTAGTAGGTTAAGGGTGGCTGGTTTTCTTTTAGAAAAGCATTTCTGACTTGTCCTCAGTTTCCACTCCTTTTTGATCTTCCAGTTTGAGTTTGTTCCCTGTAGCCTGGAGATGCTGATGGGCAGAAGCCATTTATAGTCTAGGCTGTTGTGGGCATCGGTCAATGTTATAATTCTTTGCACTCTGAGCAGTAAATACAGAAATTCCCCCTGACTGCTCAGATCCTGCCTTCAACTTCCCCAGTTAACTGCAGAGCTTTTTAATGTTAAGAACAGCTATTAGGAAGAAATGGATCTTACCTTTCAACAAGACTGCCTGAATTTCTAACCTACTGAGTACTTTTTTTAACCCACTGTTTATTAAATAATTGACTCCTCCAAAGTACCAGGTAGTCTTAACTCATCTGAGCTCCCTTTGCATTTGATCTAAATGTCTCTGTTCTGATATACTGGAAATGAGCAAAAGAGATGTCCTTTGCAGTCAGGAAAGTGTCATGCATGCCTGTTACAAGACAGAAATAGTAATTGTTATTAGAGTTCACTGTATATGAAGCAAACGGAAGTGTACTACTGTTGTTTTTCTCAAAAAGTCTTGAATTTGGTCCTCAGGGCCTTATTTATCACTTGGAAATATTCACATGCCTGTTGGGATTCCATCAGAACACTTGCAAATCCCCAAAGTTTTCTGAATTTTCGCAGAGGAGGCTCTTCTGTCTCAGGCGTAAACTGTTCTGTTGTTCTGTGCCTCATGTTTGCCCTCTAAACAGGGAAGAGAAATGTTCAGTGCAAGTGTCCCATGCAGCTGTCAGAAAGCTGCATTTGTACTGTGTTGGGAAGTGTGGTGGGACGCAGCAGGGTGGGGGAGGGTCACCACACAGGCCACTCGTTCTTGTTTGGGTCAGATATGCTCCTCAGTCTCAATGCACCTCTGCACTCTGCTGCATTATCTGAATTACCACCAAGGAAGTATGCAGGGAAAGAGAAAGTTGGCTTGTGCCAGCTCTCTATGCGTACACACGTGCACATGCCTGCACACCCTATCACAAACCCTGCCAGCTCCTGGAAATCTGAGTGTTTGTGTACCTCTGAACTTAAATGTGGGCTTCCCACTCTATGGGCAGCTGCTGCCAAATGCCTAGCTCATGTTTTGTTTTATGAATCCCTTGCTTCTATGAGGCTTTATTATTATTATTCTTTGAGCTAAAATGGCTCCATAACCTTGTGGGACAAGGACATCGGCCTGGCTGGCAGTGTACATGCTTTCTTGTGCTTGTGCTCTCCCTCCCCTCCACAATTACTCTTCATGCAGCAAAGAAAATAAAGCATTCCAGAAAAATATGACTGCCCCTCTCTCAACAGGAGGTCACCAAGGCTTGGGCTAGCACAAGAAAAAGAAAGCCCAGGGAAAGAGCTGCTGCTTTTTGATTTACGAGCTGGTTGGGCAAAAGTAGAGACTGCTGAGTGAAAGGAAGGTACTACAGGAGCTGCTAATTGAGTAATCACAGCTCAGAGCCGTGGAGAAGGTGGTAGGAGCAGGCAAGAAAGACTTTCTCTCCTGGCTGGCAGGAGCCCTTGACTTCTTTTCTCGCCATGGGTTTGAGACCAACAGGACAGGTCTATGTATCTGGTTTTTGACACTGCATAGCACAATCGCTGTGCCTCTGCCATAGCCAAGTCTGCCCTTGCATTTGCCTCTTCCTCATGCTTCTCTTCAAGCCTTTCTCGTACCTGGAAAGTTTTGCGCACTAGTTGTATGTCTGAATAAACAAACACTTCTCTTGGCTCTGTGTCCAGCCCTTGGTACAAAGAGTTGGGAAGTTGAACAGCTTGCCTTCTCTCTGTGCTGGGCATGGGATGCTCATCATGAGCATGCCCTTATGCACACTCCATCATCCTTTCTGTTCACATCTGGACACTGGGGTTTTGAGGCTGAATTCAGCAAGAGCCAAAAGCACTCCTCCTTCCTGCAGCTGAGTGCAAGATGCTGCAGTTGCCAGGGTTGTGCAAGGGGGATATGACATCTCCTGGTATGGCTGGGCTCAGACAGGGACCTGCTGTTCCTTGTTCCTGCCTCTGTCCACACTGAGCTGGCAGCCACTGAAATCCCTGCCTGAATGCAAAATTCAGGCACATGTTCCACATTGCCACTGAGATGAACATCATTTCCCAGCACTGGCAATAATCCACTCCCCACATGCTGAATCATATGCTTGATCTCCAGACCAGCCTGGAGCTCAGATAGCTGCAACTGGAGAGGCAGGGTGTGGGCAAGACCTGAGCCTGTGCCACTTGCCTTTGTCAGTTTTTCTGAACTCCGCAGGTCTGGCATAATCATTCCCCTGAATCTGAATACCACCCCTCCTCCTCCTCCATGGATGAGGAGATATTCTTGTGATAAGCCTATGTTTTTCTCCCACTCAGGAGGAAGGCTATTACTGCACTAGTCAGAGCAATCGAGACGTTTGTTTCTGTCTGTGAGAGATGCTCAGAGGGGGAGGACAGGCAGAGTCCCTCCAGCATCACTAGAGGTCTCTCTTTATCTGTATGTGCTTGTCTGCAGGCCAATGGGAGAAAAATACACTTGCTCAGAATAATTTCTTTATCTGCCTCTTGACATGTCACAGCCCTGCAGAGCAGGGAAGTCAGAGGGCTGAGTTCTCCTTGGCTCAGTTTCTCTGAAGAGTGTCTCTATCTGGGATCAGTCTTCTGCTGATCAGCTCTTCCAAGCTCTCATCTTCTCCCAGCACCCTCCTCAGCACTTCAGGGCTCTTCAGCTGGGTGGCATCGATAGCCCTTTGCCCTCGGTCAGCCCACTTAGGCTCAATAAGTGATTTGCCAGAACCGTGGTCTGAGCTTTCTAGGATCTAGTGAAGAGCTGGTCCTCTCCTGACTCCTCATCCTCTGGACAGGCTGTCAGCAGTCTCAGCTTGCCCTTCTGAGCCCATGCCTCTGCAACTCCTGTGTGCTTGATGGGTGCTGCAAAGTCCTCCAGCATCCCAGCAAAAAGCACCAGCAGCAAAATACTGATGTTGTTTGGAGGTGGCAGCAGTGGAAGGAGGGAAAATGTGTTGCTAGTGCTAAGATTTTTGGATGATTGGTTGTCCACTTTCCCATGTGTCACTTCATCGTAACAGCGGTGAACCACATCCTGAAGCAAAATTTTGCTTTGCAGGCTACCTGGAGCACAAGGCCTTCTCAAGGAGCTGAAGTATCCACTTTTATAAGAAACACTTTGGTCTGAACACTGTGGCTTGTTTTCCATGAGCTGTTCGGTGACAGGCAATGAGCTGAAGCGTGGCGACTTCAGACACAAGCACTTCCCTTTGATGTGAGGGTCTGGGCCCAGCACTGTGGCGAATGAAGCTTCACCTGCTTTCTCAACATAGGAAGGAGAGTTTGCTTCTATACTGTGTTTTCTTTTCCATATGTAGAGATATGCAGCAGCCATCACTATGCTGCAGGCAATGCCACAGCATCAGGACACCTCCAGCAGTTCTGCAGGGTGATTTTGTCAAGGGCAGGAGTTACCCAGCCTGTAACCAGACTCCTAGCAGGCAGTAGCTGGCCTGGCCTTGCAGGCACTGAACATGCCAAAAGCAGCCTTTGGAGTGTGCAAGTAGACTTCATGTGGCTTCCATCTCAACCCTGCTGCATGTTGAGTTTGCGTGTCCCCCGAATAAAATCACTAGTAGCAGGGGTGAAGGATGTGCTGCAACTTTTCCTAGCTCTGCCCAGCTCTTGTGCTCAGCTTCTTGTGCAAGGTTCTCCTTTATTTTCTTCCTTCTTTTTTTATTTTTATTTTTTAAGGTGAGAAATGGATGAAATGTTTGTGCATAAGTAAGACACTTGATGAAATAGACTGCAAAGCCAGGCTGTTCCTCAGAGCTCTGTCAGTGCTCCCATAGTCTCTTCTGAGCTGCTTACTGCTGGTTTAGCCCTCTTCACTGACATAGGCTTGCAGCTCTGAAAGCCCAGACTAGCAGCCTTGCTGCCAGCCCCCAATATGACCTGAAGCCCTTGGTGGCAGTGATTCAGCAAGAGAAGCCATGTGGATCTGGAAATCTAGGCCTGGTGGTGGGAAGTGAACTTTAGAGAATCCCTGCCATGGCCTAGAAAGGTGAAGGTACTGTGGACACCGGTGGTGCAGTCTGTTTGCATGTAGCTAGAGATACTGATTCTGGGATATTACTGGCCTTTTGGAAGCCTTTTAGATTAGGTATTTGTCTTGTTTTCCATTCATCAACTGCTTCCCCTGATATATCCTTGCTAACATGGCACTGAGCAGAAAGATGGACAGTTCAGGACATGGCATATGAGTGACTTGGGAAACATGAAGAAACAGCATGTCTCCACCTTTCTTGTGATGCATTTGACTTCTGAGCCCAGGAAGACAATGGTTGAAATAGACTGGTTCATTCACCCATTGTTTTATATTTTTACTATCTGCTCCTCTGCTCTAGTCTCTTGTGCTGTGCTAAACACCAGCAAAACCAGTGACATTGTGATATCCTATGCCAGGAATATTTTCTAAGAAGAGCTAACAAATGCCTATCTCTCATAGATAACAAAGGTAGACATACCTGAGTCCAGTTCCTCATGGTAAGGTCCTGCCAGCTGCTTCTCCTGGCTCCACATGAATTGATTATTTTTATTCTACCCCTTTGGCAAATTTGCTAAATTGCCCACTGCTAGCTTTGCATCCTGCTGTGGGCTCTTCTGTGAGGAGCACTGCAAGGGGAGATAGAGTTAGGTGTTCTGAATGCTGGAATCCTGTAAGTGTGTGAGCTCTTCGAGGCCTGATGGTGACAGTGATGCAGAAACCTGCCTTAATGCACTGAAGAGGGAGAGAAATGATGCAATAGCTGTGCACTGCTCCTCTGTGCTTGCTCCTGAAAGGGTGAGATGCAGTGGGCCAGATTTGGTCTTGCTGGGTCTCTGCAGCCCAGAGAACTGCTCTGAGTTGGCAGCAGAGTTGATGTTGGGATGCGCTACTGTCATTTGTCTTTCTGATAGATTTTCCCCTTGGATAATCCGTTTGAGAGAGCTCAAATGGAGGAAAATGCTTCCTAGGGCAGCTTTTCTTCTGCATACATGTAACCTTACTCAGGTCAACGTTGGGCACATTTACAGAATCAGCCAGCTTAGTAAAGGCTAAGAACATAAACTAGATCTGCAGAGGAGGGGAGTGCTTTGGTTTCCCAGGTGAGAACTCTTGCACAGAGGCCACTGTGTAATAACCAGTCCAAACATATCTCATACCTCTGGCAGAACATCATGTCAGATGGTATGCTTCACTGTCCTGTGGATTCCAAACTTGGTGTTTGGCTACAGTATGCACGGTGAAAGAGAGTCAGTGCTTGAGATACAAAGATCATCTGAATTTGATGCTTGGGAAATGGACAGCCTCCCAAAGAGGGAGAAACCAGTACATTAACTGAGATCCAAAAACCAGAAAGGGTAGACACAAGGGATGTGTCTCTGTCACATCAGTTCTTTTTAATGTGGTGCACTGGTATGTGAAACCTGAATATATTTATCCTGTGACCTCTCATCCTCCAGAGAACTGGAAAAATTGAGCACATATAGTGTGAGCTATAGTGTGAGCTGGGGAAAGAGAAGATTGTCACCCACAGACCAGGCACTTTTGTTTCTTTACCTGCTTTCAGTGCAGTGTGGTTTATGCACAGGTGTATTAATATACCTATTATGTGTGAGAGAAGCAGAGTGACACCAGCTGCTGCTGCTGGTTTCAGTGGGATTTAGGAAGCCTAAAAGCCTGGCTGTAGATATATTTAACCCTACTCTGCTGTGTCCTTGCATCTCAGAGAATACTGTACATGTTTGCAGGCACACACGCAATTATCTGCCTGTATTTCTCTATGTGCTCCTGTGTTGGTAGCATCTCCATGCACCCGAGTCTCTGCCTGGGGGTACAGTACAGTGCTGTAACCAGGAATGTCCTGGAGCTGAAGCTGCTGTAGTAATTACAGCAGATAAACTACTCTGCTTGAGGGTTGCTGTCCACACCAGACTGCAAGGCAGGCAGCCTGGCTTTACCACTGAAGTCTATTCATTTTAATAAGAGGGACACCCTGTGTTATTAAGAAGAGTGTTTATTACTGTCGCAGCACGCTGACAGCAGCTTCCATCATCGTTAAAAGGCAGAAGCGAGGGAGGAGGGTAGGGAGCGGTGTGCTCCTGTCTCAGAGGGTAGGACCCAGCTGGTGAGGAGGCTGGGGGCTTCAGGGCTTTCCCCTCGTCCCAAAACGAAGTTGCCAGTGGAGAAGAAGCCTTCAGGGAGGATGGAGTGGGAATTGTGGGGCTCTGTTCAGTCTAATCCTCAGGTTCCAGCCTAAATAAAGTCTCTTCTGTATGAGACAGACCCTTACCTGCCTCATGCTGTGCAGGGACTGGGGGGGCAGGCAGTGGTGGGGAAACTGAGGAGGGCAGCAGCACGGGGTACTTGCTGGGAGAGGAGGGTATAGGATATGCATAGGATGCTGATGTGGCTGCTTGGTCCAGGGGAAAGGTCTCAGCACCTTCACACTCTCATTTAGTGGTGGCACCAGCACTGAGCTGTATGGTTTGTACAGCCCTGTCTCGGGCCCCTCACCTGGGACGTGTGAGAGGACATCTTAGTGTACAAAAGCAGGCTCTGACTCAGGGAATGGCACAAGCAGACCTTCATCCATGGCTGTCTGGACACACTTCTCATTTTAGCAATTGTCTTATAAATGAGATATCTGGCATAATGCTGGAGTTTGTAGGTCTCAGGGAAGAGTAGGAGGAGTTGGTCAAGAGGTGGTGCTTATGCACAGAGTGAACAGTCAACATTAGTACACGGCTTTGTTGATGTTTTCACTGTGCAAATGAGACCTGAAGTTTAGAGGAGCCACTACCAGTGCAGGACAGGGGATGTGGTGCCAGTGTAAAAGGTCTGTACACTGCATTCCCACTCTGCCCCCAATGCTTTCACATTTCTGAGCACCCGAGACATGGTAGTTCCCAGATATAGATGTTTATGGAGCCAAATCCCTCCTGGTTACTGGGATTCACCTTTCTTGTGTTCAGTCAGAAACAACTGCACCCAAAGCTGGAAAGGAACTTCATTACTCTGTTCCATGATGCACAAAGGAAAGTCATCAAAGTTTTCAGCTTTTAGCTGAAGAGCTATAATTTCAGATATTACTTTCAGTTTTCAAACAAAAGAAAGAAAATGTACTTAAAATTTCCCTGTCTTCTTCCCACATGTTACCCTCTCCCTAATTTCTTCTCCAGTATATTCAAGACTTTTCCCAGTTCTTCTCTTTGGGCTTCCTTCTCAATTCTACTCCTTCTGGGTTAAAATTCCTGACTTCTCCTCTCTGAAGATTAAGTACTAGAGGAGGGACATCAGCTCTCCCTTGCCACTTTCCCTCCTGAGGAGTACCTGGATGAGGGGAACAAGATGACCTGGGTAGTGACTGTCATAGGATGGAGTTGATGATCTTTCTGGTGCCTTTTGTCCACTGCAGCACCAGTCATAGCAGGTGTTAGTGGAAGAACACACTCCCTCCTGTGCTCCATAGAAAACGAAAAGGTCTCTGCAGTCCCAAGAGGATCAATTATGTCCCTGCACAGGTGTGATGGAGGACCATTCCTTGGTGGAAACTCCAGATGTCCTGTAACTTTATAATGGAAGTAGCTGACTGATGTACCAGTGAATTCATCCTACCAAGCAACAGGTGAGTGCGAGGGAGTAGATGGAAAAGGTATATGGCAGGGCAGTCTGCAGGTGAGTGAGGGCTGGTGGGAAGCTTGGAGGAATGTGCCAGTTAGGGAGAAACCTGCATCCTGAGCCAATGGTGGGTGCTCTGATGAGCAAATCCTGCTGCAGCTGTGCTCAGTAGAGATGGAGAGGGGTCCTTGTTCTGTGTGACTTAGTGCCTTGCTGATTAGGGAAGCTTTTGCTGGTCAGATGCCTCTGGTGGCTGGGGACAGCTCTGGCTGCTCCCCTGGCCCTTGCCCACCTCGTTGAGGCTCTCCAGCCATGTGTGACATTAAGGCTCCTCTAGGTCTCGGCAGGTTTCGCAAGGTTGATTGGGACCAGCGCGTGTCACTCTCGGCCACTTCCTCATCACCATAACTCTGGGCTGAATAACAAGAGGCCGAGAATCTGCTAACGCAGGCCCCGGCAGAGTGCCCCATCACTCTCTTTTATTCGTACTGGAGATTTATGCTGCCTATCTCCCTTCCCTTTGTCCACCAGCCGGGCCCTATAAGTCATGTCCCTGGGCTGACAGGTCACGTGTCCTGTGCTGCTGCCCTGTCACAGTGACTGATGCCAGGGGGTGATTAAAAGAGAGGAGGGGTGAGAGGTCAGCAGCAGGCGGCATGATGCGAGCGGGGGGATGTAATTATCACTCCTGTGACATACTGCTGGGGGCTTTCATGGATCGTCACCCGGGCTGGAGGTGGGGAGGGCGGTGCTGGAGCAGGGAGGGGGAGTGGATGGACACAAGGCAAGAGTGGGCAGTAGGGTTATGGGAGGCAGGGGCTTTCTGGTTTTGAGAGAAACCAGCAAGTGTAAAACCCTGGCTGTTCCCCAAACTGAGAGCTTGTGCCCTGCAGAAAGACAGAAAGGGCATTTGGGGAGCTGCTGGGATCAGGAGGCAGCCCTCTGTTTGGAGGGGCTTTTGGCCACTTAAAAATGTTTTAAGTTCCCTCCACTGCTGCATCCCAACACTGACAACACACCATAGACCAGAGTGCCTTCAGACATTCAAAAATCAGATGCATGTGTGCTGTTCTGGGTATGATTTGATGCAGAAACTGGCAGCCTCGGTATCCCAATGCCTTGTGCTGGCACTGCTCATTTCCTTCTGCAACTCCCCTCTCTGGAGTCTTTTGTGGACAAGATGAGACTTTCTGGGTAGTCTCCCAGATACACCATGCAGTCTATATCTTTGGATATCCCCTTGGAGCCCCAAGGTAGAGATTGGATCTTCAGCAGAGCAAGTAATGAGGAAAAAATAGTTGAAGAGAGACTGAAAGGTAAATATCTCTATCCTGGAAAAGAGGAGTTTGGATGGAACAGGAGAACAACTATCATAAAGCCATATAAATTTAGATTCTGACAATGGGGAGATTAAGAATGCTGGCTGGCACATAGGGGCTGGAGAGGCTAAGATACTGTTGAGAATTGTCTCAGCAGTGAGCATAGTTCTGAGTATGGTTAGACTCCAGCATGGCTGAGCTTTGGGGCAGGAAGTGAGAAGAGAGTTCACTGTTTCTGTCTCTAGTCTGACTTAGGTCCTAATTCCTAAGGGTATTAAAATTTTGCTATGGATTCTGTTTGTGCCTTCAAAGGTTCCATTGCTTAAACTTGAATTTCTAGTTTGGTCTTGTAACTGGGAATCACTTCATCAAGGTGTTTCCTAAGCTAGGACTTAGATACTCTCAGCCTCCAAGAGTATACATGAGACCACGTCCAGTTCCCATGGTTTCACTGACTCAAACTTCCTTGGTGAGCCACAGAATAGCATGGGTATCTCTCATTATCAGCCTGAAGTTTAGCATTAGGCTCTTGGACCGTGCCTGGGAAGATGGTGGAACATACAGTACTGTGCTGTCATGCCCTCAGAACTGAGAGATGCAGGAATGCCCCTGTAGGGTAGGCAAGTGTGGTTCATCTAGGTCAACAGCCATCCTCTAACAGGAGCTGTCATCTGTGAGTCACAGCAAGATTCATGAGACAGGCAGATGTGCCCCATCACTGAGGTCTTCCCCATAACTTTTGTAGTTGGATGATGGTGATGTGGACAGCTATACCTGGTGCCATTTTGAGCCTTTGATTAGTGTTTTTGACAGCACAGGGAATGACATCTCTTCATACTCAGCGGTGAATATGTACATCAGCCCTGCTCTAGTTGTCTCTCAGAGGCAGAGATGAAACTTCTTTGTGATATTCCATTGGCCAGAAATAATTTATGTTTAGAGGAAAAATATCACTGAGTAAGCTAGGGTAAATATTATTCATGCAGTCTGAATTAAAAGATAAGTATTCTAAACATTGTCTTTCTCACCAGCTCTGGACAGAATTACTGTCACAGTTCACTGAAGCTCAGAACTTAATTTATCATTAAATTACCTAAACTTAGAAAGAAACTCAGCAATATTTGCAGTAGGTAATCTTCAGGCTCCAAATTGCCAGGCATCTTTGCCTTTCATGTAGAGAAATGAAAATTTCCTGCATTCCTTCAGACATATTCCTTCAGATACTCAGCAGTATCATGGTGCATGTATAGTGTCTCTTCTCTCTGCTTTGTTTCGTCATAGCCATGATGGGAGTCAAAGACAGGATTTAGTTAATGCCTCATATTATTATCATCATTCATGTGCTAGTGTGGCTCCACTGTAGGTTTTCAAATAGGTGTTTATTTCTGGAAGGGACTATGGTTACAGGTAGTCTCTGTCACTTTAGCAGACTGTTGTCAATGTATTTGCAGATTCAGAGAAAATATAGAAGAAAGGAATGCTAAAAATTCATCTGATCTACCCAAAATATACTTACACGATTCCTTCCAAATGCTTCCCTAACTTGGTCTTTAAGAAAAATTATACAAACTTTCTAAAAAAATCATTTCTAGACTTTACTACTATACAACTAAAAAGATCTTTGATCTCTCTAAATCTCCCTTGATGCAGTTTAAGGCTACAATTTCTTCTACTTTCCAAAGACCCTGCCTCCTTAAAGCAGCCTGCTATGGATTTGAAGATGGCCATCATGTCTCCTCCAGTCTTCTTTTTCACTAGACTAAACAAACCTGGCTACAGCTTTTTCCCTGCAGGCCAGATTTTCTAGATCTCTGATCATTATTTCTTAACTTCTCTGTGGCCTTTTGGATTGTCTGCTTTTCTCCTTAAACTTCAGTGTCCAGTGAGGAACAATGAAGGGCCAAGAAGTCCATCATAGACCTTAGTAACACTAAGGAGAGCACAACGAATAGAGGAAAATACTATACTTTACTAGAAATCAGCTCAGAAGATATTGAAAATTAGAAGGGTGGGAGCTGGGAACTGAAAAGGATGAACCTAACCAATATAGTGTCCACTGCGTCACCTCCTATTTGGTGATGCTGGAACAGATGCCTTTTTTAGTGTGACTTAAAGAAATCTTGTAGCTTAAAGTACTAGGGACTGAAACTGAATGGGCTTGGGAAATGAGAGACCAAGAGTGTTAGAGTAGAAAGTTACTTGGATTTAAAAAAACTGTGTGAACACATCCAAGATCTTTTGCAACTCTTAACTCTAATAAAAAGTGGGATTCCTTGTGTTCCTTTCCTAAAAGAGTTCTAGGTAATGACATTGGCAGGAAATGTTAGATGAACTGAAAATTTTAAATCAAGGAGGAGTTCCAGATGTGAAATCTGAGTATTTGTGTTGGAAGCCTGGGTTGTAGGGCTGATCTAGGTTATTACAGCATATGGACTAGAAAGACCTCTTCCACACCAAACAAATCAGTTGTAATCTTGGACACTAAGTGCAAAATCCCTTTTTTCTTCAGTCTTCAAACCCAGACTCATTCCTCGAAAACATTTGGTGAATTTCAAACAGCAAATACACTTGAGAGAATTCAACTGCAACAAACAAGCCGTCAGTGGAGAAATAGGCTAAATTTGGCAAATAGAGTATTTGCTAGATTTTGCTCACTTAGATTTACAGGGGACTGGAAAGGACATGCCAAAGCAGCTGTTCCTAGTCTTTGCACAAAAGATGTTTCCTTGAAGAAGGCATTAGGAGTCTCTTATTCTAGAGCAGAAAAGACAAGTGAAAGGGAAAATTTACTGATGATGAGCTCTGCCAATAGTGGTGGGAGGCAAAAGGATGTGGTGGTTAACAGAGGGACTGGATGATGATAGGCAGGGAGAATGAGAGCAACAGATAGGAGTGGGAGACACCAGAGGGGTGGGAAGCATGGGGGAGGAGGTGAGGAAGTGAGCCAGGAGAAGACAGCGTGACTGTGTCTGATCTACACTGACGAGTACCAATGTTAACTGTCACCTCTCATCTCCAAACTAAATCACGCCTGGAATTGGAGGCAGCAAGGAGCTGATAGAGTCAGCCTTAGAGAGCCGACAAGTCAATCAGAGCGGAGATGCGTGGAGAGACACCAGCTTTATAGGGCTCGGTGCCTTCATTCATCGCAGGATTTACACCTGTCAGGCTCCCGCGGGGGGAGCGTGCTGGGACTCACTTTGGCACCACTTAAAATGGGACAACAGACACATTACTGCAATCACCCTCTGCTTTCCTGTCCTCTGGAGGGTGTGTTTTATATTACAGGCAGCTCAGCTGCCTTTGTGAGTTGAATTTGAAGCTGAACACACTTCTTGCTGTGTGGGAAAGGACTGCTCGCATTTCAGCACCTGGAGGGCTATTCCCCATGCAAACCTTCAATGCCCCAGACCAAAGAGGGAAGGAGGGCTTAGCAGGGCAGGGGGAGATGTTGGGGTAACTGTTCACTAACCAAAATGCTTCAGGAGCTATGTAGGCTGTGCAAACCTCATTACCTAAGTCTGATATGACATCTATTAGAAGAGGTCAACGGAGGCCAGAACAAGAGATCAGCCTTCCTGTCTTCTTCCCAGCTCTTCTCAAATACCTGCAGTGCTCCATAAAGACTCTCCTCTCCTTTCAAAAGAGTGCCCAGATCAGAACTCTTCCCTGCTGGCTAAATCCTGGGTACCAAAGCTTGTGATACAGGCTTTGAGCTGCCTGATCTCTTAATCCAGCTGTGTGTATTCATTTGAAACTGAAAGCAGCTCCTTTTTGTCGTCTGCTTCTCAGCATTAACTTCTCTTTGATGTAATTCTTGCTTCCGATGCTCTCTCCCTTCATGGGGAAGATTAGTGTGAAATTGGCCTGCTTCTCCAGAGACTGCAGTGTTAAGCCTTCAACACTTGGTCCTTATTGGAAATCCTTAACCCACATCGAGAAGAGGGGGAGGGAAGGAAAGTGTAAGAGTTCCAGATTTGACTCTTCCAGAGCTCTGATGCCTCCTTTCCCTTCAATGTTTTGGGAGTGGGGAGCACGGATGTTGAAGGACTTAGGAATGTTCTCTGAGTGATCCACGTATTTTAAAGCAGGGACTAAGATGCCTTCCTAGCTGCTTGGAATATATCCTCTCAGGTTGAGAAGTGAGGATGGCAACGCAGGGGTAATCAGAGGGAACTGTGAGCATGCAAACAGTATGCCAGGTTGGTCAGAGTGATACGTTTTGGGAGTTAAGCCACAAAATTGTTGCTAATCTGCTTTGAGGAAGTACATTTGGAGATGGATTTCCTATGCCCATGTGGTGGGGATGGAGTGCAAGACAGCAAATTTCTCTCTTCTTGGACAGATGTGGCTGCAGGGTCGCCTTAGACTTCATCTGGAGTTTTTTCCTCATGAGAAGACTGATGGGCTCAGTGGGGAAAGACTTCAGTGAGCTCCAGTACTGCATTCCCTGAGTATCTATGCCTTAGACTAGTTGCTTGTGAGGGTTTCCCTTTTCTACAGTGACAGGACAACATTTCTTGCTCTCCCTTTCCCTCTGCTTCTTGCTCCTGCCTCCCCGCATATGTCTGCTCTCTGCTTTTCCTCCATCATCCCACCATTACATGAACTTCTACTTTACTTCATCAACCACTTCCGTCAGCCCTTGGACCTGTGCCTGCTCCTTCCTCCTCCATCAGTCCCTTCTGCGCCCACTGTTCCTCCTGGTGGCTCTCCCCTACTCCCCACATTCTCAGGTCCTGACTCTTGCTGCATTCCAGCTCCACTAACCTCTCCTGCTTGGTACTGCTCCATTGCCCTCCCCACAAGCACATGGTGCCATTATCTAACGAAGGGCCTTGAGCACCCCCCTTGGTTTAGCCTTGTGCTTCCTCTTGCTTGGTCACCCCCCTCCCCTACCCAGGTCTGCAAATCACTCCTTCCCATGTCAGCCAGCAAATTGGTTTATCCTCCCCCCATCCCAGCTTTCATTACCTTGCCGAAATGAAGCGATATCTCCTCGGCGGAGGCTTCCCGTCGCTGCAGCCAGTACCCAAATCATGAGAGCTGGCATAATAAATGAAGACAAAGTGCCGGCGGCCCGGGCCATCTCTCCCACTGCGCCACTAGCCGCTGCCAGCTTCATTATTCGCTTAAGTTGCCGGAGAAAATTACTTAACCCTGACCCGTGTATTAGGGCCCTGTATTAATGCTGCGACAGGCGTCTCTTACAGCAAAGAACAATTTATTAGAGCCGAAACAGGCTGCTTTTCTCTGTCATTTTTCCAATCTGAGCTTTGAACACACATCATTAAACTTGTCTGACTCTCTCCCCTTCTCCATCATTCCTTTTTTATTTTTTTAAACAGAAAGTGCTGTAGAGAATAGAGATTGTTCTGAACTCACTGAGTGCCTCAGACTTTGCCCCCTCCTTTCTCCTGTTATGCTCTTTCCTCCAAACATAGTCCATGACTCCATCTCTGTCTGTCTAATTCACCCTTACTCTTCTCCCTGTGTAATCACATATCTGTTTTTCAAACTCTTCTTCCTGAAATTCTCTCACATTCTCTGCTTGCTTATCTGTCCCTCTTTGTATGGGTGTCTTACTTTCTTTCACTCCATAACTTTGGCTAATCTCACTTCTTTCGCTGGGCCAAACTGGAAGAAATATGCTGGAAAGTGCATGTTCCTAATGTCAGAATAGGGTCTGTCCCACTTTGCCCTGCTCTGGGATTTCCTGGGATAGCAGAGATCATCAGAGCATGGAGTTGCCCTGTGAACTCATTTGCCATACTACCAACCTCATCCCCTTCTCTCCAAGGATTCACCTAACCACTGGTGGAGCCTCTACATCACCCAGCAGTCCCCAAGCAGTGTGGGCACCAGGAAGGGTTTCAGAGGACTAGCTATGTGTGGGGGAGGGAGCTTTCTTCTTACTTGCTGAAATATTTCCAAATGCTTTGGTGGCATTCAGTTATGCTCTCGTCTTTAAAGCTGGCTCTAGTCATTGAATTGACAGTGCACAACTTTCAACTGGGATGGATTTAGCTGGAGGCTAATGATGCAATCTCTCCCCTTCTCTATTTTCTGATGGGCTACAGAGGGAGAGAGACAGACACAGAGACAGAGAGGGAGGGATGAGAAGCAGCCATACAAACTCTTCCTCAGACCTCATTGCTGAAGACTGGAAAAGCTGGTGGCAGAATACTGTCTAAGGAAGAACACAGATAGTAGCAGAGGGTTTTTCAAATACCTGGTCATTTTTTGTTTGAGATGCAAGGCCTAGATTTACCCACTTGAAGGAAACCTGGGCAATGTGAGTGCAGAATGATAGCTCAGACTGGGTATCCAAAGCTGGAGGCTACCACTTCATAGCAATCTCAGCGGAGTCTCAGCTGTTTAAGGCTTGGTGAGAGGGCACTTGGGTTCAACTGCCAGGACTGAGTGCTTAGCCCCTGGGTCAGACTGCCTATTGTACTGTTGTAGTTTCTTTCCAGAACCCCTCTGGCCAGAGGTCAGATTAGCTGAGGGGCTGGCATGAAGCCTATGCTGGCCTTATGATTAATTTTATCAGTCCAGAGCTACCTCTTAATAAAGAGGAAGATTCTGTATGAGTTAGTTGACTGGTGATACTAGAAAGCCTTCAGCATTGTTAGAAGAAGACAACATGAGTAACCCAGAATTTCAACACACAAGCTATTTATGACAAACGTTCTTCTCCATTTCCATTTTACCGGTGATTTGCACAAGAAAACAGCAAGAAATGTACACTTTGTTTAAAAAGACTAAATATACAGACTTTTGTAAATGATTCTGGATTCAAAGATTTCTAACTCTGGTTCTGGACATACTCTTAGCTGTTTGTTAATGATTTGCTCATTGCCAACAATTTTCTCATGGGAATAAGTGCATGAAGAGAACTTGCTAAGGATTGAATGGATCTTGGTGACCACCATGCCCTCCAGCTAACTTTTCATGTGACCATATATTCCTGGACATGTCCTCTATTTGTCAGCAATGAAACTTGATGCTAAATGGGAGGCCTTGCCTTATGTGGAGGGTCTGCTTCTCTCTGCTTCTGTCTGGATCGCCCTGAGGAGCTGGAGATTACTAGAACTCAACACATGGTCATGCATAGATGGGATTAAGCTAAGAAGGGGTAGGAGATCTGCCTGGTTTGGGAGTTGGGAGAGATTATTTGTGCTACTGTATGCAGAACTTTATACGCTGCGACAGTGAGCACTTCTGTCTGCCTTCACGGTCTCTTGTATGCTCTAGGTGAGAAATATTTCTGGTTTTACATCAATTTATTGTGAGTCTTATGCTGGATTGAGTTTCCTGCAGCCTGTAGAGGGGGACAATCTGCCCCTCATCTTGAACCTAGAGGAATGGCTTTTGTCAAGGAAGAGAAGAATTCAGACCCCATAGTTTTTTTCAATCTGCAGCTGCTAAGTTGACACTTTGAATTCTCTGTTGCAGCTTTTCTCTCCAATTTGGACCTTGCCAAAGACTCCTTTGTCATCTCAAAACCAGATTTTTGACAGTCTCAAGTACATTATTGGCAATAGACTAACAATCAAAAAAACCATAATAACTAAAGCATTAACTAATATTAACTATGGGAGTAATAGGTTATGTTACTCTAATTTAGCAGAAATATTATTATCTTCCTGTCCACTCAAAATTTGTCTGGGATACCAAAGTTTTATATTCAAAAAGGAATGAAAATTAAAGTGATGGGTTTTTTTCATAGAATCGTTCACATGCAAGGTGGGAGTTCAACTTTTTTTCCTACTCTCATCCCCTAGTGTTTATGTGGGCTGGATGAATTTTCAAGGCTGCTTACCTTCACAAAGAGGGAGAAAGTTATTTCTAGCAATGTCAGGAATCAAGGGGATTCTGTAGCTATTTGTCAGGGGAGTGATTGTGAGCTGAAGGACAGCAAATTCATGAAGACATAAACATGGTACATGAGATGGCTTGGGGGCTGGTGGGCTGTATCACAGCAGTGATATCTCTAAAGCAGAGGAAGTATCTCAGGAGACACATGCAGAAAGAGTGGTGCAAAAGCTGGATCACAGTACAGTCTGGGGTAGTTTTTTCCCCTTGTACATAATTTCTGTGAGTGATTCGGTCAGAGGTCCTAGTTTTTAGCCACCTGTTGAGGGATCAGCTAATGAGACAGACTCTGAATAGCCATGCATGATCTCCTCATGTAGCTGGGAGGGAAGCCAACACTTGTGCATCTTCTTTGGCCATCAAGGGAAGGCATTTAAGACGAGCTGTCAGCTGGGCCTTTAGGAGCTGAACAGCTCCGCTGGGCTTTTGTTTAGAGTGTGCAGGCTCTGCCACCACATAAAGCATCTCTTCAGCCACTAAAACTGCTGATCTGTGGAACTTCTTCATTGCTTTTTCCTCAGATATGAGTACGGGGTCACTGGGGCTGACATGGAGAAGAGGGGTGGAGGAGACGGCAGGGAGGGTGAGAGGGGATGGTTGGTTGGTGCAGCTGCCCTTCTGCTAGGAGTCCCTCCCGAATTCCCTGCCACTCTCCTGCTTAGCCTGATAGCTCCTCCAAGTTCTCTAATCACCTTCTTGCTGTAATGAGCCTCTCATCTCACTGATGGAAATCAGGGTATTTGGTTATGAAAGGGACACTGTTAATAACACGATCTCTCTCTTCCTCACTCCATCCCCCACTCCCCCCATCAACCCCCCTTCCAGTTCTCCACACAATTCTCTCAATTAACGATAGGCAGAAATTAATTTTTCCCCTGGACTGAAACAATTGCTTGGCGGAGGATTGCCAGCTCGGCTCCAGATAGGGACCTTTCCCAGCAGAGCCCAGAGAAAGGAGGAGAGACAGAGGCGATAAGCAGGGCCCTATCAGCAGCCACAGGACGCAGTAATACAAATGTTATCCTTAGAAATGTATTTAAAGAGGATATGTTTATAATTCGAAGGGGATTGTCAGGACTGCTCCCCTCCCCCTCCCCACAGATCCATGCTGCTGCGTTCTTCCTTACCACGAAGTGCTCTCAACCCTCCAAAAGGCTTGGCAATGTCAGCACCCCAGGCTCCCCCAGCCACAGGATGAGGTAGGAGAAGGGGGTGCCTGGGTGCAGTGCTGGGAATGGCTGTGGAAGGCCACAGCATCCAGCAGGCAAAAGCCAGGAAAGACAGCAAGCAGGATCTTCTCCAGGGGCAGGGGCTTGCAGCAGTTCTACTTGGGTTTTGAGCAACAAGAGGCAAGGAGTCAACAAATACAAATATGCTGTGCTGAAAAAAGTGGTGGTAGAGGAATGAACAAGTACATGGAGATAAGGGAGGTGAGCCCCATCTCCCTATGTACTTAACCTCTCCCTGCCCTCCAGACGAGCTGCAGGCTGGTATGGAGGGCAGGGAGAGGTTAAGTACAGCCTGGGGCAGGGATCTAGTTGCTATTGCAACCCAGAACTGTTGTGACTCAGAAAATGCTGTCCTCTTGGTTGCTTTCTAAAGCTACACATTGATGGATCCCATATGTAAAATAGCTCCATGTTTAAAAAAAAAGCCATCTCGCCCAGCCCAACCTACGGATGCCAGCCAACAAGTGTGCTCCTGGCTGGAACACCGAGCCCAGTTCACACGCCCATCGAGCAGAGCACCTTCACCTTCCCCTCAAATAAAGAATGACAGTGCACTCAATAAGCCCTTCTGGCAACCCCTGCCTGCCCACTTCATGCAGACTTGTGACACGCCCTGCAGCTCTATATAAGACCTGCTGCTCTTCTTTGTACCAGTTGATCTCACTGCAACAAACAGGCAGATAATGACAAGACGCAAGGTCAACAGGAGAGGAATGAACAAGAGAGGCCATAGAGGACTTTCAGGAAGCAAACCCTGCAATCATTATAACTGCAAAAGACATAATTCCAGCCTCCTCGAGCTTTACCTGTCCTTGTGGGTGATCCCCACACTTGGCTGTGCTGGGTTGCTTTGAGGCCTATAGATTTTGAAACACCACTTGTTCTTGCTGAGGGCAAGCTCGCACTCAGTTCCTGCCCAACCACATTAACATCCACAATGCTCTAGCCCTCACCAGCATCACTGGTACCACTGCCTGCTCTCTGCTGCCATGCCAAATGTACTTCTTTTCTGAATATCGAAGCATCCTCAGGGGATTTAGTCAGGGCCCTGCGGCTGGCTGGTAGACTGCTAAGTGCCCCTCTGGGTGTCTCTGAGGCCACTGTTTTTACACCAGCAATAGCAGGTAGACAGGCACTCCAGTAAGAACCCAGATCATTCCAGTCCTTACAGGAGTCCTTGATCAACTGGCAAATAAAGCAAAATTATAAAATAAAACATTCTAGATAAGAGATGAGTAGCTTCATGACCAGACTTTCTGTTGCACGATTAAGGGGAATCCTGTAATTTATTTAGTGGTTCTTTAGTTCCTGCCTTGCTTGCCCTCTGTTTCTCGTTTTATTTACTTGCTTTCAAGTTACAGCATTAACATCCTTCTTGCTGTCCTTTCCATGGAAGAATCCAAGTAAAGCTGATTTCATTTTATTAATTTCTTTCTCAAGGAACTCTGCATCTGTGACACCTTGTCTCTCGCTGTCACAGTAATAATCATGTTTGTTTTATGTTGCCTCACACCTATACTTAGTGTACTCTTCACAGCAATCAGAAGTTTGACTTGGCCATATCAGCAGGAGTGGCACCTTGTCACAAGTCCCAACGCTGTATCCTGCACATGGTAATTGCTCAGCCAACTGCTAGCTGTGATGGAGTCCCCATGAATCCTCACTGAGGTAGGATCTGCGTCGCTATTCAGTGCTCAGCACACAATACTGGAAGGAGTGTTCATACACACCAGGTTCCACAAACCTTCAGCTCACTCTGTTTCCACCATGCAGACTTTGTCCATCCACTGCCACATGTGTGAAGGCAGGCACCAGTCCCAGAAGGTCCAGAGCATCTACTGAGGCAGAAAGGGTGGAGGAGGATTTGGTAGACCCCACCGGCCTTCCAGTACAGCAGAGCAGTGTTAGACCAGAGAAGATCTGATTCAGTGAGTCTGAAGAAAAGATACATGTTTTAAAATACAAAAGCAATTCGTTGCTGTACAGTGTGAAAACCTCTTTCTTTTGCTTGGTGCAAGTGAAGTCTTTTGGCCTCATGTAGAGATGCTGTGGGGAAACAATAAAACCCGAAATCCAGACCACATTTAATGGGTCTAGGCTGACTCACTGCAAGATTAAAATACAACTTTTACAGTCAAGCCAGCCCCACTTTCTGTATTACTTCACATTCATAGCTAGAAAGTTCTTTCAGGCATCCCTGTGTAGTGTATATGGGACACTGGAAATTAAGCACAGGCCTGTCACAGGATGTTGAAATACAGGTCATCCCTAATCATTGGGACCATCACGAATCCCTAAAGCCCACATTAAATGGATACCAACAAATGCTGGCAGCAGATTACATAAATGTAGGCCTGAGTTTCACTGTACCCTCAAAGACACTTGGGAACCAGAGCATATTAGGGAAACACCACCTGATGCTTGTAGACCAGTAACCAGAAATAAACTGACCCTGTCTGTCCCACAGCTTCTGGCAAGAGTCATGATGTCGGGCCAAAAGCAAGAACTTTGACCGTAGAGAAAAAAGTATTTACTGTCGTGGTCTCTAAAAGAATGCAGACTGGATATTTACTCTGCAAATGACACCAAAAAAGTGAAAACACCAAATTTCTTTTTTTTTTCCTTCTGTCTCTCTTCACTCCTGCCCTGACTCCCTCAGCAGCTTGGTTTCTCCACCCATCCCCAGTGCTGCCAAACAACCGCCTCAGATCAGCACACAGTGATATTGGTGGTGCTGGGGAACCTCTGTCACAGAAGTGTGTGGTGACTCATTTTTCCAGGCCCATGGTAGTCACTAATTGGAACTGTTACTGGCTTCTTTGGCAACACCCATGGAATGACATGGGAATGTGAAGCTAGGATAGGACCCACTCTGTAAGGTAAGGACACAGAACTGTCTCTGCAATTGACTGATTTGCTTGAGCTTCTGCATTGAAGTTCCTGGGTTCTCTGCATGTCATTTGTTCCCTTCCCTCAGCATTTCTTACTGTTGCCAAACTGATAATCTTCAGTGAGGTTGTGGAGCCACCTATCCTGGTGACAGTAGAATTCTTCCCTTTTTCCATCATATTTGGTAGTACTAAAATATTCTTAATTGATAGTGGCATGTCCAGTTAAAAAGGGCTACCATGAGGTCCACCATTAAAGCTATCACTAGATCAGTTGCATGGCCTTTACTAGCAGGGGTTTGTATGAACCCAGTGGTACAAAACACCAGGAAAAGAAGCGGAGCTCTGTGTTTGGATTATCCTCCCTAGCTATGTTCTTGGGGCTGGTATTCACTGATTGTTGCCTCACACACATAGCCAGAGCCTCCACGACAGCCTCCTCCCCCTCCTTGCCATGTTCACCCAGCTTTTGTCACTGGGCTGTCCATGCTGAGCCAGCCTGGCATTGGTCACCTCACACAAATGTCCACGTTGGTAGACTGGCACATCCAGATGGGAGCAATCCAAGGTAGACTTTACCAGCTCCCAGGGAGAAGTTCCTAGGAGGGTCTTTTCATGTGCAGAGCCTCCCAGATGCCATTTCTGTCACTTTCAGGTGCTGTTCAAGCGTGGAATTGGGAAACGGGGCTTTGAAGGCATCTGGGGGAGCGTTCTTCTAAGACAAGTAGACACAGCCAGTTAGTCACACCAAGATGCTGGTAAGTGTTTGGCAAAGATGCACAGAGAAGGTCTCTCCCTCTGGCCAATGTACACCTATTTCTGGTAAGGACTGGATCTCTGAGAGACAGTACCTCCCACCACACCCACACAGACAGACCAAACTGACAGCCCAAGATTTTCCAGTGGGCAACATGCAACCTGACAACCAAAGTCTTCAGAAACTCCTTCCGGGTATTGGGGTGGGAGGGAAGTGTGGCAGTACAGCCTTGTCCACCGTGCACTTCTCCCTCCCTCTCTCCCTCCCTCCCTTTCAGCCCTGTCCTTTCTCAATACCCAGGAAAGATTAACTCCTCTTCGCACACCAGAGAAAGTTATTATCATTAATGAAGAATTAAAAGAGAGTGATTAATAAAGGGCCCTTATCTGGCCATGAGGAGGAGGCTGGACAATGGAAGGAAGATGGAGAAAATGAAAAACAATAAATATGAAGCGTAAAAGGAGGCGAGCACTGCTCCCACTTGTTAGATCGCAGCTGCATCTCCTGAGGGGGGAAGGCTCCAAATTGCTAATTACTGCCTCTGAAAAGACCTCGCTCTGATATGTTTTCTGCTGAAAGGTTCCCATTAATGAAGCAGCGATGATGCCGTTTCCCTTTGACTTGCCTTCAATTCCCTCCCTGAGCTTCCTCCCAAGCCGGGAACAATGAGGCCCTGGGAGCTGGCGGCTCCCACAGGCCTCTCGGAGACTAGGCCGGGGGCAGCCGAGTGAGGGGAGCCGAGCCGGCTGTGAAATATGGAGGGGGGAGATAAGGCAAAGACAGAGGAAAGAGGCTCACTCCCAGGAGCCCAGGGAAAATTTGCAGTTATTATGAAGGAGATGAGACAGATTAAAAGCCCTTGTGTTCTGCGCTGCCCTTTTATTTAGTGGCTTCATCTCTGAGATGAAAGAAGTTGGAAATGACTTTCTCCGCATTTTGCTGCAAGAAGCTTCACGGCACATTTTTTGACTTTATTCCTCCCTTTGTCTCTTGTCCCCTTTCTGTCTCTCTTTTTCCTTTTAACCCCTGGAAGGTTTCACTGAGAAGTGCCATGGGACTAGGCACAGCATTTGCTGGGGTAGAGCAATGACCCTGCTGCTCTCCCCATCCTACTGGGCTGTATGGCTCCCGCTGCCCACCGGGGAGGGAGCTGGGCCAAGGTACTGCCATGACAAGCAGAGAGCATCCAGCCAAGCTTCCTCTCCTGCTTGCCTCAGAATTGTCCCTCACCCCTAACACACCCTCTCCTGCCTCCAGGCCCAGCAGCAGTTCAGCACAGGTGACCACCGTCTCTGGGCAGGAAAAAACCCCATCCTTACAAAGCCCAGTGATGGATAACAATCCATCTGGGATAGGAGTGCTGAACATTTTGTATCCCTGGAGCATTTAATGAGCAAAACTAGTGCTGAGAAGTTGGGCCAGCTCCCATTCAGGCAACCTACAAAGTGCACATAGAGTAAACAATTTTCCAAGGATGTGAGATGAAGTTGAATGCAGGCAAGGATTCAAAATTTATTGTTGCTGACCCACGTCAGGGTGAACCTTGTAAGACTGGACAGAAATACCATAAACTGTTCAAAACCAGATTATCCCAACTGCCTCATTATATTTCTTGAACTCCTATTCCAAATTTTCTGATTTTTCCCCATACACATCAGTGCTCCTTTGTGGCACCCTTTTAGTTCTTGGCACTCTTGCAATTGCAAGAGCACTTTCATCCTGTCTCTTTTGCCCTACCTCTCTCACAGAAAACCGACCCTACCTGCCAGTATGTTGTCTTTACTCAGGCCAAATGCTGACAACATCTGCAGAAATTTGGGTTGAGTGTTGAACCTGGAAAAAAATAATGGACAGGTGAAGTACAACTTATACCAGTTGCAAAACATTTTGTCGACCTACAGAAATGGCAGACAACTATTCGGGAAATGAGGGGAAAATAAGAGAAATTAGAGTGGGCATCTGCTGCCACCTCCCCAGGACATCTGAATACAGGATTTCTTGTACACAATTGTTTGTCTGGTTTGTTATCCTGCCTGGAACGGCAGCCAGTATCGAGTGCTTGAAATGAAGGGGTAAGAAGCTCTGAAGTGGATGTTTACAGAATAACCTTCCCATCAGGGGAGTTTCTTTCTAACCCAGACGTTTTGTAGCTGTTTTATATCCTGAAGCATGAAAAAGGATTGCAGCGGTGAAACAGGATTAGATTTTAGGAGGGATTTGCTCTCAGATCTGAGAGTAAAAAGAAAACCCCTGTATTGGCAATAGGAAACTGGCAGGGAAAACAAAATGCTGCTAGCAAGTAAGGTGAGTTACTGCCCCAGAAAGGGTTAAAAAGGCAAAAGGATAGAATTTTACAGGCAAATTGGTGCACATAAAGTAACTTTAATCAAGTCAGCTATTGGAAATGGGATAAAAAAATATCTACTTAACGACTGCTTTTCTTCTTTTAAAAATTCTTTTCCAAGGAAATAATAGAGAACTACACGCAAATGAAAATGTTAACATGACAGCTCAGACTGACATAAAGGACTGGTTAGATAAACAGCATGAAGAAAGCTCAGCAAAGCTAAATGAAGCTTGTCCTATTGGGGTGTAAGAATCAATGGCAAACTCAAGGATTCAGTTATTTTTGAAGTATCTTGACAAACTAGGGAGGGTGCCAGAGGACTGAGGAAGAGCAAACACAGTGCCAGTCTTTTGCAGTGGGAGCAGGGAGGAGGCAGTGATCTTGGCAAATATCACCCTTTCAGAGTAACTTCTGTTCCTGGCAGTGTGATGGAATGAACAGAAAGGGGCGGGGGGAAAGTAAAAATACAAAGGATAAGAGATCTGTGAGCAATAAGCAGCAGTATATACTTATAGAAAATAAATCACATCAAAATAAATCTGATTACTTTCTTTTGATTAAATTTACAAAATTAGTGAAGAGAATACCTCAAACATTATTTA
>VWZT01004883.1:732212-818550 GCA_013397055.1 Pachycephala philippinensis | reverse complement strand
GGGTCGTGGGGAGGCCCGGCGGGAGGCGGCGCGGGCAGGTTTTTCCAAATTTTCCCGGTGAAGCTGGGGGGTGTCGGGCAGAAGCAGCGGCGTCTCCCCAGAGGAGGGAGTCGGTGCGGCCGGGTCGCTGAGGACTAGGGGAGGCGGCCTGCGGCAGTGGATAGTTCACCGGGATGGGGGTGCGGGTGTTTCTGAGCCTGGTGGGGAGAGAAATCCCACGCTTGCAAGGCACGGGTAGGGAGAGGGGTGTTGTGAGGTGAGGGATTTGGCCAGGACTTTGGGATTGGCACACTGACAGCCCTGCGGTGTAGGGGTGGTATTTTTCGGCAGTAGGAGTTGGGGCTTGGTCTCCTACACCCTGCTCTAAGGAGCCCAGGGTCCCGCGCGCCTTGTTTTGCTGCTGAAGCGATGCTGGCTTGCAAACTACCTGTTTTACCATCTGTTTTACTCCCAGCTTTGCTGCTTGTCTACTTTTTGGAAGACTCAATCTGTTTGTCAAGCAGGCTAACCCTTCTCCGTGGCTTACTGATGCCGGGTAGCAAAAACTAGTTGCAGGCTTCCATACCCTTTGGGATGTGTAATTGAGCATGCTGCTTCAACACGAAAGATGCAACCTTAAGGCCTTTTCAGACACCGAGTGCTTGACCCAGCTGCTGCAATAGAGAGATCTGTGCTACCATGGCTAGAAGAGGGATTTAACCTTTGAAAAAAGAAGAAGTGAGTGTTAGCCCAGGAAGTGGCAGTTGTCCTGCATTGGGTCCTCCCAGGTAACTCCAAAGTAAGTGTCTATCAGTTAATGTTACAAAGGCTATAGCATGTTACAGTCCAGTGATATGTTGGTAGCAGTATTTATTTCTGGTGTTAATTGTTTGTTGTCATTTTTAGTAGGCATTGCCAATGGATGAACTGGTGCATGACTTGGCCTCAGCTTTAGAGCAGACTTCAGAACAAAACAAACTGGATGAGCTATGGGAAGAGATGGCCCTAAGCCCACGGCAGCAGCGGCGTCAGCTTCGCAAGAGACGGGGTCGTAAACGCCGCTCAGACTTCACACATCAGGCAGAACATGCCTGCTGCTACAGCGAGGCCTCAGAGTCGAGCTTGGATGAAGCTGTCAAGGATTGCCGTGAGGTGCTGACGGCTAATTTCAGTGACTCTGATGACATGGCAGTGGTCAAACGACACCCAGCTCTTAGTGCCACCCTGAGGAGCAAGCAACACTTGTGGCATGAGTCAGACTCCTTTACAGAGAATGCACCCTGTCGACCTCTTAGGCGTCGACGGAAAGTCAAACGTGTAACATCAGAGGTGGCTGCCAGTCTCCAGCAAAAGCTCAGGGTGTCAGAGTGGAACTATGAGAGGGGCTGCAGGTTCAAGTCAGCCAAGAAACAGCGTCTTTCACGCTGGAAAGAGAATGCCCCGTGGACATCATCCAGTCATGGCCTTTGCGAGTCAGGAGAGAACAGGCCTTTCCTCAGCAAAGGGGGAAGGAAGGAGCGGATGGAGTGTGAAGCTGATGATCAGAAACAGGGCTCAGATGAAAACATGTCGGAATGGTGAGATCTCCGTTTCTTCCCTGTGCTAGTCAGATGGCCACCTTGCTTGCAGCTGCTTGTAAATGCTGTGCCTTGCTTTTTGAAGTTCTTAAAATTATTCAGTGCTGCTCTCTTTTTGAATACGAGGAATATCTCTCTGCTTCTAAACTGTAGATTTTTTTCAAGTCTTTCCTGTCAGTACTGTATGATGACCCAGAACGCTTCCTTGAAAAGTTGGCAAGCTGCTAGGTTTCTGGCTCCTGTTGTACTCAAGGAGTCCTCTGAAATGTCTGTGGCCCTGCAGCTGCAACGTGGCGTGCTTGTGGCCTATGGTCTGGAGAGTAAACCCACAGTCGGCACTTGTGTTGTGATTGATATGAACTGATCTCAGTTTCTTGTTTTCAGTATTTACTATAAGTAGTAGTAGATAACAGATCAGATCTCCCTTTATTACTGCTAGCCCTCTGTGCAGGTACTGTGTGAACCTCAGTCTAACCTTGCTTGCAGTGTTACATCTCTACTCTTGATGTGATCCTGAAAGCCTGATTGTGGGGAGAACGTGGTGAGGTGATGAAGAAGTTGAAGGGAACTTATGTTACTTACAGGATAAGCCTGCGCAAACAGTGGAGTCTGATGTTTTGGTGTCCAGTTTTGGAGAACTTTGAATTGTGGCATACTCACATACAAGGGATTAAAATGAGGCATTCATGCTCTGAATTTCTGTTGCCCTTGGGAATATTTTCCCCAAGTGTGACTTTTATTCTCTCTGTCAAAGGTTTGGGATCATAAAACTGCTTCTGTCCGAAGAGATTTTTTAGGTTAGAAAAGAGGCAACTGCTAAGAATCAAATGGAGGATATTTCTTAATGAATGGCATACAGAAAGCAAATGTGATTGCTTATTTTCTAATTATTATTGTGTAAGAACAGCAGACATTGAGGAGACATTTAAAACAAACAAACAAAAAATATTCTTTTTCATGAAACATGAGGTTTGGAACTCTACTGCAGGACATTTTAGAGGTCAGAATTAAATATGTTCTAAAGGGAGATGTGGAGCATAGATATATCAGGGGCTGTGAAACATTACAGCCCAGATGAAAGATCCTGCTCAGGAAGTCCTTAACTTGCTGACTTCTAAAAGCTAGAAGAATATACAGAGGAGTCTGCATTTGTCATGTTCTCATGTTCTTTTCTCAAGCATTCACTGTAATAGTCGTGATCAGACAGAGGACAGTTGATTTGGAAAGTCTAACTCTTTGATACCGTATGATTGTTCATATGTTGAGTTTCATTTAAGTGTTGTGACAGTCTAGCTCCTGCAGTTTGTCAGAGTGGACAGGTGGCACTTCATTACTATGGCTTTGTGGATAATAGCTGGAAGTGCAGACTTCTCAGTGGTGTTTTCTGGGACGCTGTGAAAAGCTTAGGTTATAGTAAGTCCTCACTGTCCTGGTCCAGGGAACCACTACTGCATTTTTACTGTGTCAGTTGTGATTTGTAGCATGTAACTGTTACAGTGTGGTTAATTTTTTCTTTTAAGACTG
The DNA here is from genome assembly GCA_013397055.1 of Pachycephala philippinensis. Lineage (NCBI taxonomy): Eukaryota > Metazoa > Chordata > Aves > Passeriformes > Pachycephala > Pachycephala philippinensis. The sequence continues at coordinate 815,470 of VWZT01004883.1, read as the reverse complement.
ACTGTTGTTGGTAAAAAGTGGCTGCGAAGTGAGGCTTTACAGGAAACTTGTGCATGGAAACTTTTTGTCACTAGTTGTTAAAGCAGTTTTATCTTCTCAGAGCTGTTTGCTAGTAGTCCAGGAAAAGAAGTGTGCTAAGTAGCTCCTGAATGTTGCATGTCAGTGGTGATGGACCCTTACTAGATGTGACCGTGATGGACAGTGTTCCTTGAGTTGGTTTTTTTAACACCAGTCAGAGTCTGTTCCATCATGTCAAACTTGAACTTAAACCAGCAGGCTTTCATCCAGCCTTTATTTGTGCCAGCCTTGGAAAGAGTAAATAAAGAGTTATGTCCAGACTGTTACTTGAGGACCATGCTGGGAGATGGCTTTGTTCTGTCTCAGTTGTCCCTTGCTCTCAGACTAATTATTGTGCAAATGTATGCATCAAATGACACTTACCATCTGCTGCCAAATCCTTGGGATTTTCTCTGGAAAACTACCACTTGGAATATTTGACCTCTCCAACACCACGTGTGATCTGTGCTGTGACTCACTAGGGAGGGCCACAGTTGGAGGGAGGAGTACATACAGCCCTGTTCACTGCGGGGTATCCCTCGCAGCAGTGGAGGATCATGCTTTGGTCTCTGCTGCTCTAAATATAGCACTTTGCTGCTAGCAGCACAGTGAAACTGGCTGTGTTTGCCTCACTCCCACTGTACTCTAGCTGTTTTTTCTGGTACAGTAAGAGAAGTACTTTGCACAGATGTATGACAAGGATGTGTCCTGGGAGAAGAAAATTGGATACCTAGGAGAGCAAGTGGCATGGTTGTCATCACAAGCTGATGGGAAGAAAGGTGACTGATGCTGCTTATGGGGCTTGGAAGCAATCTGTGGTGATCTACAAAACTTCCATTCTGAACTGGTTCCACCACTGTTCACTCCTCTAGCAGTAGAGAATGTCACAAAATGAAATGGGTTTTCAGGCAAACTAAGTTGTATATTCAGAATGGATTTTTTTTTAAACCTTCTTCTTCCTCCCACTCCACTGACACTTGCTTTGGTTTGTTATGCAGGAATGAATCTGTAAATGCCGAAATATCCAGTATTTTCTCTACTTTCTAGAAGGCTTCTTATCCTAAGTCAGGTCAAAAACCTGCTGTATTCAGTTGATAAACTCCCATTCACTGAGAAAATCTTGGATATGGGTTCTTAATGAGGAGATAGGTTTTTTTATAGTTTGCTTGTGGGACTTTGCCCATTTTTTTCCTGGAGAAAGAAGAGCTGCAGTATTGTGATTCAAAGTGTGCATGAAATGAAATCTTTGAAATTGTTTGCCAAACATGTCAAAAGGTGAACATAGATTGAGAGAAGGATGGATGTGCAGCAACACGGTGAGGAAATGATGATGGTTCTGAATTGGGTAATGATGCGACCCAATGCCTGATCTATAAATAATTGTGGAAACAACAGAGGAAACAAGTGGCTTTAGTTTAAGCAGTCATTTGTGTATTTGTATAGGAGTGACAATTAACTGCTAAGACTATTAGAAGTAACATGCCTTTCTGTCCCTAAATGTTTTGAGATTCCCTGCAGCCATAATAAAACAAAGGCAAATTATATAGTGAGTGCTGAAGTTCTTTCTCTTGTTGGTATAAATTGAGTACTTCCGGAATGGTCTGGGTTTGGTTTGAGGGCAGAACAAACCATAATACAAGACCTGTCTAAGATATCACTTTGAGTGGTGTGTTTACTTGTGAAAGATATGCAATTGGTCTTATCTGTTTTCAGGTACCAAAACTCTTAATGTGACTTTTTCAAACCTGGGATTCTACTGACCCACCAATGCCGTGAGATTTCACTGGCTTAATGCTGATGTATTTGTTGTGGTTTAACCCAGCTGGGCAGCCCAACTTCACACAGCTGCCTGCTCACTCCCACGCAGGGATGAGGGAGGAAAATGGAAGAATAAAAGTGAGAAAACTCTCAGCTTGAGGTAGAGTTGGTTTAGTAGGTAAAGCAAAAGCTGTGTGTGCAAGCAAAGCAAAATAAGGAATTCAGTACTTCTATCAGCAGGTAGATGTTCAGCCGTCTCCAGGAATGCAGAATTCCATCATTTGTAACATTATTTGCGAAGACAAACACCACAACTGCAAATGTCCTTTGCTTCATTCTTCTTTTTCCCAGCTTTTATTGCTAAGCATGACATTATATGATGTAGGATATTGCTGTGGTCAGTCAGGGTCAGCTGTCTAGCTATGTACCCTCCCATCTTGTGCACCCTCAGCCTGCTCACTGGCAGGGCTGTGTGAGAAACAGAGACAGCCTTGGCACTGTGTAAGCGCTGCTCAGCAATAACTAAAACATCCCTGTGTTATCAACACTGGTCACAAATCCACAACATAGAACCATAGTGCTACTATGAGAAGAATTTAACTCTATGCCAGCTAAAACCAGTACAATATTCTGGCCTGAGAATGTGACCATCGCTCATCCTGAGTGTGCAGTTAAGTTGCTTTACCCTTTGGAAGGGAGCTGCTTCGATGACAGCCTGCAGTTGCATTCATGAGTCTGGCTAAGCTGATGAATTGGAGGCCAATCTCTCCATAAAAAAAAAAATTTCCTCTCTCTTGGAAGGCAAGTGACAAAGACAGAGTGTTCAGCTTCCCCTCCTTCTCCAGCCCAGCCTGACCTTCTGCAGCCCCTCGGTGCCTCTTGTTTTCTTATTTTTATAGAAAATCAATATCCCTCCTGACACAAACAATAGCTCAGGCAAAAGAATAAATGGGGGAAACCTGAGATCTCTGTCCATCACCTCTCACTTTAACTCCCCCAAACTATTTAATTATAAGCATGCTTTGCTCCAGGTGTTTGCGACAGTGAAATTGCTAAATGAGGACCATTTTAACCAAAGATTGGGTGATCAATAGCACTCTATAGCAGTAGCTTGTCGGATCAATAGCATTCATTATTTCATGGTTAAGGTAAGTAGCCTCCTTTGCAAGTGGAGGTCATTAATCAGTGCTTACTGGACCTGCAGAAAGGCCTGCATAGGAGTCTAGTTTGTGTTCAGCCCTGCAGTGTAAAAGGGGTGGTGAGAGGGTGAGATCCCTGAAAGTTTGTTCCAGTAAAGCACTGGAGTGATGCATATCTATAAGGAACTAAAGAGCTTTCAGTGCAACAGGATGCTTAAAGTACTGTTAATATGACCTGGAATCTTGTCAATGCTTTTTCCTTTCTCGGGCACCTTTCCTCTGAGGATGCTAAAACCCTTATGAAGCAGTCACTTGGTCCTTGCACCTGCAGCTTGTGAGGATTGTTTATCCAAGCTATGAAAAGGGAAAGCAGGCATGCTAAGAAATGGGCCCAGGGTCTTATAGTGAGTTGTTAGGAAAGCTTGGGATGAAACGATTAATTCATGGTTCTCAGTCCTTGGCCTTAATTGCTGTGGTGTATATGTGGGAGGGTGAATGCATGGCCAAGCTTTGTAATGGATTAATTTGGAATTTGATATTAACTTACATGCTGAAATGTGAGAATGCTGTACAGATTGTTCATCCTTTATGCAATGATGAAGATGCAGAGTTTTAGATATCCAGCATGATGAGTTGACTTGGCTGTTAAGAGCGATAATATCCTCACAAAACAGGAATTTATTCTGTGCCTGCAGTTCTTTGCAGTGACATATTTTGTGGTCCCTCATCATTCAGCCTTTTAAATCAAGGTGTTTCCAGTTGATATTGGTCTCTAGTATGACCCAATTTCCCTGGAAAAGAGGCATCCAGAAGTATTTTCAAACAGCATTCCCTGACTGGAGCCTGATTCCAGTGCTGACTTGCACCTGATGTTCGCACCTAAGGTCTTAGTGCTCAGGGAGTAGGCAGTAAGTAGTTTCTGCTTGTCCTAGTATATCTCAGCTAAATCAGAGGAAGTATTGCCTGAAGTGTTCAAGGGATGATTTCATGTCGGCATTAAAGCCTTCTGATGCTTGGGACTGACATGAGCATGTACTTTTGCTACAAATATTCATCTAACCTTTGCAGTCAATTAATGGCTTTCTACACGTTAATTTCTAGCTTTATTCTTTTGTTCAAGAATTAAATCTCTAACTGCTTCAGCAAATGCAAAGCATGCTATAACAAGGTTGCATTCAGCAGCAGCAAGTCATGCTGTGCTCAGGTATTTAGCTGGAGAGTTGTAAATGTCGCAGCTGCTCTTTACTCACTATAAAATAAAAGTTGCTGGGGGGGGCTGTTTGTGTGACACTGTTACATTTTTGAGGAAAAGGACTTCAGATGGTTTTCAGTCGCTGTTAAGTGACCCAAGGACAGAGTTTTTAACTGCGCTTAATTTCCTGGTGAGTATTCCACACGATGTCAGAGTTAGGTTATTAATTCTAGTACCCGAGGCAAATGCCATTTTATTAATTACTTCCTGATAACTTAGAACTAAACTAGATACAGGATTCTACTCTTTTTCAAGTGATTCAGCATTGATAGGTTTGAGCAGAAAGTAGTTCTGTTCTGTTTTAGAGCCAGTTATGTATCTGAAATGCAATTTTTGTGAGACATGTAAAGCGTTTTGGTCTTGGAGAAGCTAGTAAAATGTAGTAGAGTGGTTTTTGTTTTGTGCTTGTTGCAATTGTAACCATGGTTTTTTTTCTCTGCTTTTGTTCCAGTGAAACCAGCAGTGTGTGCAGCAGCAGTGATACTGGCCTGTTTACCAATGATGAAGGCCGCCAAGGTAACAAGCATCCTGTGATTTTCCTCATGTGCTGCTGGGGAGTTTCTTACTTTCTTTACAAATGCAAAGAAAGATCTATGTTTGAAGAGAAACAGAGAGGGAAGTGTGTGAGAAAAACCAGTGGCAGGGAGTGGCTAGAAGTTAAGAAATGAGAGGAGGGCTACAAATGTGTGGTTTTCATAACACTACACTTTTCCTGCTGAAATACTTTGTGTATCAGATCCATAATATTTGCAGTGTAAGAAGCTATTACTGTGGAAAGGCACAGACATACAAGAGGACTTTGAGAGCTCTTCATAATGAAAGAGCACAGCTTATAATTTGTTTCTATAGGTGTTTTAAGTGTTGTCTACATACCATTAGTGCCTGAATCTGCTAGTTGTTTTCTCTATGGGCCAGAAGAGAAGATGGGGAAAAAAAATTACTGAATACTGACAAGTCACCTAATAGACTGTGCTAAGAAGATGATAGTAATACGTGATAGGTTTTATATCCTTAAATATGTGTTCCTCCCTTGCTCTTGTGTACATTAGTTGAACATGGTATTTTCAATGTCTGTTGAAGAAATGGTTTCTTAGGAGTTTTGAGTGTGAAGTGCAGTCTGGTTTTATTTATCAATCGACAGCACAGTGTCCAGTTGATGGGGGATGCGGCAGAAGTAAGTGTGAAATAGGTTCTAGTAGGCACATTGGCGTTCAGGACTATTATATTTGGAGCACGTGGAATGTGACCCTGGAGACCTGCAATTCTGTGCACTCTGATTCTGTCACATTTCACAAGCTAAGATTTGGATGAGATCTCTCCTGGGAATATATGAGTGCTAAAGGAAGTAGCATCGGTAGCTCAATAGGATGTGCTGCTTCTACTAGCTTGTTAATGGCCCAGGTACCTGTGTGGGGCAACACAATGATAGCAAACATGCTTATGTGTTTTCTGATGATATTTTAGGCTGTAGGACCAATCTGTTGTGATCTTAGGTGAGTATAATACTTTCCATAGGAGCAGGGATTTCAAATATCAGCTTTGACCTTTGCTGAAAAATAACTGTTTCCAGACTCTGGTTCTTCAAAGGCAAGAGAAAAGTAGAATCTTCTGCCCTCTCTTTTTACTGATGACTGTTCAGGGGGAGTTGAAATTAGTGGGCACTTGTATATCAGATGACAAAGCAGGGTGGTGACTGAAGTGTTTTACTTCATCACCTGAGACAAGATTGATGGAGACTGGGTAGTGTATATATATACTTGTCTATATGCTTGCCCTATATATTTGCCCTGATTTTTTACGCTGTTTTAGACATTAATTTTTGGCTGCTACTAGAAGTAGGATGCTCAATATACAGGAACATGTAGAATTATGACTTAGATAAATTAATAAAGTCCAGGTACAGCCTTCCCTGTCTAGGTACTAGAAAAGGTTTGACATCCTCATTGTCAGGTCTCTCTCTGTTCAAACAGTTTATACTGTGAAGCTTTCTGGCCAAGATGTTCTAGCTTACGCTTATGTTAAAAGGGTTGAAAATATTGTTGCACTTTCAGACTAAATAAAAAATATCTCCTTTTCCCTTTTTTTTTGTCTTGACAATTCCTAGTGATAGAGTAAATAAAAAAACAACAGCTCTCCATGTCAGTGAGATGGAGAGAGCACAAATTTTTCTTTTGTCACAGATCATCACCTTAGAAGTAATTTTCCAGCACAATTCCAAGCTGAATGAAGGGAAATTTAAGATGGCAGCATTCTTAAATAAATGTAGTTTTTTTCCCTTCTTCTTTTGAGATTACATCATGTAATATTTGTGCTGTTGCTAATTAAATAAATCATCTTTGCAATTGCACATCTGTGAGCAGAGAATGATCCTAGTTCATAATTTGATTGTAAGGTGGGGTTTTTTTTGTTTTATATTTGTTACATGCATTGGAATCTCTCACAGTGAAAATTACTGGAGTGTTAGCATATGATGCTGATCGTTAAAGTTTGTCCTATGAAAATTGAGGTATGACAGGGCACTATGCTCATAGACCCAAATTTCTGGGAACAGTTTTGCACGAATTATGATCTCTTAGAAGAACTATCCAACATTACTTAGTTTTAATTTGCTATGAAGTGGAGATGGGATGTTTATATTTTAAGATATAACTAGTAGATTTACTTGATACATGACAGAAGTAACAATGTCAGAGCTTTGGGATAAAGTATTCTGGCTGCTGATTGGAGCTGGTTTTATGTGTTGCTCCTTCTGTTATATGCAAGATTGCAGCATTCTCACTAGATGAGTTTTTTTACTTACTTGTACCTTTTTTTTCTTATTTTTTCTTTTTTTTTTTCCCCCCCGGAAAGATGTGTGGATAGGCATAATGGACTTTGGTCAGGAAAAATGTAACTCAGTGAGGAAAGGAGGGTAGGAGGGTAAGGGGATGCTTGAGTTCAGGCTTAATGGTAGGCAAATGAGAATTTTCCCTAAGGTAGGTGTGTTAGTTTTTTAAAGCAAGATGAAGTACCTTGCAATTCCATGGGACTGTTTGTGAGTTGCGCTACTGAAATGCTGTGTGTGTCAGGTTCTTTGCCCTCCTCCTGCTTTTTTTTCATCCGCAGCTCATGTGCTACTGCTGGCCAGACAGATTTACTATGAACAGTGGCTGATGCAGTTCAGTTTTAGACTGCAGCTGCATTAACTAGTGACCCAGCTCTGTGGAGACTTTGGTCATGACTTCTGTTGCTGCTGCTTTAGTTTTGCAGAGTGTTTGTAGTTCTGAGAAATTCTAAGAAATTTTGATTGAGAGCAACTCACAGCATAGTACTTACACCCAGAGTGACCATTTCTCATAGTTATGTGTTTTCATCTTAGCTGCTGTCTTAGGAGACATGGGGTCTTTCTCATCAGTATGTTTCTTTTGCTTACTCTTTGAGCCTGGTCTTCCCCTCTTGTGAAGTCTCTCCTGTGACAGCCTCTAATATGTGCCAAATGATTGGCCTCTGCTGGTGTCGCAGTAATTACTTCAGAGAAAGAGTTCTGCATAAGACATCACACAACATTGTACTAAGGCTGATGAGATGCAGTAGCAACAGAGTGCTAAACCTGCCCTAGGCAGGTCTATAAAGAGGCTTTGTTCTGTAGGGAAATTCTGTAGACTGATGAGTTGGATAGTTTAAAGCATTTAGTGAGGCCCCATAGTTACTGAGGATCATTGAAATAGAATACAAATATAAGGCTCTTCAAGAAGGAATTCCTAATGAGACTTCAGCTGTTTCACATTCAGATATGCCTACTTGTATTTTGAGGGCCTGTCAGAGGGGACATTGATGTTATTTGTGGCTAATTCCATCCTATTTCTTTAGGAGATGATGAGCAAAGTGATTGGTTTTATGAAGGAGAATGTGTTCCGGGATTCACTGTCCCCAACCTTCTTCCAAAGTGGGGAGCTGATCACCGATCTGAAGTGGAGAGGATTGACTCAGGCCTGGACAAGCTCTCTGTTTCCACCTTCCTTTTGCCCTCACGGCCAGCTCAGAGAGGTGAGGTCCATAAGTAATTGTGTTTGAGAACTTCTGATGTGATGGCAAGAGTAGATTCTGTTCGTAGGTGTTGCATTTAAACTGGTATTGGTGATCTGTTCTGGGTTTTTTTTTTTTAAGATCCAGTTAAGACAAAGCTGCACTATTGGAGAGTTTACTGAAATAGTCATACCAGCTGCCTGCTGGCAGTCTTTCTTTTTCTAAAAGTAAGGATTTTATTGGATTTATGAAAAAATGGGCATATGTACATCTTCAAGACTGAAAAACAAGAGACAGGGGATGTGGTTTGATTACTGAACTAAGGGGTTTTCCTGATGGCTTTGTCAGGAAGAATCTTCTGTGTTCATTGCTCAGTTTTTCTGCATTTGGTTTTCAGGATTTCATGCTCGCCTGAATCGCCTTCCAGGAGCTGCTGCCCGTTGTCTCCGTAAAGGTCGGAGGAGGCTGGTTGGCAAGGTATGCCTTTTTGAAAGATGGTAATTTTGTATTTCAAATTCTGATCAGTCCTGAAGTACTATTCTAAGATACCGTGTAAATTGTTTTCTGCAGAAAGTGGTCCTGTATATTTTTTATTTCATGTATTGTTTGATTTGTTTAACTGCTTTGACTGTCAGAAGATGATTGAGTGACTAAGTGGATTTTAAGGCACATTTGGAGTGGCAAAGACAGCTGATCAGTGCTAAAAGCAGTATGAAAAGAGGCCTGAAGAAGAATGACAGGGAGCATAAATATCAAGAAGATTTAGACAGAATGTAGGGGAAAATGATGATGGCATGAGACTTGTGCATGCTCATCTGAGACTAAAAGGGCAGAGGGGTGGCTCAAAGGTGAAGGAAGTCCAAGTTTTATATAGGGAAGAAGACTGATATGAATGGCAGCAAAGGAAGGTGGTTTTAGCAGTTGCATTTTTAGTGGGAAGACAGGAGAATAAAAAGGTGTGTGCAGTAAATGCAGACAACGCTGCCCAAGCCATTGACTAGTTTTATTATGTGTAGGGCAAACACCAAACAAAATACCACTCCTTTTTCTAAAAGAACAAACAATACTTTGCAGGTGTTTGTCTAAAAGCAAGGGATACACCTGGTTGGGTCTACATCATGGAGTGTTGAGTGCTGCTGTTTGTTGTAAAAGATGAGTCTGAGAAGGAAGGTGGTGGCTGTGCTTGGCTTTTTTTTACTGTGATGTGCTCTGTGCTTTTGAAAACATTGGCATAAGTTCTGAGCTGGCTGGCTGTAGTGTGCTAACAAGGTGTGTTAGAGGGGCCTGGAGTCCAGAGGAGTGTGACAGCTGCCTTCTGTTCAGTCATACTTGAAAGATCCTTGTTTGCCCCTTCTTTCTTCCACTCACCTTGCTTAATTGTAACCGGCATTCAAAATGTGAATCCTCAGCTGGCAAGAAACTGACTTTAGGAAGGGTTCCTCAGGCCACCTGCAAGTGACTGGGCCTGGCGGCACACTTCTAATGATCCAAGTGAGAAGGATAATATTTACTTGTTTAATTCATCTTCATCACCTTAAAGGGATCTTTGTCATTTGCAGCGGAGGTCACTGCTCCCCCTTCCCCATCTCTCTCAAAATTGTAATCATAAATAATGAGTTTCATTCAGAGCTCCCCGCCAGCGAGCTGCTAATTACCAAAAGTACGGCTTGTAATTTACACAGTAATAAACCGTAAATTTGAACATTATGGCACTTTAAGTTAATAATTTTCCTGCTGTAACAAATAGCCCATCTTTCACCCCTGCTGCTACAACTGCCCCCAAACTTTGAGTGTGTTTTGCCTGTGTACCTGGCACAAAAGAACCTTACCTGTGAAAGACTTTTGCCCTCATCTTCAGCCCCTTTCTGAAAAGTATACTTCTTTCTTGGAGGCAGTTGCTATGCAGATATGAACAGCTGGTGCTTCAGGCTGTGTGTATGCCAGCATTGAGCACATACACAGGGCAGCATCCTGCAGGAAGTAACATGCTCCCAGAGCAAGTCCTTTCTCCTAGCACCTACCTTTTCTGTAGTTGCTAGAGGTTCTGCTGCTGAATTGCTGCTTTCAGAAAGGGCAAAAGCATCATGCTTTTGCTCCTTATTTTATTCATTGGTGGTTGGTGAATCCCCACTGTTAGTGGAACAGTGTAGTGTCGTATCTCAGCCTGTTTCTGGCCCAACTGACCACAGTAACTTGGAAAGAAGCACTTCACAGCCATTTCCTGGGCTCTCGTGCATCCTTGTGCTGCCTACTTTGTACTAGTCCAGTCCCTGGTGTGCCCCTCTGCAAGCAATTATCATCACTAAAAATAAAAACCAAACCTCATAAATAAAGCTGAATGATTTTCTGCCATTCTAATTAGTTAAATCATCTCAGATGAAGTTCTAAAAGGAAGGAGTGAACATGTTTAGCTGAGAGTGGCCTGGTAAGGAAAGGATGTCACCCAGGGGAGTAAGACTTGTTCCTACTGGCAGCAGCAAGCTGTTCTCTGCTCACGGTGTGAGAGTTTGCAAACTTTTACCTGTCTTTGTGTTTCAGGAGACCTCCATGAGCACTCTGGGCACCGAGAGGCTAGGTCATATTGTTAATGATCCGCGCCAGAAAGAGTAAGGCCCTTAACACTGTTGTATACAACTCTGGGAGGGGAGGAAGAACTATAGAGTCCTCGTCCCTTCTGGGGCTGAAGGACGTGAAGAGCTGGGTGGACACTTAAGCATAACATGTGGAATGGGAGACAGGATTCTACTGATGGCTTCTCTGTTTTCTCACTTGCAATTGCTGGCTTCCCCTTTGTTTTATATATGTGTTTATATAAGGCTGCCCCAGTGTGGGGGGCACACACTACCAAAATGTCCTTTTTTTTGCAGTCAGCTTTTTCTTTCCTCCTCCTTTATAATGTGCCATTGCAGTAACTGCAGATCTTTTGGACGTTAAGAGAAGACCTGAGCCCCATATGTTCATTTTTTAAAATGCTGCTTTGTGGAGCCACACTATGGGTGCATACCTAGACTGCAGAAATGATGCTGACAAGGCAGGTGTGAAATTACTTTTTCTTTCTTTGGTGTTCTGTCTCCTTCCCCAGTTAGTGTATTTGAATTGTAGTCAGCACTGGAAATAGTCATGGTGCCTATCCTTTGGCATCTCGCTAATGCTGTTCTGGGGAGTGGATAGGTAAGGATGGCACATCTTGACTGTAGCGCAGCGGGTCCAGCCTTCACCAGCTGTTGATACCTAATTTTCTTCCTTAGATCTGAAATTTGTTGTTTTGAATATGACTCCTGATGATATTTAATCTTTTTCCTTCTCCCTCCATCTTTGTTCTTCCCTTCCCCTTCTCTTCTTACCCCCAACCCTCCTTTTTTTCCCCCCCATGTTCGTTCCTTGGCATTGCTCCTACCTGTCCTTTCGACTCTGCCTCCTTCCAGTTTTTGGTTACCATCCATGGGGAAGAGAGATCGCAACCAGGTAAGGTGACTCTGCTCTTCCTTTTTTATTTTCTTGGTTTCCTTCTCCCTAGAAAGAACACAATGCTGGCTTCTGATTTCCCACACACTGTGGCCTGTGCACATGAGGTAAGGCAGTCCTGTCCCTTCTCATTTTGTTACCTCATGTCTTCTGGGCTTTGAGCACAACCCATTTCTCAGGCGTTGTATTGTCTATTTAAACTGAATAGCTCAGGAACTCTTTTTATTTATCTCCCTGTTTCAGGGTAGTGTAGGCCCTCTTTTCTGACAGCGAGTGGGAGGGAAAATGCCTCTTGACAGGAGGAGCTTTGGCCTCTCAAAATTCCATAAGAATTGGAACATTTTCCCCTTTTAAATGCTTTGTTTTGCCTTGTTTGGCTCAGGCTTCTAACTGATAGTCACATCCACAGAGAAGGGAAAGAATGGTAAGTAGCAGCTGTAACAGGAAAATGTAAGAGGTGATAAGCAAGAGAAATAGGCATTCTTATAACTGAAATTCTTGTGCGTGCACTTTTATATTCTCCAGTAAGTCTTTCTTAGCTTCAGTGCTGGGAGGTTTTTTTACTTAAGATATGAAAGCTCAGGTTCTTAATAGCAAAGAGCAAAAAAACCAGTCTTCCATTTGAGCAGTCGTGTTGTAACAGTGTTCCTGGCCATGCACACTCCTTTCTATTCCTATGCAAGTTGTTTTATGGTTGGTGAGCAGTAGGACTGAAATTTGTTTTACCTTTCAGGTGACTAAAAATACATGTATGGCAAGAAATAATTTTCAAGCCTTTGTGCAATTGTGTATTTTCCATTAATGAGAACATTTTACAGATTGCTGTTATATTGCTAAAGATAAGAGTAACTACGTAAGCTTTAAAATGACCAAAAGTAAATAACTTTTGTTTTTCTTAAATGAACTTGAATCAGCCATTCTAGTAACAGAGGGTTCCTGGTGATTCTTCCTACTGTGCAGTTGCAGTGTTACCTCACTGACAGTAAATGAGCAGACCCACTTAAGGAGGAGCTCCCTGATAGCAGCAGCTTTGTGGTGCATCTTCTTTCTCAGAAAGGTGGAGGGTAAAGGCCTAGTACTGAGTTCTGAAGTTGCAGATAGCTTGTATGATGAATCCTGCTGCAGGTGTGGATTGTTCCTTTGTCCTTATTTAAAAATGCATCAGTATTCGTAGTAATACAAGCAAAGTGTTCTGGAGATTGGTGTAGCACTTCACAAAGCAGATGAAAATTCCTTTCCTGCTTGAGGTGTGAATTATAAATAAAGAGGAAATGCCGAATGGAAGTGTGAAGCAGGTACCTCAGAGAAACTACCAGTCTAAAGCTTCTACTTGCATATTGAGCAAAGTTTGTTCCATGCACTGATTGACCAGATTGTTCCACTTCTGTCCTGACCATTAAAAATCCCAACCACTGCATCTTCTATGGCAAGCTGTCTTGTGCAGGTTTGATGCCCTCAAGATTTGTCTAGTGTATGTCTAACAGAGGATTTTAGATTAGCCTGATCATCCATTGTTTCAAAAATATGTTTTAAGCAGTTTGCAAAGACAGCTTGTGAGGTTGGTTGGGAGTGGAAGGAGCAACTCACTTGCAGTGGAATGAATTGGGAGCTCACTGTGAACTTAACCTGGTGGATCTGAGTCTTGTAGAGGTCTGTTTCAGTGATACACACAACCCTTGGGAATACAGGAACTGCTCTGTGGAAAGTTCTGTGCTTGCACAATTCGTAACAGTGACTTTTTTCTCTACAAAGTGAACATAGACAAGAGGCTTGCTGAAAGAGAAGCAGATTTTTTTCTCATGGCATGCAGCAATAGAGCACTTATGCCCTTAGTCAACCAGCATTTTTAATAATGCAGGTTGGAAGAGGAGTGTGCTAAGGCTGTCTGTTGTGAGAAGGTGGTTATGAGATCTGCTGTTTCACCCCTTGTGCTAGCCTTTTGTCTGAAATGAGAGTCTGTTCTCATCTAGTCTCACCCCTTGGAGGTGCTAGAAAGGTCTCCTTATACTGTATTAACAACTAAAAAAATAGATCTGAGGAGCTTTATCTGGACACTATTTCCTTTAATGCTTTGCTTAAATAAAATCTCTTGACTTTCCAGTTCAATCCATTATCTCCTCTGTACTCTCTGGATGTGCTTGCTGATGCTTCCCACCGAAGATGCTCACCAGCACACTGCACTGCCAGGTAACTCCCTTGCTCTGCTCTCTTGGGGTTGTCTCGCTTCCCTCTCCTGGATGTCTTCAGTAGTACTGTGTGATGTGAACAGTGCTCATGGACCTGTAGGTTAATGCGCTTTTCCCTGGGAAGCCCATGTTCAAACTTAGCATAAAACGTAGCAATGCAGGTTATTTGAGAGTTTCAATAAACTAAGTGCTTACAGTATATGAAGCAGTGTATGACAGACAGGCAGAGCTGTTCCTTTAGAAATAACTGCAATCTGTTCTGAAATGTGCAATGAGTTGCTGCAAGTCTGTTTTACAGGTACAAATGGACATAGTATCATTGCCCACTATTAAAATTGAAACAGGATGAGAGGGAAAGTGCTGACAAACTGATGTGGGTGATGTGCTGAAGCATTTTGGTATCCTAGGTGTCTAAAATAGACCCTCTGAGCAGATTAAGAACTCACCTGAGGTGACCTCTAATGCCTTGATACCTCTCTATAGCAATAGCTGAAATTTAGATCTGGTCTGGCCAGATGTTAGGTATATTTGAGTCTGCATAGTTCGGGTTAATATACTATTCAGGCACCTTCTGCTGACTAATCCTAAATTAAATTCAAGTCTTGGCCTTAGAGGTGACTCCTGTTTTTGTGCTGCAGGTGACTATCTAAAGGTAAGGTGCCCTTGAGCTCTTTCCTTGTGCAAGTAGACAAAGCCTTGCTTTGGACACAAGTCTGCTTATGTGCTTGTACCAGGGACCCAATCTGAAAGAAATGTCTGGACTTTCAGCTTCATGGCTTTCTTTCCCTTGTTAATTAGCAAATAGAGCATGAAAAATGTACTAAGGTTGTATGTGTCTGAACAGAAGCTTGGCACCCACCCAGCAAAGCCTCTCTTCCCACTGGCTTCTGCAGGGAATTTTGCGATGTTGCACCATGACCTCATGCTGCTGTAGCCAGCATGTTAAAGCTGGAAAAGGGGAGGGAGGAAGAAATCAGCTCTTAAATGTTCAACTGGATGAGAATAAAAATAATTCAGAAGATTGTGCATCAGCAAATTGATTCCTTTCTGTGCTTTTGCCCCACTCTGGGGATGTTTTCTGCCTGTGAAGCAAAAAGATTGAATGGTCTGTTCATTTTCAGCTAGGATAATCGTACTTGTGCCTCCGGTGTTTTTCTTGGTGCTTTATAGAGTTTGTCTTCCAGGAAGGTGGGCTGGACAAATCCTGCTCACAAATTCAAACTGGACAAAATCTCTACCTTTATGATGGTCAGTGAAGGCTCTTTCCAAAGCCAACCTCTTTTCAAGGGATTTCTAAACCTGGAGAGATGGTGTTTGCTAGGTTTTTCTGGGTATATAGTCTAACCAGTTAATAGATATGTTTGGTTCCCTCCTCTAATGAACAGGTGACTGGTGTCTTGACAAACATAATGACTGATGAATTTTTACTGAGCTGACAGAGAAATTGTTCCATCCCAGATGCAGCTGTGTTTTTAAACGCCTGGAGTTTGAGAAAATAGTTCCTATTTTAGTGTGAAATGTGCTCAAGAACCTTTGTAGGAGAAAGAAATATGAAAAGCATGAATGTGTTTTGTGGCCCCATATA
This sequence comes from Pachycephala philippinensis, assembly GCA_013397055.1. Taxonomy (NCBI): domain Eukaryota; kingdom Metazoa; phylum Chordata; class Aves; order Passeriformes; genus Pachycephala; species Pachycephala philippinensis. Next base: position 800,023 of record VWZT01004883.1, on the reverse strand, counting down.
TGTGGCAAGGGTTGAACTCTTTGGTACAAGGAGCTTGCTTTATGTAAAGATGCTGCTAAGGGCACAGAAGGAAATTGTTCCTTCAGAGAAACGTTTTCTTGATAGTAGTTGTTCTCTAGCTTTTACATGCCAAGCATACTAGTTAGTAGTCCATTTTCTTACAGAATGTTCAGGTGATCTCTTTAACTCAGATAAGCTGTTGCCCCAGTTAACATCTCCTGCTTTTGCCACATATGGAATCAATTTCAGTAGTTCGTGCTTCAGGAAGCTTCTAATAGCTTGCACCTCATCCTGGAGAAATTCAACTCAGAAATTTGCCAGAATGGGATGTGTGTGTGTGGGAAGCAAATCCTCTGAAATAATATGAAACATATTGGAAAATAAATGGTCTTGATGTTGTGGCCATCCAGTTTCTTCAACCTGATGCCAGCTGTGCCATGCAAAGTCGCCTTTCTCTGCTTAGTTTCTGCTATCACGGAGTATGTCCAGTGGAGTATAGTTCCCAAGTGGAGTATTTTCTCTGCTGTGGAACCGTTTTCTTTGTCTCAATGGTGGGTTTTGGTGCAGTTCATCTGGAAGACTGGTAAACCAGTACTTTTGTTAAGACAGAGCTGAAGGCCGGAATACTGAGCGCATCTGAGTGTTGAGAAAGAACCTCCTCCTTGACACTGACAAGCCTACATGGAAGGTTCCTTGGGAAGTCTTATTTGAAAGGCTGTATAAATCGTACACTACCTTTCTTGATTTATGTCTGTGATGAGAAGAGCTTTCATTCAAAGTGTATGCACAGCACTGGGAATTTCACACCCGTCATTAGAAGCAGTTTTTTGTGTGTGTGGTGACTGTTATCATTAGTGGTATAATTTTATTTTGTGAAGCAAGGAGAGTTTTCTGCTTTCTTGCAGTCCTCCCAAGGGATGGCTGGTGTATTAATTTGCTGTATTGCCTCCTGGCTGTTCCCAGACTGTTTTTCCTCTTCATCATGGAATTTTTAATGGCCCTGCTGCCTCTCGGGAGGCATGCAAGGAAGAGTACCTCAGGGATCTCTTCTTTTTTCACATGCCTATAATTACTCTCCTTTAAGAGCACAAAGCGTTTGCTAATCATGTCTTGTCTGTTAAGGTTTCGACTTCACGATGCAGACTGCTAAAAGCAAGCAAGTAGAGACTTGCATGGGCAACTCAAGGGATCCTTCCCTCTTTCCCCTCTGCCTATTTGCCTCTCTGGGAGGAGTGGTCTGAACAGAATTTGGTTGTTGAATTCCTTTTACTTAAGAGGATTTTGTATAGGCTGAAGTTGAATATCCTATTAGATTTTGGTTATTCAATATTCTGTTGGTGAGAAGATGTTGTAGGTTGTTGGTTGATGGAATGCTATTCCCTTGAGGCACGGTAAGAGTTACAGAAGAGCCTAGAACCAGTGTTCCCTTTAATTTGAATAGCAGGCAGAATAAGAGAGGAAGGTAGAAGATAAATTGTCCCTAATGCCATTTATTATTTGCCTAGCCTTGAAAATAGGATTATGGATGAAAAAAAGCAATTAAATATTCCCACTGGAGGTCACAGGAAAAGTGGACCTCACATGGCAGGTATATGTTGAAGGTGGAGACTTGAAGAATTGTATTAGACTTTTGAATAGCACAGATAAAGAAAATTGCTTTGCATGTACTCTGTTAATACTAACTGTAAATCTAGAGTTTAATCTGATTTAGAAGCAAGTCTGTTATCTTGCCTGGAACATGGGATAATGGTGTAGAGGGGTTGAGTGATCTTCTCCTCATTTACTGCCAGTTGCTCCATACCCTGGCTTTGGTGGTGCTGTTAAATGGAAGAGACTTGAATGTCTCAGATTCTAGTTCCAGCTCTAGAAATACGCTCGTGAAAATAAATCTTGTTCTGTCACTTCTGTATCTGTGTACAGAGATCCTGATATTTCTGCCTCTTACCCAAGCTAGTGGAAATGCAGGGATTGCCTGCAATGTCAAGCCTTCTCTGAGGCAGACAAAGGAGTGAACAGATGTCCACAATTTCATACTTTCCCGCTTGATCAGGACAGTATGCAGTTCTTTCTAGGCAACCTATCCACACATCTTTATCTTCCTGGAATATGCTTTATGTGAAAATGCCTGCTATCAACTGCTTTAGACGTCTTTCTCCCTATTTTTTTTAACTCTTTTTCTGTTTAGCTGGAGCATTTTCATGTCTTCCTTTGCTAAAGCCTGTCTAATATTCCAGCTGGGAATATAACTGAATTCTTCTGACAGGCATGCAATGAACAGCAGCTATCAACCTAGTGTCACATGCAGTTGACTGAGGCCTAATGTTCCCATTTTGATGAATCCTAATTCTCTGGAGTGAAAAATAAATTCCCCTTGGCTTCAGAGTTTTTTTACTTGCTATTTCATATCTGTGTACTCAGCAAATCTGGCGAATAGTAGGAGTCTTTCTGGCATAGATGCAGTGTGATTCAGTGTGAAAATAGGGAGTATAATATATGGGATCACATCATCTCTGCTTAGAGTGCTTACATAGAAAACAAGAAGAAAATGTGTTCACTTTCATTTGCCGCATGCAGACTTTTAGGAATGGAATTGCCACATCGTTATAATGCTTACTGGGGAACAGACTGCTGCTGTTGAAGACCTAAGAGATTTGGAGGATTTAAGAAGTGAGCTGACCTATTAGTAATTTTGGAATCTGAAAATGTGCTCTAGAAGTCTTCCCATGAGGCTCTGCAGGGCATAAGAGACTGCTGTGCATTGGGAATATCTACACTGGGATGTGATAGCGAGAACCACTTGCGCGTGTGGGAGCTTTGCGTGCAGATAGGATGAGCAACTTGTATTGATTTACACGTGTTATGTGCAGATTAAACTGGTGCCCAGCTGGCTCTGTAGTCAAAGAGGAGGAAGAATTCTGCTTTTACTATTAATTTTGTGAAGCCACCATCAACAGCCTCAGGTAACACCTCAGGGCTTAGAGCAAGAGCCTTTCATTTGGTTTGTGTTTGCTCTGAATAGAGCATCACAACAGCAACAGCTGGGTTGTGTGGAGTTTTAGTAGCAGTATCTTTGTTAAAAGGCAGTCTCTATTAACATTCACTTTAACATGAGGATAATAACATCCCTCGTTTTTATAGTCATAGGCTAATGACTGCCTCTCACTTTCACTGCATAATCCACGTGCTTTGCTTCTTCTAAGGATAGGTTTAGAATAAAGAGTGTAAGCAGACAAGCTGGATGATGTGAGATTACAGTGAGAGGCATACACCCACAAGTGTGCAATGTGCCTCCTGCCTCCAAGAAGGCCACAGACTGTTACATTTAGCTCTGTGTGGCCTTTTCAGAGAACTTTGTTGTGAGATTGAGCTGGTTTTTACCCTGAATTTTAAAAGAGTGTAATTCATGCTACAATTTAGACTTCACAGATAGAGAAGTTTTCAGGGGCCTTATGCTGTTCAGTAAGGTTCTTTATGGTGTCTGCTTGTGCTCTCTATTGTCTCCCACAGATTGTATGGCAAGTCTTAATTTTCTGTTGAGGTACTGTGGTAGATGTAAAACAGTGGCAAGCTCCAGTGCACAGTCATCTCAAACGGTAGAAGTGAGATGGGAGTCCTGCGTATGCAATTACTGGTCATTAAAAAACATGTAAATAAAGCCATAGAATAAATATGTGTAAAAGAAACGAAAGGAAGCATTACTTCTGACACTTAGAGACTACCGTGAATTTCATCTTTCTGCATAACAAAGCCTGTTTTTTCTCCAGCATGACCTGCATGCAGAAGTGGGAACCATAAGTACTATGTTAAAAACAAAAGACAAATCTGTATTTCCTGAATAATTTCTTTAGTTTGTGATTACAAAAAATATTATCATGGTCAAAAAGACACTATAGAGTTTTCATATTGTCGAAAGCCATTTTTCCTGTACATATGTAATTTTTCATTCACTAACTCCTGGCAGTGACTGCTGTGTGAGTTGAATATATTGCAAGCAACAAAACAGCCACATTTTGGATCCTGATATGTTTCTCTAAGTGTGTTCTCCTTTTTCTCTTCCCAGGTTAGAATTTCAGTCATCTCTAGATTATAAACTAGGTTTTCACATTAGTCTCTGGTCACCTGGTAGATCCACCTGTGACTAAGCACTGCGACTTTGTTTTTTTTCTTATGATCAACCTGTTGTAGTCCAAAAGAAACCAGGGAATTATTTTCTCATTACTGTTTATTCTATGACTTTATTTACATGTTTTTTAATGACCGTAACATTGAAGAAAGCATGGAGGCCTAGCAGAAGAGATTGAAGCCTAGTAAGGACAGTGTAAGTCCTATTCTAGTTTGCCAGTTTAGGCCCAGATCTTTCATCTCACAAAGTTCTGGTCTCAAACTTCTTCACGGAGAGGGCTGTGGCAATGCGCAAATATGCATTTGCTGTCAGCCTTTCCTGTTCTAGTCTACTTTAGAGTAATTTTTAACTGTTCAGAAGAGTTGTTAAAATTCAACTTTGGAAGAAGAACTAATTCATCATTGCAACTTGTCAGTGATATTTTCACGTTTTATAGTTCAGCCTATCCACTGCTATGTTGAGTGCTGTGCATATCCATGACTTGATTTTCCTGGTGGTGGTGGTGTTTGTAGGAGTCTATAGGAGTCTGCTGTTAAACTGGGATTGACTAATTATATTATCTCACTGATATAGACCTGCATGCTAGCTAGTGATTAGAAATGTACATTGAAAAGTGTGATATCTACCAAAAATGCGCATATTTTGTAAGTTATACCTCAGACATCCTTTCTGTTCATGCCTTAATGAGGACTATGAGTGCAGTCTTCTGCTCTTCTCTCTCCCAAGATACTTAACACCTGGAGATTCTCTGCATGCAGATTTATGGTGCCTGTAAAGTGCACCAGCCACTTGAAACGACACTTTTACCACTGAGTCAGTCAGAGCCAGTGAGTAATCAATAGGTTCCTGATTTACTAACTGAAGTGTGGGTGTTCAATAAGGGATAAACCTGAATGAAAAACATGTTACAGAGACAATTTATGATCTCTGAGCCTTTGTATCATAGAGGCAGGATTACTAGGTACAGCATTCTTGATAGTAGTCTTCAACTGAAGTATGATTTGCCTTTCACTGCAAGAAAGGATTTTGAGATGCTTTTGTTTTCATTTTTCTTTTTTTTTACCCCTTGTGTTATCATCAGGTAAGGGTAGATGTTTGAGTATGTAGCTGAAAGCCAGGAGCTCTTATGCAAAATCTAGCGGTAACATTTGTGAACTGGGAAAAATTGCATAAAGTCTCTTGGAAATGATAGTGCATACTTCTTTCCTACTCCATAGTGATTCTCCACCAAGGACCAGCTGGCTAATGTTGGTGTAAGTTCATAAAATTAAAAAGGGTACATTTAAAAATTATTTTTGTTGTTATTGTTATATTATTTAAAATTAGTTGGATTATTATATACAATTATGTAGTCATGTAGTTACTAATCTGTGTCACTGATGCAAAATAAAAAACTGAATTATTCCTCAGGCTATGTGTGTTTAGATGTTTCAGAATACATGGTTACAGCTACGTTAAAACACTGTATAGCCACTATTATAGTCATGTACAAAAGCAGTTTTTAGCATATGCGAAGTTACTTAACGGTGAGTCACTTCTGTATTACAAACATGAGATTTGAATGTGCATTCTATAGGTATGCCAGTATTTTTGAAAGCTTTTTACCTCCAGGGATGGTTTCTCTGTCTCCCTGGGCAGGCCATTCCAATGTTTGACAACCCTTTCCTTGAAGAATGTCCTCCTGATACCCAACCTGATATCTCCTGGTGCAGAATGAGAGTATGTCCTCTCATTCTTTTGCCAGTTGACTGGGAGAAGAGGCTGACCCCCACCTGACTACACCCTCCTTTCAGGTAGTTGTAGAGAGCAATAATGTCTTCCCTGAGTTTCCTTTCCCCCAGGCTAAACAACCCCAGCTTCCTCAGCTGCTCCTCACAGGACTTGTGCTCCAGACCCTTCAGCAGGTGCATTACCCTTCTCTGGACACTCTCCAGCACCTCAATGTTCTTGTAGTGAAGGGCCGAAAACAGAACATAGGACTTGAGGTGCGGCCTCACTGAGTACAGGGGAATGATCCCTTCCCAGGTTCAGCTGGTCACAATATTCTTGATCCAAGCCAAGATGCCATTGGCCTTCTTGGCCACCTGGGCACACGCTGGCTCATGTTCAGCCACTGTCAATCAGCACCCCTAGGCCCTTTTCCTCTAAGCCACTTTCCAACCACTCTTCCCCCAGTGTGCAGTGATGAATGGGGTTGTTGTGGCCAAAGTGGAGGACCCGGCACTTGGTCTTGGTGAGTTTACTGAGAGTACACTTGAACCCCTCAGGAGACTTCTTTTGTCTGGTTATTCATATGCATTCCCAGATTTGAAAAACAGGCTCTCTGTGAAACTTAGGACCATTTAAAAATTATTGAAACTGTTCTTCAGTGTCAGATTTAGAGGACAGATCTTATAGACTTCTTGTAGAACTTCGGAATTTTATTTGAGAAAATGGAACAGTAGATATTTCCGTTATTTTGTCGTTGCACTTTTTTTACAGGTAAGTAGCTAGACCCAGCAGCATTCAAACAATTTATAGACTGGACTAGTATAGGAATTTTTTTGTGGTCCCTACACTGTTCTGTATAGATATAATAGCACAATTTGGTTTTGCCTAAACTATGGCATCTAAAATTACACGTATTGTAAATACACAAGGGTTTGATTTTTTTAATAGATTTTTGTCATGGAAATAAAAACCTGTGAACTTTTGCTTTTGTTATATTTGAAAGGTTTTAGTACATAATAAAGATGTTTGTTAAACTTTCAGGATTTTTTTAAAAAAAACTCGAAATAACAAGTTTTGAAGACATAGATGCTTTTCAGCACTTAATCATCAAAACTTATATGGTTCCAAATTTTACACGATATAAGCTCCTCACAGTCTTTAACTGATTTTATTTGCACTGTAGTTCTGCATTTTGCACATCAGATCTGATGCTAAGAGTCTCCAAGGAACTTGCCAAAGCAAGTCTGCTGTATTGGACAAAGAAGGGATTTGAACCCAACGTCATTGCTAAATTATGCATTTGTATTCATTTTGGATAGTATTTGAGAAGATTCTCTGGTCTGCTGCAGAGACTGTTATTTCTGAATTAAACTTCTCTGCTTCCTGCAGGTATATAACTTGGAGTAGTTCTCGGCTCAAGTCAGTTCCAACAGTGCAGGTTTCTACTTAATTGGCAAATGATTAAACTGAAATGGCCATCAGTAGGCTTCAGGCTTAACAATTGATATTAACAGAACAGATTATGCCTTTCAGCCAGTTCAGAGACGTGACAAGGTTGCCGTAAGTCTGATTTAGCTGTTTGCACAGCACTTTGATAAAGAAATAATGATTTTGAAAAAGCATGAGACAGTTTTGTATTCCTAACTTTACGAACTTACTGCTGTAGTGGAAACAATATGTATGGACGTTTGGCATTATAGGTACATTCTAAGATGACTCTACAGTACCATCTAGATTGCAAAATAATTTCTGACTAAGGGGCAAATATCACACAGTTTATTTAAAGAGCAATCTTGCAGACATTTGTTATTCTTGCATGGAAGTAATGGTAGGACACATGTCGTATCACTGCTTGATCACGTCTTTACGTATGCAAGAGTTAGTTTGAAATTGATACAGAACCGGATCCTTTAAAGGCTAAGAAATAATTATTCTTCTGAGTAGTTTATGTGTGAGGTCTTTAAAAAAAAGGGAGTATAATGTATATTGACAAAGAATGTGAACAAAACTCCCTGAGAAACTTTTGGTTTGTGCTGCTTACTAGTTAAGAAGCTGATGGGAAGGTGGGTAGGAGTTGGAGGCGACTGGTCAGTCTTACAGAAGCGTGATATTGGAACAGAGTTTAATTTGTTTTAATTTCTCCACAGGCAAACAAATGTCCACCTGGGACCACCATGTTCAAGGGACATCAAGAGGAAACGAAAGCCAGCTGCAGCCTCCATGTCTAGCCCAACATCAGGTAACCTGCCAGCATTTTTAAAGTCATGTCCCTTTTGAGCAAAGTGCCATAGGCAAAAGTAGTGTTACTTTGGTTTGAAACTAATGAAGCGTATGAGAGAGCATATAATGTGTTTTTGCATAGCATCAAAAGCTGCCTACTAAACAAATTTTTGGCAATGTAGTGAAGTTAATATAATGTACAGTGAATAGTAATCTGCTTCTTCATAAGATGTTAGTTCCACTGTCCTAAATTACGCGGTTCATGGTGATAGGGAGTTGATCAGTATGCACAGTGTGTTCCTTCAGTTGTTGGGCTGGCATTAGGCGGTGGCTCTGATGCCCTTTATCAGGGTATTTGTAGACACTTCCACAGGAGCAAAAATCTGGCAATTTTTGTATCATCAGTGGGTGAGATCACTTACTCCCTTGGGGTTGTCTTACTCTTCTGGATAAAAATAGTTACTTTCTTCTTTTTCTTGTTATGGGGATGTAGTCATTAAAATGCTGGTCTATTTTCATGTAGCAGATTTCTGAAAAGTCATTTATTAGTCATCAGAATATGAAACAGTTTTAATCTGGAGAACACAGAGGGTTTTAGAATGCTTCTTTCTGGCCTTTCACCTTACCCTACCTTGTGACTATCCACATGTTCATGACTATAACACATGTTCTTACTACTAGTTTATTAAAAAACTCTTCTTGTAATCCAGTAACAAGGTAGTGGGTAAGATGATGGGAAAAATGGAGATATGAAAACAGTGGGGAAGAGCAAAGAAACTGATGATTAGTAGGAGGAAGTCTGTGTTTCTTCTGTGGGCTGGTAGATAGACAGTAGAATAATGAAGTGGGGAAGGAAGTTGAGCTTTCTCTCCAGGTCACAGATCTGGACTGTAAACTGTCAGAAAGACCGTGTTCTGTGTTAAAAAAGAAGAGAAAAGAACATTAATAGTCTGTTGTTCAGCAAAAGTCTCATCTATTATTGGTTATTTATTTAGGTTATTCTTTCCTGGATTTTGAGTATTCCATTTTGGGATATTCCAACTTCTGTAGTAAAAGGGTTAGTATCTGTAGCCACAGAATTTTAGCACTGGTGTACTACATTTTCTTGGTATGAGTGCTAATGTCTCACTGTTCCCTGTTACCTGTCCATTTAGCTATTATTCAGAATGTATTCTATACTGCATTGCTGGTCCCTTTCTATAAGGAGATCTTCTGTTTCTATGCTTACATGTTTCAAAATACTGTTTAAGTTGTACTTACCTGATTAGGCAAATTGTATTGTGAACACTTTTTGAAGAGTTGAGAGTACATCTGGAGTGGAACTTAGCACTGGAAAGCAGCACAGGGGTTTGGAAAGCTTTCCTATTATGGATAAGGGAGAGAAGATTATTATGTATTACAAAATAAGGAAGGAGTGTAGTTAGAGTACAGACAGCATGCTTGTGCTGATCATCAAGAGACAAGGTCTGCAAAGTCTTTAATGGTCAGAAATGGTAAAGATCTCTTCCTTCCTGTTCAGAAATATCCTCAGCAAAGTGAACAGCTGTGGGCAGGGTTTGATGCAATACTGACTTGTGGAAAGAAATGTTTATGATTGGGTAACTGAAGCTGTGTCCTAAATGATGTTCCACAACAGACTCCGGGTTACAGCTGAAGCACAGCCTGGACATGTAACTTGGAAACTTCTGGAATCTGATGCTATTTCTGTCAAAGGGGATTTTGCTGTGGAATTACTAATGCCTAAAAAGATACGTAGTATTACTCTGCAATAATGTAGAATTAATTGGACACTCTTACATTTGTTGGATATTGATGAGATAAAGGTTTTTCTCCCTTGCCATGCATCTACTTGCCCCTATATAAATGCCATATACTGGGGTTCCCGTGCTCCTGAGGAATCATGGCAGCCTCATTTTTTCACTTCTGAGACTTTTTATGTTTGTGGTGTTTTACTTCTGCAAAAGGTGAAGCACAGGTAAATCAGAATGCAGGCCCGTGCCTGTCATGCAGGCACAGAGTGCTGGATTTCTTCACCTTTAAATAGCTCCTTAGCTGAGTCCAACTGCTCTCGTCTCACTTGTTGACCAGGTCCTGCTTCAGTGATCTCCTTTTTTGCAACCTGAGTGCCCCGTGGAGGTGAAGGACACAGCCTGAGCTGGCTTCATCAGTCAGCAGAACAAATGGGCTTGCTCTGCCGAACATCGGGCCATCTCGGATTCCACCTCTTTTATAGAGATGAGTGATGAAGAGGGGCTCGTTCCGCTTTGCCGCTGTATTAATACACATCAGGGGCCAGCTCCCGGCACTAAATCACGCTACTGCATACATCTGTTATCGGACTCCTCACCAGTGTGATGAACAAGACTGCAGATAGAGGCTTCCTCGTGTCATTCTTTATAGGATTTTCCTAAAAGAATAAATAGCTCAAATCTCTGCCAACACTATCCCCTGTCACTGTGATGAATTTAGCTTCTTTCTTAAACATGCAGCTACAAATCTTCCCCTGTCGCCTCACCCCCCCACCATCCGCAGAAAGTTTTGAGTTGAATTTGGCTGAAATCAGAAGATGCTAATAAAAGGCAGATGAGATGTGGATGCTATTTCCCTCCTTGGTGCAGGAATGTGAGAAGGGAGCTAGAGATAATGTTTATTTGGGAACCAAGCAACTAAATTTATTCCATGTCTTCTCACATACTTTCATGAATGTGAGTATTTATGAGTTCTGGTAAAGTATCTTTTCCCAGAGACCCTTGCATGAACATCAAAAAACTGCATTACTGTACAGGAAGTGGCTTAGGTCTCTATTGTATTGTTATAGCATTAAACTTCTGGTATTAATCCTGCTCCTTGAGGCTAACTGGCCTAAATACCATAACTGAGATAGCTGTTGAGAACAACAAAAAGTAGGTAGAAAATTCAGAATTAATTTGCACTTCAGGAAGTGACTTATCAAAATTAAATTGGGCAAACTTACTCAAATATTCAGAGAGATTTAAAATTAATGTTTTCCACACTACACAATCGAACAGTGTGAGCCCTAAAGCATGAGGCCTTCACCAGATAGGACAAAAGTCTAGCTGGTGTAGTTGGCAGTAGAATAAGGAAATCTGGAGGAAGTTAAGGCTGACTGTACTGTCAGAGATTCAGAGATTCCAGAAGACCAGAGATTCATCCAACTCAGTGACCAACAGTGCCTAGGGAGGAAGAAAGTCTGTGGTGGTAAAGGTCCTTTGACTTTTCAATGATCTGAGACTTCAAAGGCATGGATAGTGTCCTTGTGTTTAGTTACTTTCCATTGCAGTACAGTAGATTTGGAATAATATCCCCAGTGGCACAGTAGAGTTTATCTGAGAAATACTGCATAAAATGTTATTCTCGTGGAAGTGATTTTCTGGTTTGAAAGGAATCTGATGAAGACTGTCATGTCTGTCTTCAGTTTGTCAGAATAGGCCACAAGTACAGATGGTTGTGCAATAAATGGTGAACAACTGTCGATCTTTACACTGATGTTTTTAGTGTTTATGTGGTTCAATCCTCTATGTATGTAGCAGTGCACATGGTAACTGGCATCCTATTCAGCTATTACAGTGAGTCTGGGGTAAAAATCTGTTTAAATAGATTTTTGTCTGTCTTGGCATGTATTCACACTTAGCTTGTAAAAAAGGTGACAGGAGCCTGTGAAACTGCTTATCAGAGAAGAGTCTGAGTAGTAGCAATTTGGTGAATTTTCCCTCTCCTATTTCTTGCTAATTATTCACTCTTAGTCATACCCAGAAACAAGAAGCCGGTTTCAGTCCTTTGCTTTTTTTCTTTTTTTGAGGAAAGATGGAGAGCCTGAGTGGGGAGGCTGCTAGCAAGGGACACGTAGTGTAGTATTGGTGGTGATTGTGACCTCAAAGACTGACTTAGTTGTTGGGGGTTTTTCATTTTTCATATGACCTTCAGACAGAGGAAAACGATGGGCTAGATGTAAAATTGCAATGTACTTTCATCTGTGTTGTAGCTGTACGGGAATGACTCACTGTTTTGGATGTACAGAAGCAGCATTGTTGGGGTTCCAGATCTACTGCGTGTGGAACCTCAAGCATTGAACCAACTTTTTATTTAAACTTCAAAGGAATCTGTCCTCTAGTTGAGGCTTGCTATGGCCTCTTTATCCTTCATCGGCTACAGAGCAGCAGACATAACTTGTAATTAAAACACACAAACAACTATTGTCTGTTGTGAGACTGCAATGAAGAAATGTGTTCTGTATTGAAGTAGTTACTTGTTAAAAAAATTCTGTTTGCCCCAAAGACTCCTATGGCAGTTACTCTTCTTTACCCTGCCCTGTTCTGTTTGTGAGGATTGAGTGATCCAGGATACTGTGAATTGGAGTAAACTCTCATATCTCTAGGTCTTTGACAATCATTCTGGAAATTTGGGCAACTGTTGGGTTGAGCTATGGATCTGCAAATCTTGCTGGCTATTATAGCCTGTCCCATTTTGAAGCAGGGGTTGTATTGAGAAAATAAGAATGGATTTCAGCCTAGCTTGGCAAGTAGCTTCTTGTTGCAATATGCTGATTTACCATGTTGGATATATGTGGAGGTTCAGGGTACTACCCTTACTGGGTGAGGAGAGGTATGTTTTCCTCTTTAGACAAACTTAGCAACCTGAAATTTGCCATGCCTTCAGAGACTTCGAAAGGCTCAAATACAGAGTCTTTGCAAGGAGTCCAGGTTATCTTCAGTGAATTGATTCAGTTTAAATATGGGACAGCTAAAACTTTTGATTTTCAACAGGAACTCTGACTAAGGGGACTAGTTAGTGGACTGGGAACTTAAGAGTTTTGAATGTGTGAATCGTTACAGCAAAATTGTTAATGCTATCAAGAACCTCTATTTCAAAGGAATTTGGGTGGTGAACTTTTAGAGATTCAATAAATAATATCTTCATAAATATGGGGTTTGCCACGAAGTCAGTTGTTCTAACTTTTTTTATTGCCCTTTCTTACTTTCTTCCTCTGTTCCCCCTTTCCTGCAATTTTATATTCCAGCAACTTTATCTGTCCACATGGATGCAGCAGAATCAGAGCTACCAGCAACACCATCCTTGAGATCCCAGAACTCTGAGTGGACTGGGAAAACACCAGCAGCTGAGAAATCTACTATTGCTGCCTCCAGTAACTTTTTTAAAATGCCACCAGAGAAGAGCCCTGGATACAGCTAAAAGGAAGCATTGCAACTGTAAAAGCTTGCTCGATTTTGGAAGTGTTTGATTCTGGTGTTTGTCTGCACCAAACATCTTGTTTGGCAGTAGTGGTATCTTCAGTATTGGTGCGTGATGCGTGCCATCATCCAGGCTGGTCTGTGTGCCCCACATACCTAAGTCATGTTTGTGAATCTGTGTTTAAGAAAAGGTAATCAGTGTTGGGACCGCAGTGGCTTTTAGAAATTTTCTTGCTATTGCTGTATTTATTACGAATTCATCTCTTTCCCTGATGCCAGTTCATATGTAATGGGTCATGTACAGGTTCTTTTGGGTTTTCAGATCTTTATTCAACCCCTGGACATGTTGCTTGTTTGTGTATTTGGGTGAAAGTCCCACTGCCGTTCAGGGAGGCCGAAGTCTCCCCCTGCTTTCTTCCAGGCCAGAAGGATTTGTTGGCTGGGGAATGAGGAGGGAATACTAACGCATTGAAACATGGAACCCGAATCCTGTATTAGCAGAATGTTTTCAGGCCGTGTGCTAATGGACTCGAATCATGTTGCTTCTGGCAAAGCAAATATGGTGCTTGTCTGTGCAGAAATTGCCATTAGCTCACTGGCAGTATTGTCCATTAGACCTTTTCCCTCTCCCTTGTTCTGAATGTCTTCAGTCTTTATTGTGTATTGCATGTTCATTCTTAAACCTCCTACTGGATAAGGATTTGGGAGAATTACTTGGACATAAATGTGCAAGCTGGTGTCCTGGATAGAAACCTGGACCCTTGAATATTGTTGCAGTATGGTAGAAGATTATACAAAACTTCCATATCTCAGTGTATAAATCAAAAAAATGTCTGTCAGTGCTTCTGAGGGATGTTTGCTGTTGAAGTTAACATGCCATTGAACAAAAAAGCCATTTAAAGTGTCATCTGAGTTCAGAGCATTATGGGTAAAGATCAGACTCCTTCTGTATCATGCTTTCCCTCCCTTCAAAAGTATTGTCTGCTATACCTACTGGAGGTGTCTCCACCTGCTGATGATTGCACATTACACTGCAGTGTACACTAAAGAGATTCTCTTCATAGAACTTCCACTTTGTCTGCTGTTACCTTCTGTGTTGCAGAATATATGGACAGGGATTTCTTCCCTCTAATTAATCTGGAGCTTATCTTGGACTATGTTTTCAGAATATGTACCTGTATAGCTTGTGCCAAGGAACAGGTGGTCTCACAGCTTCTTGAGTCCTTTAAAAATAAGATCTATTTGTATGAATAGAACTTTTTGCTTTCCTCGTTGTGTGGAGCTTTCAGACAGGACCTTTTAAACTTGTAAAATTTATTTTGATTGTGGAGGTGCATGTAGCACTCTTAAGCAGAGTGCATTATTTTAGTGGTTTTGCAGTGTTCTACTCTCTTATGAATCAAATGGCTGAGGGACAGATTTGATTGGGAGAATATGAAGCAGTGATTTATATTAACTCTGTATTAAAATTTGAAATGGTCATAATGTACACAAAACAGAAATTGGATGATTTGTTTAATCATGATTGACAAATATAGTTAGTTATACTACAGGCACACTGTGTCTGATCCCCTAATACCTACTTATTCTTGGGGAGACATCCAAATTGGATTTATATTTCGCAGCCCAAGCAAACTGTCAGATCTGTCACTATAAATCCTTCTCAAAACCCTTTTTTTTTTTCTTTTTTCTTTTTTTTTTTAATTTGGGTTGTACATTTTAGAACTAATTAGAACAGGGAAAGCCTTTTTATTTTAATGGAGGAATACAGAGGTCCATTTGGATTACAGGACAAGCTGTAACAGTTTGTGAAGGGAGAAGTGGTCCTGTTTTAAAATTGTCGTGGCTTTGTCTTAGTTGTAGCTATTTTGAACAATGGTGCCTAAGGGGTAGCACAGGAAGTTTCAGCACCAGAGGGCCTGTAATCTAAAACATGTGAAGAGAAGGTAAACCTGAAAAGTAGTAGCTTGACTATCTAGTAGTCATGAATACAGTGAATGGGAAAGGTGGTCATGTTCTCTTGACAACTTGGAGATAAAATTTAGGATTTGAAGCCTTATAATCTAAACTGCATGCTGCTCGAATGACAGGGAGTGGTTCCCTAAAAGAGCATTTGTGAAATTGAGTGGTTTTGATCTCATGAAGTATCCACTACAACCTCTCTTGCTTTGAGTCTGTTCAACAGATTTACTCAGATTACTGTTCATTTAGCTAAAATTTTTTATTTTAGCCATTGTATTCCCCTTTTTAAAACCAATTGTGATATATCTTGGTACATTCTGAGTATTGTCCAAAGTAGTTTTTTCTCTTCTGTGATGTCAGGATGCTTTAAAAACTTTTTCAAGAAAGGTATTAGGGAATAAAGAGCCTTCATCTCATTGTGGTGGTGGAGGGGTGGGTTGCAATGCTTCGTGTGATTTTTCTCTGGGGGCAGGGAAAGATAATTTATCAGATTTTCTTATTGAGGTCAGTAGCACTGTTATCTGGTTAAGCCCTTACTTAGGCTATAAGCTCCTAGGGAGGTATTTCTTGTCTTTAAAGGCTGGTTGTCCTGGTGGCAGTATTGAAGAGTAACTGTGGCAGGTCTTGTCTTGACAGGCCATACTTCCTGCCGACTTTCTGGAAGTTCCAGGAAACTCCAATTATTGCAACTTCCCTGTCTTTCGTGTTTCTAGGTTAGACTCCATTTACAAGTCAGATTCTTAACCAAATTTGATTCTCCTGAGTGGTAGGCAAGCCAAATGAATCATGTATCTTGTTACTCCAGGGTATTTATCAAAATATATCTTCAGACTTCAGTAACTTGATACAGATTTTAATATCGACAGCATTCTTAGATGAATAAAATAAGTCCCTTGTTTTGTCTCTTTTTTTCTCTAAGGCAGATTTCTTAGAACTCACTCTGCTCACACAGTGCCCAGTGTGAAGGATATGGCTTCCCATGTGGATTACTTGAGTAGGAAGGAGTAATAACATGCCTTGATTTGGTAGCTGTGCTTCTGCGAAGGTGGTCCAGAATGTGATTATTGCTTCAAAGCTCACTCATATTCCACTTTTTGTCCACCAGGACTCCCCAGTCTTTTTTCAGTTTTGTCTTCTCTCCATTTGTCTTTCTCCTTGTCCTTTTGGGAGACTTCAACTTCCCAGACATGACCTGGGAATACCATAGTGCTGTGACAAGAAAGTCTGGGAAATTCCTGAAGTATGTTGAAGATAATTTGTAGTCACAAGTACTCAGTGAGCCAGCTAGGAAAGATGCCCTTCTAAACCTGTTATTTATTAATAAAGGACTTGTGAGAGGTATGATGGTAGGTGGCTACTTTTGCCACAGGATCATGAAATGGGTAATTAAAAAATTTTTGATGTAATGAGAACGGTCAGTGAAGTTGCTACCCTTTGAAATCCCTTCTGGATTTCAACAGAGCTAACTTTGGGCGACTCAGTGAGCTAGTTACTAGTGTGCTGTTCCATGAGTGCCGGTCAGTTTTTAAAAATCACTTTTTAGAAGTACAAGAGCAGGTGATCTCTCTCTGTTGAAAGTCAAACAAGCCATGCAGAAGACCAGCTTAACTGAACAGGGAATTACTCTTGAAACTCAGGAAGAAAAAGAAATTGTATGATCTCTGGAAGCAAGGTCAAGCTTCACAGAAGAATTACAGAGCTGTAGTTCACATATGCAGGGAGAAGATATGAAAGACCAAAACTTAATTAGAGTTGCAACTGGCCAATGTTGTGTCAGACAAGCAAGGCTTTTTGAAATACATTAGTAGCAAGAGGAGATCTAGGGAGAACATTGGACCGATATTTGTTGTAGATGATCACCTGACAAATTGGGCTGAAGAAAAAGTGCTCTTTCTTTTGCCTTAGTCTCTTATAATACTGACAGACCTTGGGCTGCCCTGTCTTCTAATTTGGAGGACCATTACTGTGGGAATAGTAACTTTCTCTTTGTGTACATGGAGATTGTAAGGGACCAGTTGATTGTTTGTAAGTCTGTGAGGCTAGGTGGGATTCATCCCAGAGTACAGAAGGAGCTAGTGGTTGTTGTAGCATGACCTCTCTCAATCACTTACCGAAAGTTTTGGGAGTCTGGGAAGGTCCATGCTGATTAGAAGCTACTCGGCATTATTCTAGTTTACAAGAAGGGCATGAAGCAAGACCCAAGAGACTACAGACCTGCTGGTCTAGCCCCAGTACCTGGAAAAATTATAGAGGAGATCATACTGGGTGCTACTGAAAGGCATTAAAAGTCCTTTAAATCATAGAATTATAGAATATCCTGAGTTGGAAGGGACGCACAGGGATCATCTAGTCTAAGAAGGACTAGTGGGTGATGTGGTGGTTGGCGGCTGTCTTGGGCATAGTGACCATGAAATGTTAGAGTTTTCAATGCTGGGTGAAGTAAGGAAGGGCACCAGCAGAACTTCCACCATGGACTTCCATTGGGCACACTTTGGCTTGTTGAGGAGATTGATTGACAGAGTCCCCTGGGAGTCAGTCCTGAAGGGCAGAAGAATCCAGGAAGGCTGGATGTGCTTTAAAAAGGAATTTGTAAATATATTCAGGAGCAGGCTGTCCCCATATTTGGAAAGACAAGTTGTTGGGAAAAAAAGCCCAGCCTGGCTAAGCAGTGAACTTGGGCTGGGACTTTGGGGGAAAAAAGAGAATGCATTGTCTCTGGAAGGAGGGTCAGATGACTAGGGAGGACTATAATGATGTTGCAAGGTCATGTAAGGAGAAGATTAGAAGGGCCAAAGCTCAACTAGAACTTGATTTGGTGGCTACATTAATGACAGTAAAAAAGTTTCTATAAATACATGGGCAGCAGAAGAAGGATCAAGGAGTGTCTCCATCATTTCTTGAATGCAGATGGTAGCGTAGTGACAGGGATGAGGAAAAGGCAGAGGTACTTAATGCCTTCTTTGTCTCAAGCTTCAATATGAAGACAAGTTGTCCTCAGCATACCCAGCCCCCAAAGGTGGAAGTTAGGGATGGGGAGCTGAGTGAAGCTCCCGTAATCCAGAAGGAGATGGTCAGTGTCCTGCCATGCCAATTAGACATTCGTAAGTCTATGGGCCCTGAAGGGATCCACCCCAGAGTATTGAGGGAATTAGTGAAAGAACTTCCCAATCCACTGTCAACCACCTACCAGAAGTTCTGGTTAACTGGAGAAGTTCCAGCTGACTGGAAATTACCAAATGTAATGCCCATCTGCAAGAAGGGTCAGAAGGATGATATGGGGAACAATAGGCCTGTCAGCCTAGCCTTGGTTCCAGACAAGGTTATGGAAGAGATAATCCTGAGTGATGCCTTTACATGGGACTTGCAGGACAACCAGGGGATTAAGTCCAGCCACTGTGAATTTATGAAAGGAAGGTCCTGCTTGAGCAACCTGATCTCCCTCTATGACAAAGTGACACACTTAGTAGATGGGGAAAAGGCTGTGGATGCAGTCTATCTAGACTTCAGTAAAGCATCTGACACCACCTCCCACAGCATCTTCCTAGAAAAACTGGCTGCTCACAGCTTGGATGGATGGACTCTTCAATGGGTAGAAAAATGGCTGGATGCCTGGGCCCAGAGAATTGTGGTAAATGGAGCTAAATCCGGTTGGTGGCCAGTCATTAATGGGGTTCCCCAGGGCTCAATTTTGGGGCCAGTCTTGTTTAATATCTTTATTGTTGATACGGACATGGGGATTGAGTGCACCCTCAGTGCTCAGGGGTGACCTCATCTCTCTACAACTACCTTAAAGGATACTCTAGTGGGGTGGAGACCCATCTCTTCTGCCATGCCTGCAGTGAGAGGACCAGAGGAAATGTCCTTAAGCTGAGGCAAGGGAAACTTAGATTAGATATTAGAAAAATTTTTTTCACTGTTAGGGTAGTCAGGCATTAGAATAGATTGCTCAGGGAGGTGGTTGAGTCGTCATCCCTGGAGGTGTTTAAAAGAGGCATCTGGACCTGGCACTGAGTGCTGCGGTTTAGTGGTTTAGGGGTTACAGTGGTAAAGCTGGGTTGCTGGCTGGACTGGATGATCTTAAAGGTTTTGTCCAACCTTGATGATTCTATGAACTCCTGACTATGCACGGGACAGCCCCAAGAATCACACCATGTCCCTGAGAGCATTGTCCAAACCCTTCTTGAACTGTGTCTGTGACCACTGTGACCACTTCCCTGGGGAGCTTGTTCTAGTGCCCAGTCACCCTCTAGGTGAAGAACCTTTTCCTGATATCCAACCTAAACCCCCACTGACACAACTTCATGCTATTCTCTTGGATCCTGTCACTGGTCACCAGAGAGATCAGTGCCTGCCCCCCCTCTTCCCCTCCTGAGGAAGTTGTAGACTGCGATGAGGTCTCCCCTCAGTCTCCTCCTCAGGCTGAACAGAACGAGTGACTTCAGCTGCTCCTTATACAGCTTCCCCTCCAGACCCTTCACCATCTTCTTAGTCCTCCTTTGGATGGTCTCTAATAGCTTTATATTCTTCTTATGTTGTGGCACCCAAAACTGCACACCCGACTCGAGGTGAGATTGCACCAGTGTAGAGCAGAGTGGGACAATCCCTTCCCTCGACTAGCTCATGATGTATTTTTAAAACAGAGCAAATAATAAACAGCAAGTTGGTGAAAGAGCTGGAAGGTGTGTCCTGTGGGAAGTGGTGAAGGAATTTGGGTTTGTCTGGTTTGGAGAAAAGGAGACTGCTCTCTACAGCTTCCTGAGGCAGGGGAAGTGGAGAGAGAGGTGCTGGTCTGTTCTCCCTGGTGTCTAGTCACAGGACACATGGGAATGGTTTAGAGCTGTGCCAAGGGAGATTCAGACTTGATATGAGGAAACACTTCGATACAGAGAGGGTGGCCAAACACTGGAGCAGGCTTCCTAGAGAGATGGTTGATGCCCCAAGCCTGTTAGGGTTTAAGAGACTTTTGGACAATGCCCTTACTTCAACTTCTGTTCAGTCCTGAAATAGTCAGTCAGTTGCACTAGTTATTCATTTTAGGTGCCTTCCAATTGAACTATTCTATTTTAATCATTAAATTTGTGGTGTTTCTGTCTTTTCATTTCTCCAATCTGTCCAAGTCCCTCTTGGTGGTACCCCCACCCTCCAGCATATCAGTGGCTGCCTTCGTCAACATGCCATTATTTCTGATCTTGTTGAGAGTATGTTCTGTCTTTTCCACTGGGTCACTAATGGTCTCTGAACGGTATCAATCCCAGTATTGTCTTCTGAGGCATGCTTTTCATAACTGGCCATCATGCAGATTTCAAACCATTGGTTGTTTAACCTGGCCAGCTTCTCTCTGATCTTTCTTACTCGATGCTGTCCAGTCTGTACTTCCCCTATCTGGCTATAAGGGTGCAATGAGAGACTGCATCAAGAGGCTTTCTGAAGTCAATTTGCTGCCCTCTATGCATCCTCAGAGCCTATCGTTCCGTCACAGAAGACAGGTTCATAGGCGTGATTTTCCATCATTTAATCTGTCTGTCTGTTCCTAGTTCCCTCTTTGTCCTTTGGGTGCCTAGAAATGGCTTCCAAAACTTGCTCCATAAAACTACAAAGGACTGAGGTAGAGCTGACTAGCTTGTCACACTACTGATACTCCTTGCTGTCTTTTTAGAAAAGTGATGTATATGTACCCCTTCTTGTCTCTGGGGACCTCATGCAATTGCAACAGTTTTTCATAGATGACAGAGACCAATCTTAAAATGACATACTTCTGTGTATAAGGAGAAGATGGACATTCAGTGAAAGAGAAAACGAGAGCTGAGAGAAGCACGTTTTGCAGTTGTTCTTTGTACATTTCCAGTAGTTTTAGTGAGTCAGGCTTAATGCCCAGTTTGATAGGTACTGGAGAAGACTGAATTGAAAGAACGTCGTTTCTGTCCTGATGGATTTATGATTTTAAGGTACAGTAACGAGTGAAGGAAGCAACAAAACAGGAGCTTGCAAGAAACTTGTTAGAGGCTGGGACTAGTGCTACTGAATGATAGATTAGCTTCATGATTGTGGTATGCAGAGGTGTGTCTTGCCAGCATCATTCTTGAATAATGGCATTGAGTAGGTTAGTGCTGTCCTTCAAACGGTAGATGCTCCTGCTGTAATATTGTGGATGTTGCAAAGACCTGCTTAGTGGGCAGAGGATGAGAAGGGAAATTGTAGGAAGGGCAACAACAAGCATGATGGAGTGCCTCTTTTATTGTAACCCCTTCTGTACTGAAGAAGGAAGATACTACAAAAAACAGTATGTGTGCTTAGATATAGAAAAGAAATTATGTCAAGTGGATAAGAACTTTGCTGTGTTTTCTTGAGGAACAGTTTGTAACCAGAGAACTTTCCAGTAAGGCAAAAGTGAAGGATGCTACATTTGTTCAGAAAATGTATTTTAATAGTCTGTTAGGATACTTTCAAAGGATGATGAACTTCCGTTCTCATTGTGATACTTCATTTCTGTGTCTTTGTTTCCTGTATTCTGTTCCAGTTTGTGTTTTGTCATTGAGACATCCTCCTTTTGTACCATCAAATACAGGAAAAATACTTTCCAGTAATGCTTCTTAAGGCATAAAGCATAAGGGTACACTTGCTGTACAGAAGGTAAAACAAGATTATCTTAGGCCATTAACTTTTACCCAGTACAAGGCTTGAACTCAGCACAGAGGACATAATGTTTTCATTATACCAAAGCACCTCCTTTTTAAAAAAGTGAATAGTGCCACAGGCAAGTGCAGGGAGACTAAACTGGCACCGGTGCCTGGAGACCCACGTGTGGCTGGCCCTCAGTCGCATGACATGTAATACAGACTTTCGTTGTCGAGACAGAAGGAACTTTCAACATCCTTCTCAACTTTAATGTGGCTAGAATGCCCTCCCAACTGCAAACATGGCTGTCAGTGTGAGTCCAGTGAGTTGAAAAGATGTGCTCACTGGCATACTAGGTAGAGAGAATTTTTGTACAAACTTAAAGAATCAGTAAAACTGGAAAATGGACTGCTACAACGTATTATATCAGAGGAAGAGGCAATATATATTTACCTGCAGACAATAATCAAGAAAAGTATTGATGAGCCCTGTGTGTTATGACCTAGAGTATTCAGTGTCCTAAAGCAGAGATGCCAGTATTATGAGGATGATCAGGATTGCAAAGCTGCCTTCTTGTCCTTGTAACCTCTGAAGGAAATGGGATGAACAGCACGAAAAAGGCTGTACTGTGTCAGACCAAAGGTCTGCCTGTCTTGGTAGTCTGTCTCTCACAGTGACTGGGTTTGGATACCTGGGGGTTACTGTAAGGATGAAGCAGTAATATAGTGATACTTTTTTTTAGTGTTCTCTTAGTCCAGTGTCCTGTCTTAAAAAGATGTACAAACTTTCTTCAAGGCTGGAGAAAACTTTTTTGAACGTTTTGCTATAGTATTTATCCTGCAACTGGATTTAAATATATTTTTACAAGGACATGTCCTGATGTTTGGAAACATCAAGTAAGGATTAGCATATCTTTGTTTGTAATCAGTTTTCTTATTAATTACCCTCTTTATAAGTAAATTGCATCTTCTCTTGCAATATTTTTTTTCCTAGTATCAACATCCGGACATTGTTTCTGACAATGCTTTTGTTCCCAGCAGGGTTGAAAAGTCTTGTTCTTTCTTTACGATGAGGCTTTTTTGACATGTATACGTATGCCCAGTCAACAAGTCCTATGTAATCCACTAACCCATATAAGTAATTTTTCATAAGCTTCATACTTGTAAAACTTGTCATTTAACCTTTAATTGTGCTCCTGCATGAAAATCCCCAGTATTCCACATCCATATGCATTCAGTTCTAGTGTCTACACTTAAAGTATTCTCCAGAGTTACAGAGTAACTGTAAGAGTCACTTATGGTACTTCTTATAGAGTGTTCTTATATTGCTATTCAGGCTTCATATACTCATATATCCAAATATGCTGCTAGCCTTTGCTGCCCAAATGCTGCTGTAACACTACCACAGAAGGTGATATTCAGGCAGTTGAGTCTGAACCTAAAGTTCTTACCACTGCTTTTCAATGTACAAGGTCCTAGAAAGTAAGGGGTTTTTTTTAATCCCAGAATTTATTGCATTTCCTTTAGCAGTATTACAGTGCAATTTTGTACCGATCATATTTATAATTTGCAATACATAAGAGCTCAGTCGGTTTAGTTTTATGAGAAGAGGATCAGAGGTGTCATGCCTGTGTGGTAGAAAACCCTTTATGGAGTTGGAAATACTGAGTAATAAACCATCTTTTGTCTTGCAGATGAGCATAAAATGAACTTGGAGCTAAAGCCTAGGTTGCCTAGATTGGTGTATGTGAGATTTCATTGCTGGAGGCATTTCTAAAAGGGCAATGATCTGAGACTGGTCTGGCCTGACCAGAGCCCTTGGGCACTGCTGAAGTCCTTGAATTTTCCCTCAAGTTTTAACACCACCAGACAGTGAGACAAAGCTACCATCAGTTGCATTTTAGCTTCCTCCTTCTGTCAGAGAGGGCTCTCCTAGAGATAGCTCACAAACAGGTCTACTCAAAGTCTGTGAAGAACTGCCTTGTGCGTGTCCCAAATATTTTATGAGGTCATAAGATTTAGCTGTTTGATAGGGATTGGACTCTGGGTTCTTGAGACTCTTTTAAGGGTAACATGTAAATAAGAAAGATTCGTGCTTGTATTCCTCTGTTTTAAATAAGATGTGTATTCTCTGAATGAGGCTCTTGCAGAATCTCTGTTCTGATTATAGAAACTGGAAATAAATCAATATATGAAAGAAGTGTTTTATCTGATATAAAGCAAACTGAGTTGAGAGTGGGGGAAGAGAGGTTTCGTTGACATCTGACTAGATTTACTGTATTGGGCTGTCCATTAATCTGCATGCTTCCTTGACCGTTTCCGTAAGTATAAAGTATAAACTGTAATCTGAAGGTCTGTAGGGAGTTACTATGCTTTTCTTGCTTTGAATTGCAAACTTGAGTGAAGGATTTGAGGTAATTTATCATGTCCATTCTTTGGAGTTTTTTTGTAATGATTTTGTTTCCCAGTTTGTCAGGACATAGTTTCTAGACAAGTGAGATGCTCCCTGGTTGGAATTTGAAATAGTTCCAGAGTTTCTTAAATAGCCTTTCATTTCTAAGTCACTGCTTCAGATCTGCCCAGTCCCAAATGGGATGTCACTTAAATGAACAGGTCAGTTTCAATTGGTAGTTTAATGGATATCTATTCATTTTGCCAACACTAACATCCTTTTAAGATAGATTGGCATCATTCTTTTCCACCACGATAACAGTAACTTCAAAGATCAAATGAACAGAGGACTTTGAATTTTCTTTTGCCTATGCTTGTGTCCCAGTATTAATAGCTACGCATATTGGTGGAAGGAACGCCACAGGAATCCCTTTACCTTAACTGTTCCAATTAATAAACTGTAAAATATTAGATCCCAAGTGGACTGATTGTTTTTAAACAAAAAAGATCAAGATCCTTTGGAAGTGGCTTCAAGTTTTTAACACCATATTGGGGATAGAGAGTTGTCCGGTTTTTAAAAGTGATTATTTTCCTCTCTCATCTACAAGCTGCACCTGTGAGAATTGGGAAGTGTTCCCAGTGAAATATGTTGATTTTTGTTAGGTACAAGGAGTTGAAACAAGGAGCAATAGATTGTCTTACAGGAAGGGCTCAGATTTGGCAAACTATTGGTAATGTCAAAAATTTCAGATGTCTAAAAGTTACTATTAGCTGGTTTAATTCCTGGAGGGGGCCATGAGGTGTGGCTGTTGTCCTGCACTCAAACAATGCAGGGGCTACCTGGGGAAGGTGGCATTTCACCCTCCTCACCACACTGATAGGCTGCATGACTCTAAACAGTGGGCTTCATGTGCTTACATAGGTATTTAGACACTTAAACAAGAACCTTCTTCAACAGTGCCACCCACCCCCCAAGCAACAAAGCAAACAAACCAGAAGATTTGTGCTCTGATGACAAGGCTGCAATTTGAGTGGCCCATGTTGCTGTAATCAGTGCCCTTCTGCATGTACAGTACAATGCAGTCAGGCACTTGAATGGTTTGTTGTTGTGTTCGAGGGTTGGGTGTCTCAGCCTGTCCACCTGCCCCCTTTCACACGAGGTTCCTGCCTTAGTGTAGGACACTTGAGACTCTCTGAATGTACAACTGCCGGCTTGGATTTTTTTTCTCCCCCTCACTTAGGCTGACATCAAGCTTTATTTACTGCACAGCATCCAGACTCCACTCTGAAGAGGAAAGACGTAATTTCCTTGTTAGTGTCTTCAGGGTACCTCCTGCTATGACAGCTTAGAGTGTTAATGAATTTATGTGCTGAGCATTTGGATGTTGTCACCCTTATTGCATAAGTGAGGAGTTTGAGACCGAAGCAAAACCCAGGAGTTACCTGTGAATTTGAGGGGCCTAAAATGAGATACACAGACACTGGCAATTTGCAGGGATTTACTTACTACCCTTTTGTGAGTTCAAATCACATTTCCTACAAACTTCCTTAGCAGCTATGAGTGCTCAGACCTCCTGCACATCCAGCTGCAATTACTGATGAGGTGAGGAGTGCTGTCCTTATTGCTGAAGTTTTTCTCTGGCTTCTCAGCAAAGAGAGAGATGGCAGCAGGCAGGCATCTCTCCAGGGCTGATTGTCAGTTGCTTTCATCATGAGAACTTTGCCCTGACGGCCTCCTGCTTTGTCCATTCTGTCATTGGGTCTGACTCATTTGCTGCTAATCTCCTTCAGTTCTTGCCCCTCGCCTCTCTGGACGTGTGCATTCTGTGCTCTGTATAAAGTTAGAGTCTCAAAAATAAACTCTGTAATCATTTGGTTTAGCATTATTGTAAAGTGTATGGACCAAGGGACAACTTAGGATGGCAGGTAAGGGATTTCTTCCCTTCTGAGTATTTTTATCTGTAACCAGATATATGTATATCTGTGTGTATATATATTATTTATTTTCAAGCTAGGACTTTTTGGTATGTATTCACTTTGTACTGGAGTTTCCTTATAAAGGTATTTTAATTTCCCCAAATATGTTTTGTCTCTGGAAATACTACAGTTCCTGGACTTCGAAGGAATTGAAAGAGCAGCCCCAAATGCATAGTATCATAGAGAATCTGCTGTGAAATAACTTGTCTACTACATCTCAAGAAAGAGCAATAGGGAGGTGAAAACTTGCTGTGGAAGGCCACACTTCATATACTTTTACCTGAACATCATGATGACATGAATTTTGACTCATGTCTTGCAGTAATGTTTCAAGTATTGTCCTCTTGATTCTTTTCTCTAAACTACAAAGTAATGATTGTCTAGTGAAGTAAACCTGACTGTTGTTTAACAAATGGTTGGCTGCTTGCTAATGCCCAATTCAGCAAAGTTTTAAAAGTATCAGAAGTCTTAGTGTATATTTTGGGAAGAATGCCCTTGGAACAGGGGTCCTCTTTGGAACCAGAATTAATCATGTGACTGAGCTGTACTGGAAAAAAGGAGAAGGGTGCAAAGAGAAAATGGTACTAACTATTGTCTTTATTATCCTAGTTTTGTTCTGTTCTCTCCATGGACTCTTGGTTTACATGTTCTAGAGAAATTAATGCATCTTTAAAAAAACCAAAAAGACAAACACAAACAACCTCTCTCTACAAGCTTTTTTAGTGTTCATTTGTTAGATGTGGGTTGGCATGCTCTGTTTGCAGCTGAATACTCTTTTTCTGATGTAAACAGATTCCATTAACCCGAAAGATGAAAATCAGAATGTTTGAATTTCCATTAATACAATTTTGGGACTGGACAGATAGCTGCAATTGTGATTTTCATATCCTTGCAGTAAAGTGCTGCAGTCCATATCATTCCTTGCTCACACATGACACCTCACACCTGTGCTAAGTGGGCATTTTCTGAGCAAAGTGCGTTGTTTGCTCAACAGAAGCATAAAAGATGACACATGGTATGTTGCTGTACGCCTTATCTTCTTTCTGCTATTCGCTGTGGATAAAGTGATGATGGTGCACTACCATATGACTCAGAAACAACTTTGCTGAAAACCACAAATTTATTTCAGGTAAGTTACATCCCACCTGTATGTATACTTAAATGTAATTGTATTTTTTCCTGGGAAGAACCCAAATGCTTGTCACAAATAACTGGCAACTGGAAGCATCAGAACTGGTACATTCAGAATGTGTCTACTCTCTGTCATTCTGCAAGTACCTCAAGTGTTTAGGATATGGATGAGTACAACTTCTACTGCTTGTCACTGGACTACTGCTGGTAATTGAAAATTGGAATACAGTGTTCCCTGGAGAGTTTGTCATGGAGCTCAAGAGGTTAATATGTAGTTATGTGATGATACTATAATTTTATATGCATCTGCAGATACTGCTAATAGACATTAAAGTGGGCATTTACATCCTTATTATGGGTCAGTACTTGATGTCATAATAAAAAAGTCACATCAGAAAAGTACAGGATAAAAATCTGATTATGCACATTTTGGAATGTAAATGGCTTTAAAATTCAAATTGTCACCTGGTGGGAGGATCAGGAAGGAGTCAGGACAAGGGCAAAGGGGCAAAGCTGTGAGACACAAGGGGCAAGATAAAGGAAGAAGAAGAGAAAGGCAGGAGTAGGCTTTTGCTTGGGTAGTTTATATCCATATGAATACTATACCCCATTACTTAAGCCCTTCGTGTCATCTCATTAAACATAAGCTTGAATGAAAGGTGGACTTCATAATGGGGTGTGAAGGTCAGTAAACTCCAGATCTTCTGTCTTTCCATACAGTTCAAATCTGCTCAGTGTTGTGAAGGCTAAAACATCATGTGGGTTAATGCAGGGTGTTTGTTTGGAAAGCAACATCATAGCTAATAAAGTTTCCAAGGCAAGACAGCAGCTGAAACTCTCTCATGAGGCTGCCCTGAGTAAATATACAAGGAACTCTGCAACTACTGGCCCCAGAGCCTGAGGAGGGGAGGGTACTGAGGAGAAAGACTTTGAATTCTGAAGGGCTGTGTAGCTTAAAATCAGTGGAGAAGTACCATGAGGACGAGAGCAGCATGTACGATGCATGTGCGGCTGGATACATCAGGATACGGTGAGTTCAGTTGAAGATG
Source organism: Pachycephala philippinensis (assembly GCA_013397055.1). Taxonomy (NCBI): domain Eukaryota; kingdom Metazoa; phylum Chordata; class Aves; order Passeriformes; genus Pachycephala; species Pachycephala philippinensis. Next base: position 771,636 of record VWZT01004883.1, on the reverse strand, counting down.
CACTCAAAGGGTTTCCAGCATCACCTTGAGTGTCTGTGGGAGCTGAAACCCTATAGCATGTAGAAATTTGGAAGGGTGTTGACTTTCTATTTCTGCACTAGTATTTCATCCAAATACATCCTAAAGTACTCTAAAAACTCTTTGCAGTTGACTGAAATTTTCAGGATGTTTTCTTTGTCGGAAATACAGGGTGCAAGGCCATGAAGTGAGGTAAACAGTTCATGACTTCTGGAAGGAAAAGCCACGTCCTTCCATCTCCACTTCATTGTTTCTTCATGCTTGGCTATAAGCTCCTGCTGCTTACCGTTCACTCCTTTGACTCCTCTGAGTCACATCAACCACTTTAATTGCAAAAAACTGTTTGATTTCTGCTGGTTTAGTCAGTTGATTTGGCTCAATTGATGTGTACAGGGAGTGCTAGAGGCAGCCCAAGGCATGATGGCAGGACTGGGACTGGGGAGTTGGGTGGGCTGGGAGAAAGTCCTGGGAATTATGGTTTGAATGAGGGAGACTCACACAACTGGCAAGCACCAAGGTTTTAACTTTGGCTCAATTGTTTACAGATCTGTGCCCATCTCCCCATGGTCTGCAGGGATTCAGCAGCTCATAGGAAATCCACACAGAGCAAGGCTGCAAGAGGGTCTTTGAGGGGGTCTTAAAGTCACATAGCCAAGAACTGTGTGCCTCTCTTCTCCCAGGTGCTCCTTAAAGGTTTTGACACTATCTTTAGCTGAGGTGAGAAGGGACATTTCCTGTGACATAACTGCATATGCTTCCTAAATAGGGATTATGTCTGAAAGGGACATGCCTGCTCTAGAGAACCCAAAGTGTTGTTTACATGGCTGTCTTCTCTTTCAAGGTCTGATTTTTTTATCTGTGAAGCACAGTGAATGATGGAGCAAAATTACTGAAAATACTTTGTCTCTCTACATCATGTTTCATGTGATGAGAACCAGCTTTTCTGGTAAATGAGAATGTTATTAAAAAAGACATCTGTCTTTTGCAACAGCTTTCAGTAAAAGTACTGAAATGTTGAGGCCCACAAACAGCCTGCTCCGCAGGTTTTTGGGATCTGATATAAGGCAGTTTTCTCAGGAAAAGGAGAGTCACAGACAGAAGTTAAAATTTTGCAAGGATTATAGGGCAAATCTGTAGCAGACATGAAAGACTTTTGAAATTGCATCACTAGAGGGCTTATATTTATGTGTCTACACTAATGAGGTGCAAATAAAACTCCAAGTTTCACTCCATTCAGTGGATCAGTCAGACACCAAGCAGGCTGGTGGCAATCAGTCAGCTACTGAGTCATTTAGCTATTAATGGATCCTAGTTTGTGAATGGACACGTCCCTTGGCTCAGATCACTTTTGGCTGCTGAGAAAACAGGAATGGAGAAGTCCATCCCCCTTTTGCAATTAGTGTTTGTTATTAAATGCTGACAGTGTGTTCTCTCCTCTCGTGTATCTCATCTTTGTTTATGCGCTGGATGTTGGCACAGGCTTCTGTGCTGTAATGTCTTGAATTAGCTGCTGTTGAAAGGAGTCCAAGGAGCAGTGTGCTCTGAGGAGGACAGGAGGGTGGGAGAGTGGCTTGGCACCAAAAGAGCAGGAGAAATTCTGAGGGAAGGATGAAAATGGGTTTAGTTAAGTGGGAGGCTGGCAAGGAGCAAGCAAATGAGTCCGTGCACATCTCTGCTCTCGTATGTGATGCCAAACACTTTGATGGGAATAAGGAGTTAGATAGGAAATATTACTGATGGCAGGAAGGTGAGATAGCCTTGGAAATGGTTTGGTAGAAGGTGATTTTAGCAGACATGGTATCTTCAGGTAGATAGACGGTGCTTGAGTTAGGAAGCATGGAACCTGAGAGGAGGAGACTGCAATCACTGGAGATCACCATAGGCGTAGAAATATGTAGAGAAGTGATAACAGAGCTCAAGCTGTCTGTGGAGGATGAGGAAGAAATTAAAAGCAGAGAGAAGAATGGAGAAAAAAAATACTGTAATCTCTGGACCCCCAGCTGATTTGAAGGGCATCAGTAGGTGTATAGGACAAGAGAGTGGCATCAGCCCTCCGATCGGGAGAGCAGACTTATTCCAGTCTGTGGGGTTTACACAGCACCTAGGAGGTTTAAGATGCAACATCTGGGCTAAATACTAAGGCAGGTGCAATGGCTGCAGCTCTCTGCCTCTCTCTGTGATGCTGCAGCAGTGTGTGGCACAACAAGCAGTCTGAGTTGGCCATTTTGTAGGTCAGGTCTTGCATCTGTTTGTGTGATGAGAGAAAATGTGCCAGGACCTGCAAGGAACAGGTGTAGTTTGGTTATAAGAGGCCAGGACTTTGAGCTCCGTCTCCTGCAGCCCATCTGCTCAGAACGGCTACAACAGGTTGTTTTAAGATGAGAAGTAAACCCAAAGTGAGTTGATTTTTCTTCCTCTAGGAGCTAGATACCATCTCTGCCACTCCTCTCCTGATTTCTTCAATAAGGGGATGAAATGTTAAATAGGAATAAACAATTCTTCTTCTTGGAGTGCTACTTGGGTATAAGGCTCGTTGTGTTTCTTCATGCAGTGGGAATAGACAGGGAAGGGTAGCATGAGGCCAGGTTTGCCTCTGTTGGATGCATTCGCTCACTGTGTCAGCCTGTGGCCTGATTGGTCACAGACTTGTTCTGTCCATCTGAGTCACATTCCTGAAATAAAAGTAGCTTTGGCAGTTGCACCAACTAGAGCCTTGATGTTCATTGATCTCCTGGAGTGGAGTGGGACAAACAGCATTGTCAGGTACTGTTTATTGATCACCAGGTGATCTGTGTGTAACTGCCCCTCTGTGTTTTGCTCTAGTCTCTGCAAACTTTGCTCCAGAGTATCTCTGACAGTGCAACTGACTGCTTCTAGTTACTTCAGACATTTTGGATGCATAGCTCAGTTAATCCAGAGCTCATTTGTTGGAGCAAATTGAGGTCTACATCACCAGAAGGATACCTTGCTCCAGTCAGTACTCATCTAGCCCAGCTGGAGTGAGCATTTTTATCTTTTCCCGTGTCTTAAACAGTCTTTCCTGGTCTTCCCATCCCTCTGATGCTGCTCTGCCACTGCTTCTCCCCCATAGCCCACATTCAGGTGTGGCTCTTTAAAAGCAATCTCTGTCAATATTTGTCATTAATCTGTTTCCATTTTTATTTATAAAAGAAAGAGAGAGAGTGAGAACAGAACAGCAGCAGTAGCAGGGCAATTGCAGATGAATAATGAAAGGATTCATCACAGCCATACCAGGATATATATATTTTTTGCAGCCAAGCGAGACGGATTCCCATCACAGCTCGGGGACTCGTTCCACACAACCACTCATCTTTCATGCTGGGGGGAAGGGAAAGGTGGAGACAGTATCATTATGGATGTAACGGGGCTCTGAAGTGACTGGTCAAGGTTGCTGCTTCAGTCACAAGGAATCTGCTTACAGGAATTTTCTTTCCGGCAGGTGTTATTGCCTTGCAAAGTGGCCTTCTACAGCACTCTGCCACTTGTGAAAGGGAGGTTTAGGGTTTGCTAATGGGGATGCTTGCTAAGCATTCAAGTCACCAAGGAAGGACACAATGTCCAAGCAAGGTTTCACAGGAGTGACAAACTTGTCTGAGTTAGGGAACAAGGGACACACTGGGCAATGCAGGTGTCACTCTTTCTCATATTTGTCACTTGAGGCCACTCTCAAGCTCTCTGTCATATCAACAAACAACTCTCAGCTTGCCCTGCACCATCTAATTTTACAAATCCATCTGTCCTGTTGAACGCAAATATTTTATTCTTCTTGTTCCCTTTTAGTAGGTTAGGTAGACGAAAATTTGTCAGATGGGAATGTTGAAGCATTCTGGGGTCCAGAAGGACTCTGTGTAGCCAGAAGGGAAAGTACTGCCATTTATAAAGGATGAAAAAACCCCAACAACAACCAACCAAACCCAAAAAACTACCCCACAAACAAGCATGAACACAAACAAACAACAAATGCCTGAAATATGTCTGATTGATTGGGGTGTGCACTCAAATCCAGAAAGGTCTCGGTTTTCTCCTGTCTTCCAGGTCCAGGGTAGCAGTGTCAGGACTTCAGTGCTGTTTGACCTCTGTGTGCCTGGGTGCACACAGATGTAGTAGTTACATTCCTCCACAGCTGAAGAGATAGTCTGACTCTCCAGCCCTCTTGTGCTTGTAGTGAGGCAACCCAGGCAACACAATTGCTATCTGAGGCAGAGATGAGCCGTGCTGAGTAATTCTCAGATGCAGAAGTGCAGTTACTATCTGTTCCTGAGGCTTGGAGGTTCTGGGTTTAAGGACAGAGCATAACATGTGACTATATTTTTCCATCTAGGAAAGCATAAAGCAGGTTGATTTAAAGGGAAGGATGGCCTTATTTTCAGGTGCTGCAATGACCTGTATTGCTGGTTATCAGTTCCACTTCCACTTCCGGAGACTGCATCAGCCTGTAAAAAAGCACAAAAGACCTTGTCCCAAGGCGCTGTATATTTGTCAGGCCTCTTGGCATCCTGGAGTACTTCATGCATCTCTGGCAAGGCATTAACATCAGGGTATTCCTGTATCAAATACTTCCTCGTCTCAATTAAAGCTACTGGAGGCAATCCCCAATGGATGAGAGGGCCCAGTACAATGCTGCAGCTGAAGAGATCCTTGAAAGAGTAAGACAAGCAAGTATGATGCTTTTTTGGGCCCTTAGGACTGTCACCTTGGCAGGGAGAAAAACAGCTGTGACCCTTTCTATTCCAGACCCTGCTAGTGCTCAATTTTTCCTGTATAAAATCACAGCTTTGCCAGCAGTAGACGGATCAGGGAAATGCAACGTTTCTCAAGCAGCCCCTCCATTTCCCTTTTGTACCCAGGGAATGCAATGCAGGGCTTAGAAGCTTAGACTCAGTCTGTATTCTTTATCATTCCTGCTCTAGCATATATCTCACTTTGGGAAACCATTTGGTCCATTTCCCCATATTCTGGCACGGGTTTGCGACATGTCATTATGAACTGGATGTCATTCAGTTTGGCTACGTGATCCAGCTCCATTTACAGATCCTACTAGGTCTCCATTCCCAACGCTAGGTAAGGACTCTTGTTTTCTCAGCATCAAGAAGGGTTTTCTGTTGAATATGGAAATTCTTGGGATACACAAAAGGAAGAAGCTTCTATATGGGGTGCTTGCTTATTTAAAAAAAAAAAAAAGAAAAAAGAGTGCCCCAGCCATGATAGGTCTCGTTGTACAGCTGCAGATGACTCTTATATAGCCTGTTGTTAGTGGCTTCATACTTTTTTCCTGAAGGAACCTTTTTTTTTGTATCCCCATAGGATCAGGTCCCTGAAAGTGGTTAAGAAACTGTTATTGCTAATGATCACCTCCTGACCTTGGCTGGATGTAGCCAAGTGCTTGAACATTAAGGGAAAACGAAAAAACCCATCAGTTTACTTGTGTTTACAAAACTGGGTTTCGTGGGCAGCTGAGAATCTTGAATAGTTCTGAAAATGCTGTGCTCCTTTTTTTTCTTGGTGGCATTATGGATTATTAATGGAAAGCTTGCTTTGTCATAGCCTGGGAGATTGCCTTGCTTCTAACTGGTGCTTTCCAGCTAGATATAAACTTGATGTGTAATAAATATGTAGTAACATGTTTGTGGAGGAGAAGGTTCTCTTCTGACTCCTACCAGTGGATGGTTTATGAGATCTCATCCTTCTGGTCACCTTTGTCCTGGTGATACTCTGACTGAATTCTTTCATGTCAAGTTTTTAGTGGCTCCATGCAGTGCCTAACTTAGGGCATTCATTATTTGGTCTCCATGTCTATTCTTTCTAGACTCCTTCTGTTCCTCTGAACACTCCCAACCAAACCGTAGCTTGTGACTGCATTCTGTTGAAGGTCCCAGTTTCTAGGGCTTTTTGCTGCGTACCCACTCATACAGGCAGTAGTGCCATTGCACAAAGTGATGACCAATTCTCTATCACAGGGTATCACTGAGATATTTTGCATGTAAGTAACAAAGGTAGATTTTCTTTAGCCTTGAACAATCTGTAAAATATTGCACGTAAGAAAAGCATTGTTCTTGCTGAAGGCTTGTGATGCAGCAGCAGCATACAGTTTTTTACTGGAGATGTCTCCTCCCAGACATGTAGGCTCTTCTCAGTTGGAAATATTTAACACCCTATTAGTTTCTGATGTATGCTTTAATATATTGGTGATCTCAATGTTCCCTGAGAGGCTTCAGATTATGAGGATATAACCAGGTGCAGGTTTGCATAACCTACTTTGAAATGCTTCACTCCATCTGATCCAAACAGGTTATTTTAGTGTGAGTGTGCTGAAAAATCTGCACAGTATCAAGTGAGTGGTGGATGAAGAGCTCTAAAGTCCTCCAAGAAAGGTTGTATGAAGAAAAGTGACTAGATGGCCTTCTGGAAAAATAATACTTCAAAGAATCTGAGGACCAAGGTGCCCTGAGCTACTGCTGTAGCCTGTGGGATCATTATAAACTCAGTCTTTCCTCACTTTCTGTCCTACTATAGTCCCTAGAAGGTTTTGGTCAATATTGAAGTCCATCTGACACTGAGGCTTTACAGACTTTGAATAGGAGCATTTACCATTCAGAGAACATACTGTCCAAGCAGAGAAGGATGTGGGTGTAGGCCACAAGTAGTAAAGGTGAGGAAGGGCAGGATGATACATGATCTGTTACGATACCAGTATGAAATAAAGTGGTAAAAAAGAGATACTGCGAAACTGTTGATTACTGAATTAATTGTCCTTAACTTTCAGGACCTGAGCCAGGGCATGTCAGGATGTTAGCTAAAGCACACTGAAAGTCATCAGGGAAGATACATGTATGAAGGTATGTGCAGGCAGGAAGAAGAACCAAGGTAAGAGGTAGATGTGTTTTGAATAGAGATCTAGCTGGAGAACAGAGCTCACATTTTGGAGATGTTAACAGAGAAATATGATTTGGGTTGAAAGCTGAGAAATTTTTTTATTCCTTATATCTTAACCTATTGTCCACCTTCTTTGGGTTTTTCCATTTTGAAACCAGACTGCCCTGCTGACTTTGTGCATGCATTTAGTTCTGTGTATGCCCTACCAAAGCCGTGGGAGCCAGCTAGAGAATGGTGTTTGCCTGTCCCCAGACTTCCTCTCTTGTGTTCTTTCTTTCTGGTGAAGGCGGCACAAGAGGAGACCCAGGCTCAGTATAGATGCACTTCAGATTTGAGGCCTGAGGGGGGGACATGCTTTGCTGGTGACAGTGGTGTGGTGATAGATGTTGTTCTGCTTTCTGCGCTTCAAAACTGCTTTCAATGAAGAGGTCCCTCTTTCTAAGAGCAATATAAGAGGCCAAACTATTACCTGTGGGAACAGTGTTTTCTGGGCCAATGCTGTCGAGTGGCAGCAGTTCAGCAGTGTCTTCCCTGAAGAGGTCAGTTGCCCCAGTTGTTGCTTACCCAGGGTTGCTCTGAGGTGACTCCTTCCTGTGGCTGGTGGCATGAATGCAAAGCAGATCTTCCCTTGCTGATTCCTGCAGCAGTGAGAAGAATTGAGGAGTTGTGATGATTTCAGCCAGTTTCTGCTGTACATTTCTGGTTAAGGACCTAAAGGCAGTGCTGGCATCAGGGGCACGGAGCTGTTGAATCTTACTTTGCCTGGGTCTCAAAAGTTGTAAAACAACTTTTGGCAAAGGGTTGGTTCAGCTGTTCTTGTCTGCAACAGCCATAGTGGCTGGTGGGCTCAGCTTAGCTAGGACAGACTTTGTGATCTAACTGAGGAAGCATTTGAACTCAAGAAGCCTTATAAGAACTGAAAGTCTGGTGAATGGGCCAGGCCCTCCACTGTTTTGTTTTGTTCAAGAGCAGATGTCCCAGGTGCAGAGACAGTTTTTTCAAACAAGATACCAAGAAAACACAGACAACTTTTCTAATACTTTTAAAGTGAATACGCAACATCAAAGCAATATTAGCACCTCAATTCACAAAGTGAAAGAGAGATCAAAAGCTATTTGCCCCCAATTGCTATTAATGGAAGTTGCCCTCCTTCATTACCCCTTTCCTCTTGCAAATCACTGAAGTAAAGAAGATGATTCAGTGGCAGGGTTCTGGATGTCTCATCAAAAGCCAAGGCATGACAGGGGCAGTGAGACTGGATCGTCCTAGCACAAGATGAAGATCTACTTAAAAGTGTCAGATCTGTGTCCCTTTTGAGGGTAGGTAGAGTTACACCCTTTGTATTTGGAATTTTTCAGAGGTGCTGAATTTCCACTGAAATTGCAGGGAACACATATGTCTTCTGTAGGCTCAATTGAGTCTTACCAAATACTCCAGCTCTCCTAGATAAGGCTGGTGTCTTGCTGATCTTTGCCCAGAACCAAGGGCTGCAAGAAGCATGTGTAAACAAGGTGTCCCAATGTGTTATCTGTCAGTCCCTGAATGTCTATGTTTGCCTCAGGAGAGTGGTGAGGAGAAGCTGGGCTGCTTAGTTTGACCTTGCTTTTTAGTTTTTTCCCTGTTTTTTGGTTTGTTTTGGTGTGTATGTATGTGTGGTTGTGTTTTTTGTTTGTTTTTCTCTTTGCACGTACCTCTAATTGATCTTGAAAAGAAGGGACAGTTAAAGAAGACGTTAAGGTGAAATGAAGCCATAACTGTGACTGGAGACTTTTATTAAGTGTGGCAAAGTTCCCTGGGCTGCGGATAAATTGTTTATTGATTTCAGTATGGCTGGGTGCTCTGGAGTAATCGCCCGCAGACCACTAGAGAGCGAGCAGAGAGGAGAGGGCTTTGCCAGGTCTCTGCTGCTTCCTGCCCCTGTCTGCTCTTCCTCCTGCCTGTGCTGGTGGTCTCCTCCTTAACCTGTAAATGAGCAGCCCCAGCTGGATGACTCCTGTGGCCAGCTCCTGCAGCCCAGAGCGGGGCTCTGCCCTGCTGTTCCAGAAATGGCCAGTGAAAGAATTTAGTAAGGGAAGAGTTGGCTTTGGAGCATATATCATACAAGAAATAGTATTGCTGAGACTTAAACTGCCCTTTGGCTCTTCCACCTGTTGGTTGTTACAGACAGAAACCTGTCTGGGACAGTCAGCAAGGTTAGTCATCTCTGAGCCAGCCTGACCATGGGGCAGGTCAATTTTGTGACAGCGCAGAGATGAACATGTTCCTGTTTCTCAATAGTGTCCATGCTGTGAAGTTTTGCCTCAGTATCCCCTGCCTGCTCTCACATGCCCTTCTCCTTTGCCAAAACTGCAGGATGCTGTGTGCAGTGAGCCAGCCTGCCTCCCCTGTGCCTGTCTGTAAGCCCAGGAAAACTTCAGCACTGCCTGATTTTTCCTTTGCTTTTTATTACAACATTAGGGTGGTTTTACTGCTCTATTTCAGTAAACAACTTTATACAGAGATTTTTCTCATCCCATCTGGGGAACTGTCCTGGCAGAACTGGGTTTCTGTTTTGTTCACTTCCCGTGGAGGTGCTGCACACTTTCCATGTTACTTTTGCACAAGGGCAATGAATTCCTTAACTGTTTGTTATCCAGAGTGTTGTGACTAATGTATACTCCTAAAATATAGTGTCCCTTTAGGTCCAAGGAAGATATAGAAAGGGAAGCAATATTTTATTAACATTTGATTGGGAAAGTGAGTGAATTTTCTGACACATGTTGCACAGTTCATGATACCGCCTCTTCTTCTACAGGTGCTGGGAGTCGGTGGGAGGTTTTATTCTCTGTCATTCAGAGTCCATATTTCTATCACATGGTAGCATAGATTGTTTTAATTTCCTTTCTTCTGGAGAGGGCTTCTGAGGCCTGTAGTAGTGTGGCCATTAGGTGAATAATACTCAGATGTAAATCTCTGTGTGGAGAGAAAAAGAGGACTTGTCCACTTGTCAGGCTCCTGAAAGTCTGCTGAGCTTTAGTACAAGTGTCAGAAATTCTGTTTTTAGAAGATGCAGTAACAAACTCTGTTCCTTTCTTAATCATCTAATCTGTATACGAGAGTGGGAATATGAAGCCAGAGTAAAGATCCTCTTTTGCATCACTGGGCAAAGTTTTCAGGAGATCATGTAGATTCTATAAAGAAATGTTTTTTGTTTTGCATGTACATAATGTTTCTTTAATGAAAAAGAGGGGTAAATGTATATTAGCTTAAAATTTCATTTCCTGGAGGGCATAATGTTAATGGAAGGCAAAATATCTCTAAAGTGTTGGCAATTTAACTCCAAGGTTTTGAAATGGGATAAAATAATCTAAATAAAAATTTGCATCTACCTAGAGAGTTCTCTGACAACAATGGCACATGAACATTAGTGCTAGGAACAGCAGTAACTGCTTCAAGTCTGGTCTGTCTGATTTTTTTTTTTTTTTTTTTTAATCCCTGTAATAAAGGTCAAAATTTTAACTTACTGTGGAATAAGGACCGTGAATTATGCTGATGTTGGTCAGTGTACTTTGGCTAGGAGATGTGAATGCTGTAACAGCATCTGCATTAATCTGCACTGGTACTTCAAAGCATTTACTGTGTATGTATATCACGTAAACTTTTGTAATGCTTAGTTGCTTGAATGAACTAAGATGACTGATTTATTCCCTGTCACAGGGAAAAAAAAATTCTCCTAGTTAAAGCTGCAAAACTTTTTGCCGTGGCTTGAGTTCCCTGACTACAAGGTCTCGCTCACAACTGGTGTCGATTTCTGATTCTGTTGCTTGTCTTGGAGATTTTTGAACCCCCACCCTTGGGAAGAACAGCCTGGCTTTAAATTCCTCGGTCCTGCACCTCAGACTGAAGGAGTTATTTTTAACCTGTCTTGACCTCTGCCTGAGCAAGAATAAAATAGGGATTGGGCAGAATATGACACAAATCAATAGGTTATCCCAACAGATATGATCTTTGGCACCGTTTTGCCTTGGACACTTGCTGCAGTAACAAAGATAAATGGTGATTTGTTAACATTGTGATCTAGAGACTGGGTGGCTCAGTGGATCGTGTGGTGGCCTCTGACCTCTGGGTCTCCAAGCTCTGAACATCAAGATGAAATCTCATTCTGATTGTAGGAAGAGAAAAAAGGTCCACAAGGGTTGGGCAATTTTGGTTCAGTGCTGATCACAGTGCTCCACAATTATTCCAGCAAGGATTGAATAGACAATACCTCCTGACAAAAGGCAGTATGGGGAAATAGGATGGGAACTGTTGTGATAGAGAGCTAGTGATCAGTTACTGCAGGCTAAGACTTCCAGTGCTTTTATGGAGTGATACTAGAGCACTCAGAGCTACTTTGTCTCTTTGCCTACCTATCAAAGAGGACTTGCATCACAGATAATTTGTGGTGGCTCCAAGTAAAAACTAAATTTGTTTTATGAAACAGCTTTCATTTCATTTTCTGGGACAGTATCTGCATGTCCTTTGATTACTGCAAGATAGTGATGAGGGGTCTTTTGGGGAGCTGAAGTATTGGGAACAGCAGATACAGTTGTGATCCAGTCATGTCTCTACTAACCTTATGTGATCTGCTCTATGTCTCTAGAGTCCTGTTGCAGGTCTTCTGTAGATAGCTGACTTTTAATATGTTCTCAGATGCACATAGTTTGTCTTGTTTCAGCAGTCTGAGATAGTATATTCTCATCAGGTGAAAATAGATTCCTGCAACAGAATTTTTTCCAGAACATCTGCAAGGATAGGTAAGCAGTGTTTGAAGACAATTCCATGTTGTAACTAATCTCATGTAAGCAGGTGTAAGCCACTGTGAGTTCTATTCTCCCTTGGCTGGTGTATAATTCCCCCTGCCATTAGGAGGCAGTATGGCAGTATTTCATTCTGAACTGAATCCATCAAGTTCAACTTTCTGGCTCTGTCTCCCTTTACAGTTCTTTCTACAAGACTGGCACCGTGCTCTCAGGTGCTTTACAATGGTAAGCACATTCTCTCAGTCTTGACAAGCCAAGGGGACAAAAAGCTTGCACCTATGGGGAACAAGGGCTTTAGCAACTCCCTCACTGAGGCATGCAAGATGTTTACACAGTGCTTTTAATCTTTCCCATGTTGTAGATTTTAGGGTTACATGAGAGCTCATGCTGTGCTTGGGACCCCCAGATTTTTCTCTGTGATTTTCCCCTGCAGCATTTATATTTTGCATTGGGCTGTGCATTGCTGGCTTATAGAGAATGATGTGAGTCTTGTCATTGAGAGCAGCCTCTTTCCCGTGTTTTAACTCATGCCATCCATTGTTGTACCAATACCAACAATGAGTTGGAGTTGCAGTGGGTCAGTGCAGACTTCTGTTAATGTCTGTGTGTAACATCATCTTACCATTGACAGTTGGTCTTGAATCTCAAATGGGGAGCCTGTTTTGAATCCCTGGATTACAAACCCTATGGGTTGCTCACAGCACACATTCATTACTTGAGATGTCACAGAAGGAAGTTTGAGCCGAAGAATCTTGTCCTACATGTTCCTCTCCTCATGAGGTTCCTGAAAACTGCCCAGTGTCTTCCTTGCCCCAGACCAAGGCACATTTTTGTATCCTGCCCAGGTGCCTGTTCTGTGTCACAGTGCCCCGGGTTTGTCATGACACTTGTTTCTCCAGAGACAGGGGCTGCAGCCTGCCCATAACCAGAAACCTCCAGCTCTACCCCTTTCCTTCCATGGGAACATGGATTGCTCTGCCATTCTTGCCTGTCAGTCCTTTGACTGAACGCTGTGTTCCTCTCTCCTGCAGCCCAGCCCAGATCTTGCCGTGGCTCCAGGATGTGCAGAGCAAAGTGCAGACTGAGTGAAAGCAGCACATCCAGCTTGCTTTCCCCCTGCAGCCAGCATGCCACTGTCATCAGACTGCCACTACTGCCTTCCTATGTACAGAGGACATTTGGGGCTGAGCTTGGTGCATGTACTGAACAGGGACAGTAGGGTGGTTTCTGAGCCAGGAATATGTTAGGACCTGCACAATGCATGTGAAATGACACCTAAACTGGCCATGGCTGTAGCCTTGCTATAAATGTCCAGCTATGCTGCATTAGCCCAGCTGTCTTTACCTACCATGCCGGCATTCATGTTTAAAAAAAAAAAAAAAGTGGGAAAAAAAAACCCAATGAAAAAAGAAAGAACTGGAGAGAGAGGCTAGCAGCCTAGCAAGACCTACTTTTCACTATATTTTTAGCCTCTGATTTTATTTTTCCCAGTGTAATTCTGGATTAACTGTTTCATTGTTTGTTCAGGTTGAGATCAAGTTTAACTGATCTAGACTTCCTTGCCAACATCCCTTTTGCCCTTTCCAAACTACAGGATTTTCACTATCATTACTTCAGTCATGTTTCATGCTGGGTTGGCTTTTTGTTTTTAAAAAGGTGTTAAGTGACATCACTACTGAGTTCTTTGGAGTTCTTTGACTTGTTCCAATTGAAAGTTTTTACTTTTGAAAAATATTTCCTCATGTCTTGAATATAAAAAACAAAGGATCTCCTTCATCGTAAGATAGATGGCATGAGCCATCCTGTGTTCTTTGGGTTTTAGAGAGAATTAGTAGCTACAGATTTCTGCCATCTCTCCAAGTAGCTAGGCCTAGACAAGGATATTCTTTCTACCACAATATCTAGTTTTATAAGGAGACAGCTCTATGTGTGTGTTACTGGGAAATAACATTTTTTAAAAGATGTGAAGATAAGAAATAAACTGCTCCAACTTCTTTGTGATGCAGCTCTGCCCAAGGCCCAGTTTACTTTGCTCACATGGAAATAGCTTTGCATATTTGTTGGTACAAATAGCCTTTTGGGGGTTTTCTTCTGAAGGATTTGTATTCTTAGGGAGAGAAATACTGGAAAAGTTGATACTTGTACAGCATGCTGCATTCAGAACACTGCTGTTGCTGGCAGAGTGGTCAGTGATACCTCTGATAAGGCATGAGCCATTCCCTCACTGGTACTAGAAAAAATGGCTGTAGTTTGATGGGTTTGGCAGTGGCCAGGGTCAGCTCTTCATCTTAGAGCAGCTGTTTTTCTCTCTGGTTGTGGCCTATCTGTTGATAGGTGCCATGAGGAGAGCTGTTGTACAGAGGCAGTAATTGCAGAGCTGGTGGGAAGTAGCAGGCAGGTCATGTTGCTTCTTCACCTGCTCCTACTCCAGAAATACCTCTGCAACAAATTAATGTCTTCTGCAATCTGTTTGTAGAATCATTGAATTACAAAATAATTCAGGTTATAAGGGATGTCAGGAGGTTTCTGATACTGTCCCTTGCTTAAGGCAGGATCAACACTGAATTCAGACTTGGTTGCTTGGGGCTTTATTGAGCTAGATCATGAAAGCCTACAAAAATTAAGGTTGTACAGCCTGTCTGTGCAACTCATGTCAATGCTTGGTTGACCTCATGCTGGAAAAGCCTTTTCTTCTACCCGGTTTGAACCTTTCTTGTTGCCATTTGTATCTGTTGTGTACTGCCAGTGCATAACCCACTGTAAAGAGCCTGTCTCCATGCTCTCGATAAGGTGCTTATTGAAAGCCTGTTGCTAGGTCCCTCTAAAACCTTCTCCAGGCTAAACAAACCTGGCTCCCTCAGTCTTGTCACAGAGCAAATGCTCCAAACTTCTGATCATCTCTCTCACCTTTCATTCGCTTGCACCAGTTTATCAATCTTTCTCTTGTAACAAGGCCTCAAATCTAGACAATGTATTCTAGATGGAGTTTGACAAGTGCCAGGTGAAGTGGAGTAACTACATCCCTTGAACCTGTGTGACTATGGTTCTGTGAATACCATGCGGGGCACTGCTGGCCATTTTTGCTGCCAGGGCACACTGATGGCTGATATTCAGCTTAAGACCTATCAGGCCCCCAGGTCCTCTTCAGCAGAGCTGCTACCCAGGCAGGCAGACCCTAGTATGTACTGTCACAGTGGATTATTTCTTCCAAGGTATAGGACTTTGCATTTGTCCTTGCTGAATTTTGTAAGGTTCATGTTAGCCCTGCAGCCTCTCTAGGGCATTTTGGATGGCAGCCCTGCCTTAAGCATGTCAACTGGTCTCCCCAGTTTGGTGTCAAGTGCAAGCTTGATAAGAGTGTGCTTTGTTGCATCCTCTAGGTCATGGATACAGATGTTAAACAGGACAGGTCCCCTGCATGTCTCTTGTTACTGGCCTACAGGTAGTGTATAAACACGGCCCTCTGAGCTTCATCATCCAACCTGTTTTTAACTCATCTGATAGTCCACTCATAATGGTTTACTATCAGTCTTGAGGCATTCTGGGAAACTGTGTTGAATGTTTTGCTGAAGTCAAGGTAAATGCCTTCCATGCCTCTACCCTTGTCCACAAGTGCTGTCATTTTATCATAGAAGAGAATCAGGTTGGTCAGGCATGAGTTATGCTTGGAATATCCACACTGACTGTTCCTAATCACCTTCTTCTCCTTTGTGTGCCCAAAATACATTCTAAGGGGACTAACTACATGATTTTCCCAAGGACACAGGTTAGGGTGATTGGCCCTAGATTACTGGATTTTTGGACCTCTTAAAAATGGATCAGAAGGAAGTTATAGGTCAGAGAGAAACCCATAGTCTGTAAAATCAGCTGCTTTCAGCTGCTTTTTCCTCAGTCAGCCTACAGCCAGCACAGAGTTGCTGGTAGTGCGCATGGAAGAGGTAAGAGAGCTTTCTGGCTGCCTCAGGTTTGTTACCAAGTGACGTGAGAAGCCAGGAAGGAAGGGCTAAATTCCAGGTTGGAGCACGTGGAGGGTCTTCTCATGAGATGGACTTTAAGCAACGACTGATGAAGTTGAGTGTTTGCTACTTGAGCAAACCTTATCACAGGCTCTGGGCAAGTACATTTATGTCATAGAAATTAAGATCTCCGAAGGATTCAGTTTAGGGGCCTTAAAGGCCTTTCCCTGCAACTCCATGCAGTGTCACTCTGCCTCTTACTGAGAGAGGTCTGCTTTCGTGTTTGGGCATCTGCCTTCATGATGGCTGTTCTGTATCTCTCCCCTTCCTTGAGGAGGAAAATGGACCTCTACTCCAACCCCAGAAAATGTCATGCACATTGGAAAGACACATTTGCTCTGCTCTCTTCCTTGAGAGATGTTCAGATAAAAATAAATGCATGTTTTTTTGCAAGCCCCGGAGTGGGACAGTTGGAGCACTGGTGTTATTTCTCTCAAGGTGTACCTGCTGGCATTGTGTTAGTGTTCCACAGCTTAAATGTAGCAGTTGTAATCAAAGCTGCAAAGTTCCATTGTATATTGAGAGGCTTTCTGTGTTCACTGTCTTCTTGCAAGAAAGCTAGAGAGATAATTCCTCTGTTGGCAGGCCAGGAAGAAGGTTGAGACGGGAGAAGAAGTGGTTATTGGGAGCACCTCTTTGACCTCCTCTGGCCTCAGGGCAAGAGGGCAGGTTTCAGCCCAGTATCAGATGTTGCTTTGTTTTTGTCAGCTCACCTGCAGTGGCCTCAGGTGAGAGAAGTAGCTCTGCTGAGAAGCTGTCCTATTACTAGTGCTTTCCCAGAGGTAAATAAAGATTTCCATGTGCTTCTATATGGAAGTATTTGCAGTGAGAGGCTTTCCAGGGCAAAATGTTACCCTCACATCCACAGACATGCCCACATGTCGAAATGCAAGTACCTTCAGCTACTTTTTTCAAATACTTTTATGCAAATTCTTGAATTTTTCAGCATGTACCTTTGTTCTCCCTACCCCAGATTTTCATACACTCATAGAATACCCTGAGGGGATATTGGAAGAGACTCACAGGGATTATCTAAGTTCAATTCCTTGTCCTGCACAGGACAGCCTCAAGAATCACATCGTGTACATGAGAGCATTGTCCAAACCCTTCTTGAGTGCTGTTAGGCTTGGTGCTGTGACCACTTCTCTGGCGAGCCTGTTCCAGCGCCCAATCACCCTCTGGGTGAAGAACCTCTTCCTAATATCCAGCCTAAACCTCTCCTGACTCAGGTTCATGCCATTTCCTTGAGTCCTGTCACTGGTGACAAGACTGAAGAGATCATTGTCTGCCCCTCACAAGGAAGCTGTAACTGCCATGAGGTCTTTCCTCAATCTCCTCTTCTCCAGGCTGAACAGACCAAGTGACCTCAGCCACTCCTCACATGGCTTCCCCTCCAGACCCTTCACTATCTTTACTGCCCTTGTTTGGACACTCTCCAATAGCTTTATATCTTTCTTACATTGTGGCACCCAAAGCTGCACACCCCACTCAAGGTGAGGCTGCCCCAGTGCAGAGCAGGGCAGGACAATCCCCTCCCTTGCCTGGCTGGCGATGCTGTGCCTGATGCCCCCCAGGACAGGGTTGGCCCTCCTGGCTGCCAGGGCACTTCTGGCTCAGATTCAACTTGTCATTGATCAGGACCCACAGGTCCCTTTCTTCAGCACTGCCTTCCAGCACCTTGTTCCCCAGTCTGTACTTACATCCAGGGTGGCCCCATCCCAGATGCAGAACCTGGCATTTGTCTTGAACTTCGTATGGCTGGTGATTGCTCATCTCCATAATTTTTCAAGGTCTCTTTGCAGAGCCGGTCTGCCTTCAAAGGAGTCAACAGCCCCTCCTAGTCATGTACCTTCAGCATCCTGAAGATGTCAAAGAGAACTGGACCAAGGATGGTCCAAGGACTGTGTAACCCCACCAGTGACCAGTCACCAGTCTGATGTCACTGCATTCACTGTATCCCTTTATGGTTCACCCATGAACCAGATGCTCACCCATCTCATCACTTGTTTATCCAGCTGTGTGCTGGACATTTTGTCCAGAAGGATACTGTGAGAGACGGTATCTAAAACTTCACTGAAATCCAAAAAGATTACATAGAGTGGCTTCTCTTGATCAATCAGGTGGGTTACCTTGTCATAAAAGAAAATCAGATTAAACAAGCAGAACTTCACTCTCATGAAGCCATACTGGCTGTGACCAATAACTGCGTTGCATTTCAGGTGTTTTTCAGCACCTTCCAGAATAATCGTCTCCATAATTTTACCGGTGACTGCAGTGAGACTGACAGACCTGTAGTTTACAGTGTCAGCCTTTTTGCCTTACATGAAAATTGCTACAATGTTAGCCTGCTTCCAGTCAACAGGAAGATTCCCAAGACCATTCAAAAATCATTGAGCGAGGCTTTGCGATGACATCAAGCTGCTCTTTGAGTATTCTCCTGTAATCCTGTCAGGCCCTATAGACTTACAGGGATACAGCTGGAACAGCAGATCCCACACAGGTTCAAGGTCAGCTGGAAGTTAATTGTTTTCACAGTCATGGTTCTCCAGCTCAGGGCAGTGTGTCTTCCTTAGCCCATCATCAATGTTGAAGACAGAAGTAAAAAAAGCCTTGAACACCTCTGCCTTGTCTCTGTCCCTGTTCATGAAGTGACCGTCCTGATCCTGTAATTGTCCAGTGTTATTGCCTTTCATAATTAACATATTTTGAACAACTTTTTATTGTCACCCACAGTAAGAGAACATCTGCAAGAGAAATGTGCTCAGGGGAGGATAGATAGATAGAGGATAGGGATCGCTGATAGGGGTGGTGGAAGGACTTGGGTTCTCACAGAGGAGGTATCTCCTTGGAAACTGAGGTGTAAAAGAAATAGGAATAATGTGGAACACTTGGGAGCAGGTAATGGCATCTGCAAAGATGGCATGGAGAACAAACTATGTTGGGAAAGTGCTCTTGGCTTTCAGGTGTTGCTTATTCACTCATGTTTTCCTTGACTAGTATTTTACAGGAATCTGATCACTGGTGAAGCATTTGGTTCAACTATATGAAATCCGATTAGCAATATGTGGTTGTTCCCCAGACAGGAGGAGGAATGGGGACTTAAAACTGATAAAAGTATGATGATGGTTGTAAAAGAATTATATAAGCTTGAGATAGAAAGATCTGGTCTTTGCCATTGCAAAGCTGGTTGTTTAATAGCCTGAATGGCCAGTGAGGTGGGACAGGGATCACCATTCAGGCTGGTATGATTAATCCTTTTCATTAGATATACGGAAGAGGTGGTAAACGGACCATTAATTAAACGTGAAAAGGATACTAAATTTGGAGCACTGTATTCAATGCCTTCAGTGTGGAGATGTTAAGGGATTTGAAATTAGAACCAAAAGTAAGAAAGAAAGGTCCCTGCTGCCAGGACACGTGCAAGCAAAAGAAAATCACATTGAACACAGTATGTGGAGATGAGAAACCTAAAAAAACCGTGGTGCCACAAGAAGATGCAGCCATGTCAGAGTTTTCATTTGGTGTCTGGAAGCTGGTAAGTTGCTGTTCATTGGAGGAAATCTGAGACTGTGCTCCGTGGAGAGAGAAATGAGGCTGCCTCATTATTTGAGGAAGTCAATGGAAAACCTCCCAGAGGCTTCCCAGAGGTTTGGTTATGGCCTGTAGACTGCATCTGAATGCTGATGAATGAGCCAGTGGGAGAGTGGTCAGAAGCACTGTGTGCACCCAACTGAGTCAGTGCTCGTGCTTGGCATCAGGAGACCCATGTCCTTTGCAAAGAGCTCCACCTTTAGGGTGTCCAGAGGGCAAAGTACCTAATCACAGTGTCAGAAGGGATCTGAATGGGAGACAGGGGTAGGAGCAGAAGGATTTTGCTACAATGCAGGAGCAGAATGACAAGGAAGAAAATGAGTCAGATCAATGACCAAATGCGCTAAAATCAACTTGCTCTGGCCTTCTCCAGTGCTCCCCTCCCAGCATCTCCAGAGAGCTGTGCACGCATGGCCTCCTGCTCAACACTGTACCCAGGGTAACCTTTGGTGGAGAAACAGAGGAGCAGGGCAGTAACGAGACCAGGACCAGGGAGCCATTAATGTGAGTGCGCCAGACTCAGGCCTGGGAACCCCAGGCTTTTGTTGTGGCATTAGAGCACCATTTTCTGTGTTTTGTCCATTTAGCAGTTGAGAGACAAAAGAGAACAGTAGTGCTCCTGGAGGTTAACTTTCACCCTTTATGTTGTTGGGGAATCTGCCTCATTGTCAGCCTAGACTGCAGGGAACCAGGAACACCAGAATGAGAGGAGAGTCAAGCATTGGACAATGGGATAGACCAAGGGCATCCATCTATAAGTCCTGAAAAAACCTCAGTTCCATAGTGACTTCTCAGGGCATATAGAAGTGTTCTCCAAGGGCAGTCTGCATTGCCTGGCTTTGGCTGATGCTGGATTTCACCCACAGTATTCTACTTTTCTACCCAGCTTTGTCACTCTGAGGTTCTTCTAGGTCCACTTTTATCTTGATTAATTTAAATGAAGCTGTCATCTGCATTTTTTTACCACCTGTTCTTCTCAGTTTCCAGGTGACTCATACCTCAGTAGCCCTAGCATAGACCCTGGTGTGACTAAGTTTTTGAGCTGTACTCATTCTGAAGACTTACTGTTCATTCTTTACTAACATTTTCAGTTTCATCCACTTTCTCATTTGTGACAGAACTTTCACTCCACAGGTGCTGGTTTTCCAAGAATGTCTCTGAAAAATGTATTACCTGAAGGTCTGGATTGTCAGCTGGTTATCTTGCAAAGCTGTTACAGAGGTACTTTGAAAGAGGTCCACTAAACAGAAGACTAACTCTTGTTCAGGAGTGAGAGCACTGACTAAATGATTAAGTTAATTGTTTGTGTATTGGTGTGTATAGTTTATACAGTTTATATATTCTTTGAGATCATAATTCTGATTTCCATGGGCATAGGGATCAGACCACTGAGTCAGGGAATTGAGGAGCTTCCCTTCAGTGTGGTTTTACTCTACCTTCACATCCTTCATAGGTGAGCTCAGTAATTTGTCATAGAGAGCCATTCAGGCACTCACTGGGAAAGGTGTGACATACAGAGAAATGGCAAATACTTCTTGAGCATTAAGTCATGTTTAGATGCTCTGACACCAGTCATAGGGAAGTCAGAGGCTGATACAGTCCTCACCCATGGGAAGTGAAAAATGGCATTGGGTGGTTATTGAAGAGAATTACCTTTACAGTCTTTCCCCTTGAAGAGTCTCCTTTAGGCTAATTTCTCAGAGGGAGATGAGCACGGAGGAGTTAGCCAGGGGCTGGTTTTGTGGGACACTTCACCCCTGAGAAGTCACTATGGAACTGAGGTTTTTTCAGGACTTATAGATGGATGCCCTTGGTCTATCCCATTGTCCAATGCTTGACTCTCCTCTCATTCTGGTGTTCCTGGTTCCCTGCAGTATTGAGTCTTACAATACTGCTGCTATTCTCTGCTCACTGGCATGTGCTTCCCAGGTGCTCATACCCTCCTGCTTCTGAGGCTGACCCTGTGATGACAGCTGCCTGGCTGCCTATCAAAGGTTCCATTTAGAGTTAGCCCAAGAGCAGACAGAAGGCTGCAGTGTTACACCCCGAAATCTGACACAGTGTGGCTTGCCTGCTTTTCAGTGGGTCCTTGACAGCCTTTCAGCTCATGTCTGTCAGACCCCTGCCAGGCACACAAGTTCACTTCCATCTTGGAAGAAGGGGAGAGAGAAGTGACATTTCACCGAGTGGTGGGCATGCCGGGGGATGTAGGGAGATAAGGCAGGATCACAGAAGCAACTGAAATCCCCAGCGGATATTGCGTTGCTGGCTGGATTGACAGGTTAAATGTATTGCTGGGACAAGTATCCCTGCTCCTTCTGTCCCAGAGGACTGTGCAGTGAGAACAGCACTCAATCCTAATGAATCTTATCCTACATTGGGACCAGTTCTGTCATAGCCTGGCAGGAGGATGTTCATGGAGAATTTGTTTCCAAATTTCAACAGGAGCTGCCAGTAGAATGGCTTTTTAAACAAATAAGTTCACTTAACAAACAGCGGCAGTAAATGAACAGAAACACTGATGTGGCCAAGGATGAAATATTAGCATTTTTCAAATCCGTTTAGTGAAGACAGCCCCTGGGCACTGGTTCAGGTCCTTGTGTTAGGGGGCTGTTTGCAAAGCACTAAGCTAACTTACAGCCAAAACCTGTCAGCTTCTTCCTGGAGCTCAGGAGGGCAAAACTTGTCTGACTTGTTGACAAACGAAGTCTGGTCTAAAAACTTAATAGCTTTGCATTTCTTTCATCTCAAGGTACTTAGGATATGCCAGTCAAGAGCACAAGCTTCAGGTGGTGTTTTGGCTGCTCCAGACTACAGGCAAGGAAAGGGAAACAGTTTTGTTCAAGAGCAAACCGAGGTGACTTGTTTGAAGAGCACCACTTCAGTGACTACAGATGACCGTGATGCACTGAAAGGCCTCCCTGTTGCATCACAGCAGTGAGCAGCAGGTTCAAACAGTCCTGGCTTGGAGAACCTTCCTGCACAATTATGAACTGCTCCTGCCCATCGCTGAATTTTTTTTGGAACTTATTTGTTCAAATGCTATTCTAGCCTTGACTAGTTCACCAGCTCTGGTGAATTGCAGCACAGGATGGCATGGCTGGAGGCTACTGTCAAGCAGAAGTTTTCCACTCTTGGAAAGATATGACTATATCCTTGAGTAAGGGGAAAGTTGTATGGGGAGCCTTTTCTTTGAGGTTATTTGTTCCTACCTGATCTCTACCAGGAAAGTTGTGCCAGCTTTGTAAGTGGTAGTTTCAGCCCAGCATCCAGTAGAGAAAATCCCTTGTACAGAAGCTAAGTCTAGGGCTCCTGACCTGAGGAAAGTGGTGTCAGCCCTCAGGAAATGGATATCAGAATGGAATGAGGGTCTTCCCAAAGAATTTCTCTGTGTAGTCAGTGGGGAAACACTGGCTTCATGACCAGTGCATGACCCAAGCTGTTACCTGTAGGTCCCAGACCAGGGCACTGTCCCAGGCAAGTGGCCGTGTTCCAGGAGAGGGGGAGGGTTCTGGGGGGTGCAGGGGGGGAGTCAGTCCTGCTGGGTCAGCAGTAATGAACTAAGCCAATACAGCAGAGTCACAGGACCAAAGGGCTGTGAGAAGGATGTCTGAGGCCAGGTGGTTTGCAAGGGCAGGGGTGGAGGTGCACAATGCCTGGGGGTGAAATACTAGGCAGACAGGTTGATACAGCACTGGGGCAGTGACATGCTGCCATCATGCAGCCAGTGTGGCAAAATTGCATCAAGGCACTGTGTGCCCTGCTAGCTGACCTCTCCACATCACTCTCCATTCCCTGCCCACTCCTATACTTGACGGATGGAGGCACTGCCTTTGTTTTGTTCTGTGATCTGTGTCCTTTCTTCCAGGTACAGCGATTCTGCAGTACCTCCTGCCTGTTGTGAAATGCCCAGACTATTCACCCCCACATCTAGGGTGTATTGTCCACTTCCTTCCCTCCCTCATTTCGCAACCACAGTCCCATTCTGCAGCTCAATTACTCAGTCCTGTGTGCAGCCATGCCCCTTGCAGTGCTTACCAAGAGTTTAATAAAGATCTACTGCCTGAGTTACCTTTAGCTTTTATAAACTAAAAAATGCAAACAGCATGTAAGCAGCATTCATTACCTTGCACGCCTTCAGCTGCTTATTGGATACACATCCCCCTCCCTCCAGCATCTCTCTCTTTTTTTAATATGTTTTTTTTTAATTTGTTTTGATGAATGAGTGACAACCCTGACACCCGATTCGCTGAGATTAATAGAAACGACACAATATTTACGTCGCGGCGACGAGCAATTATCCTGCCATCTATCTTTGAGATTATCTTTCTGATTGAAAACTACTCATCCGTGTAATCGGAATTATTTGGAATTAGAAGGGAATTTATGGCCCCTCTCACTCTCCCTCCTATTTGCCTCTGTCTCCATCCTTCTTCCCCCTTCTTTAAGAGGGATCCTTTCTTCCTTCATTCCTTCCATCCTTCCTTCTTGCAGCCTTGTGGATGGAAACGTGCAAGGATGTTTGCTTCTGGAGATCGGGGAGACTGGGCCACACTGTGGCCAAGCAGACACTGGAGACAGTGAGAATGCACTGAGGCTTGGACAGCAGCCAAAGGTTGAAAGGCCCTTCAGAAGAAGGCTGCCATGGGAAGTGGACATGGGATGGGATGCTGTGAAGGCTGAGCAGGCAGCACTGCTGTGACAGAATAACTGGGGGCACCTCACTTATCTTTGTTTTCTCTGTTTTACTCTTCCTTCCTTATTACTCTGTTTTGAAGATGCCTTTCATTGGGCCACTGCTTCATAAATGTGCTCCTTGTGCATTTATTTTATATAAGTATTTTTCCAGGTCACTCTGTGCAGGAGAAGGACCTGTTCTTGTGGGCATCTTCCTGTGAACCTTTCTGCAGCTGCTGCTGGTGTTTCTGCTTCTTCAACAGTCCCTGGAGACAGCCTGTTGTCCTCCAGTGTATGTGATGGAGAATGGCAGTCTTGCTTCAATACTGGTGTCTCCTAACACCAAGCCATCTGTACAGGGCTTCTAGGAAATACTCTTGCTTGTTTGTCATAGCTTTAAGGAGCTGATAGATGGTATAGCACCTGTATTGTTTTATCTTACTGGGAAGAGCTCTGTCTTTTGCATTTTTTTTCAGAAGCACTGGTGTTTCTCACACTTTATTTGCTTTTCATTTTTTTTCTGGCCTGTGATGCAGAAGAAGCAAGAAGTCATGTTGTGTTAAGTCACCTCTAGAAGCAGAAGACACAACCCTCCCTTGTTGGTGATTCGAAGATAGGACAGCAAAATTCTCATATGCTTCCTCTCTTCTCTGGAAGCTCATCTCTGAGCACAGTCCTTAATGAAGCATTTACTACTGCATTTCCCCTCTCCTGGGTGAAGACAGGAGTAGGACTATCCCACTACATCTGGAAAAAAAAAATCTGTGCTGTAGATCAGTCAGCCTGAGAACTACTCCTTCTCTATAAAATACTTCAAAAACCATGCTTGTTTTTTTTTTTTTTTTTTTTTGCAAGTGTTTGTGGCAGAAACAGAGGCAGGGAAGTGGATGTCAGGGGAAGCCAAGCAGCAGGGACATTTTAAATGGATCTAGTAGCATCTGTTTCCTTTGAGAACCACAGCGTGCAAAGGTCCTTGGCTGGTGTGAATCCTGATGGAGAAGAGAGAAGGGAAGCAATGTAGGTTTCTGAACAAGTGCCATGTGCTAAAATGAGAGAAACAGTGTGAATGCTGAAGGAATTCAGCCTGGACTCGATTGCAGATACCAGTTAACACAGAAGCCAGGCTGCAAAGATATTCAATACCGAGAACAGTGTAAACAGTTAATAACACAAGGATTTGGAAAAGGAAATGTGCTCTGAGGTAGAGTTGCTCCATCAGCTCAAGAGATCTAGGCCCAGATGGGAATCCCAGATCCTTCCGCCCAGAAATACCCAATGTTGTTATTAATTAGTATGGAAATATTTTTCTTTCTTGAGAGAGGGCTGTTGAATTGCCAGTGGGATACTGGGGGGATGGGTGTGTGCATGTGTGGGGTAGCCTATCAAGAAACTATTAATTAGGTTACTTCCCACTGCTGTTGACATGCAGGGGATGGGGATTGTTTGTGGGCCAAAAGAAAAAGGAAAGAGAAACTGAAAGACTGGGATCGAGAATGGAAAGCATGAGGAAAAAAAAGGAGATGGGTAGGACAAAGCACACAGGCTGAAAGAGGTATGCGTAAAAAGCATTCCTAAGATTCCCACAGCAGAAGATGAGAAAAATGAAAAACCAGGATATGGTTAGAATCAAAGCAGGAACTCCTTGGAGACAGTGGCAGCATGGGTTGGACACAGCCACAAAAGGACTGACTGATCCTCTCCTGCCTTGTTACTGGTTTTGTTGTTCATACTTCCACAAACTTGGCACCAAGGCTTCCTCATGTCAGAGCAGTGATATTTTATGCCACTATGAAACAGGAGAGAATTTAGATGAGAAACTTCTTTGGTTGTAGATTACCTTCCTTTGCTGGCTGGGTCTTTTATCCCCCTTCCTTTGGAATGGGATCTTTATCAGCTCTGATGAATAATTATAAAAATATTAATTGGAATTTTTGCTTGGCTTTCTATATCATATTCAGTCACTTACTAATTTTATCAAGGTCTTTTTGCAGTCTCTAGCTCTGTACTTCTGGTCATGTACTTCTGGTTCAGCCCTGGGAGAGGGCTGAACACAAGAAAACCCCAGCATAAAGCGATAGTGTAGCCGTGTATGTAAGCAGTAGGTGCTGCATTTGCAGTTCTGAGAGAGTGCCAGAACAAGAAAGAGACAAGAAATGTATGTGAGATTATGGGTTAGAATAAGTGAAGGATCTATTCACAGAGGGGAAAGAAAACAGAGCAAGTGGGTTACCTAAAAATATCAGTGCAGGCTCCTGGCTTCCTTGCAGAGGGAAGAAATCAGTGCAGTTGCGATTATTCAGAGAAAGTGTTTTGGGTTTGCAGAGCGGGAGGAATGGAGTGATAAGACAAAGACATAGAATTGATACCTCATATGGGACCAACACAATCCAGATCTATTTATCCTGTCATCTGCCTCTAGAGAATGTAGCTGTCTGCTGCATTTTCTTCCAAGGAACCTGTCTAGTATTGGAACATGCAGAGGATCTACCCACCCTCCTTGGAGTAATAGAGCACAGAAGGAAAAAAGCTATCCAGGTTGCAGCCTACCGTCATCACTTCAAATCCTCAAGTTCCCTAAGAGATCTAGAGTGAACAGGGATGGTTTGAAACAGAGAAACTGGTAAAAAGAGGCACTAAATCTGGAAGAATAATTTGGCTTTCAGTTCCAGAGGTTTGTGCACAATAGTGACAATGTATCAGCATGTGAAAGATTGTTGTTAGTCCGTGTACATCTCAAGGGCCAAGGAAACTGTTAGCCCTAAATCTGCCACCAGTTACAGAATCCAGGAGCACTCACGAAGCCCTTGCCTACCCTCTTCCTATGCTTCACATAAGGCAGAGTAGGGTTGAGGTGGGATGATGCTCATCAGCAAGGAGGCATATGGCAGCACAAGAAGAGTGAAGCAGGAAGAAGCTGAGCACTGCACAGGTGAGGGCTCCTGATTCCACATCCAGCTCTTTTTGGCCTTGTTTCATTGCGGGT
The DNA here is from genome assembly GCA_013397055.1 of Pachycephala philippinensis. Classification (NCBI taxonomy): domain Eukaryota; kingdom Metazoa; phylum Chordata; class Aves; order Passeriformes; genus Pachycephala; species Pachycephala philippinensis. The sequence continues at coordinate 744,676 of VWZT01004883.1, read as the reverse complement.
GTCGTTTGTCTGTCTGGTTTTGTTTTGTTTATAAAGAAAATTAAATACAGATAATTGTGTTCCTTAGAAAAATGCCCTGTCAGTTTAATTTGAATTTATTGTTTGGCCTGCTTTTCTAAGGGAATACTGAGCGTGTGATTGCACTGGGTAAGTCTGTGTAGCTTTTGAATCTCTTATCTGATTTCAAATGCATTTTGCACCCAGTCAGAGTCTGGAAGGTATTAAGTTCACACAAGTTTCATGAAATAGGTGACAGGTAGAGACCTTATTATTATACCTTCGGGAAAGACTGCAGAATGAGCTCATGCTTATTAGAGTCCAGGAAATCCACATGGGACAGGGACTGTCCAAATGCCCCAATTACAGAAGGGTTTAGTTGAGGCTCACATCTTACTGTGAGTGCATCGGAGGATCCATTGATTGGTCAGTGTCTCGCGGATTCTCTAGTGAATAGTAAGGCATGAGCTTCCTTCTTTCTGGACATTCATAGTGCTGCTAATTCATGTGGATTCCCTGGAATTTAGTAAGAGGTGAGTAACAATGCAGCCTCAGTATAATAGAATTAAAAAGCCAGTCAAACACAACAGAGAAAGCTATTGCAAACAAGGCATCTTTGTTTCAGATAGAAGATTCTTAAAGCAGTTAAGTGCAGATATAAAATTGCTGATGTCTGTACTGACTGTATCTTCTGCCCTCAACTTATGTGTGCCCCAGTTTTCATCAGACTCTTTGAGTACTGGTTTCACTGTGATTTTGGATCCCAGTATAGTCAACCTGGTATAGTTCTGGCACGAATACTACTTTGGTATGACATACTTAGTTCAGCATAGGTTCTTTGGCGATGTAAGCTGGACTAACATAAATGTGGTTATAGTTACATAACTTTTTTCCATGAAATAGTCTTGTAAAATCATTCCTGTGAAGTGGGATAGTTACATTTGCACAAAAATGATGCAGACAAGGCCTCAAATTACAAAGTATTTGCAGTAAAGACCATATTTGCATACTTACATATGCGTAGCGCTAAGTGTCAAAGGACCACAGGTTCTGAATGCTGCTTATAATAATAATAATAAGACCAATAACATAAAAGTCTGTCTAGGGAGTCACCACAGCATGTCTGTAATTAGTTGAAGTCAAAATTATCGTTTATGAGGCATCTGGAAACATTAGGTCTCAGAGACGAACAGTACCTATGTAGTCATCTCTGTCAAGGCACGACCTTAATGACATTTTTGTCCATGAACTTCCTTACTTTTGCTTGCTCTGAACACTAAATAAAGGTAATGGCTGAAGAGCTTTGCCTTGCAATCTTGCCATTACATAGACCGCTGGGGCTCTCCATGACTCACTTAACAATGTTTGCAAGGGTAACAGGTAACATTTTGCAAACATAATGTAGCAATGCAGAAGCAGTTTCTCTGCACAGTCTCACACATTCTGAAGAAAAAGCTGAATAAGAGTTTGCATTTATGGAGAGCCTGGCTGAAGAAATCACCTTTGAAGGAGGGAATGAATGAGCAGTTCAGAGCAAGGGACTGCTTCCTTGTGGCTTTGGGTGTCAAGTCTTGTTTGCTTGTTTGCTCTTTGATTAAGCTTTTCCAGTGTGAGTAACAATTTCTCCAGATTACTGCCACCACTCAGAACAATAGTAGTTAACACAGAAGACTTGAAAATAATTCTTTAAAAATTGAGTGTTTAGTTAAATTTCATAAGAGAACCACTGAGATTTAGGAAAGTATTTTCTTGAGGAATTTGCTAATACAGTCAAGAAATATGAAATGCCCCATGATTACAAACAGCAGTCCACATGTCTCTAAATTAGAGTCTCGTTTTCTGCTTAATGACCAGTGAGAAGATGAAAAATAATTTTTTTTTTTTTTTTTTTTAAGACATGAACTGTTTTCTTTGAAAAGTTAAGAAGGACATATGAAAACATTTCTACAGGCTATATGTTTTCTAACATCCCATTTTTACAAATTTAAAAATCTGAATTGTGTCATCTGATAAAGTGTCAAAAAGAAATTTCTTTGGGAGAATGAGGCATATGTACCACAACAGCTTTGGAGAACAGGCTTCCAAAGAGAAGAAGGTAGTCTGTCCTTCAAGTTTCCATCGGGTTTCACCAGGCAAATGAATCCCAGGATCTCATGGCAAGGTACATAATGTATTCACGAAAGAGAGGTTCTGTTCTTGTCTATGTTGCTTAAGGTGTATTAACTCAGTGATAACTCAGCCTAGATACAATCTCATGGTGCTTTGCATTTGAATTAATATAGCCTGGATCTCATCTGGATATAAAGTCCACATGAATGAGGCTGTCTTTCTGCTGAAATCCAAACCAGCTCTTTCAGAGCCCGCTCAAGTAGCCCTGTATAGCTTTGTTTTGCTAATGTACCCTTACTTGCTGTGTGGCATAAAAATGGGGCTTCTCCGGGAGTTCCTGTTACCTGGCTGCAAAGTCACAGCACTGCCCAGCCTCGACACTGTGCACGGGGCTGAATCCAACACTTCTGGCACAGAGTCTATTGTTGCACAGAGGTGATAAAGGAAGGTTGTGATTTCATAGTGGATTTTTTTCCCCAAGCTGGTAAGCACAGGGCAGTTGTGTGGTACATGATGTGTCAGGGAAGAAGCTGCTTTAGATCTTCCTCCCTGTGCTTGGTAGGCAGTCACAGCAAGGCGGTGTATGAGTGTGTGAGGCCATGCCTGTGACACATTCCTTAAGGGAGGGAACAGAAGAGGAGCTGGGCCTCACCTCCCAATAGCAGCAGGGCCCTAGGCAGAAGCAATGGAAGGGACTGGTTATTCCAGGCAAGGACAGGTCCAGGTGTGGCAAGAGCACAGATTAAAGCAACAGCAAGGGACTGAGGAACCAAATGTCTGCATCTGGAACACGGGCTCGTCAGAAACCTTCCTCAAGCAGCTGTTTCCAAGGGGCGTTGGGTAAATCCACTTGAAGTTAAGAATCTGACAGATTTTTTTCCTCCCTTCTCACTGTTAAGCCTTGGTGAATGTGACATCTTTTTACAGGGGGTAGGTGGGGGTGGGGAGGAGGAGGGGAGTATGGAGGGCAATATAGCTTCCTGTGGACTGCTATACCTGATCTCCACCTCAGGTTTCAGCAGCTTTGAATGCCTGTGATGAACTGCGGGATACCTTTGTGCCCAGAAGTGGTCCATAGCACTTCCAGGAGCACAGAAGGGGAGGAGGAGGGGGAATAAGGCCACAGAGGCATTACAAGGGGATGCTCTCCGTGGCACAGGCACAAGATTGTCTACAGAGAAACTGTTGGAGTTCTGACTCTCAGCCTCACATTCTGTTGGCTGGCAGCACATGGCTCTGTCAGACTGTGGGGACAGCTGTGGTGCACTTGTCTGAGCACCTGGCACCTTACCCCAGTACTCCCTGGCACTGCCACCTCTCTGCTGGGACCATGTGTGTGTCCCTTCCTTCACATTCTCTCAGCGCGAAGCATCTTCAGACCAAGTCCTGAGTGACTGAAACAAGCAGTAAAGCTCTGCAGCTGCACAGACTTCCCCTGCAGCTTGTCCCCTCTGTGTGCTGTAGCCTTGCTTCTTCATCTGGGATGAGCTCTTTGCTGAGGAGCTGAGTTTCTGGCTGCCTGGAGAGCAGAGGAAAGGAAGTGAAATCCTTTTGTGAAACTCTTCTTTCTTGCACGTATGGGTAACTACATTTAAAGAAAAGGCTCTTGCCATTTTTCCCTCCCCTCTCTCCACTCTCTTAAAGAGGAAATGCTCTGAGTTTTGAGGTGCTCCAGGTGGCAGAGCAGGAAGGATCCAGGTTGGGAGAGCTTTCAGAGGTGACTGGCAACACTGAGATGAAGAAGGACTTGAGGTGATGGAATGAGGAGGCAAAGAAGACTGCAACAGAATTGCAGTGAAGAGGAAGAAACCACTACACTTATTGCTAAGATGAAGCTGAGCCAAAGTTCAGCAGAACTTGCTATGTTTAGCCTAAAGAAAGAAAGAAAGAGAAACAAGGGAGAGAAGGATACTACCTGGGTCTGTACCTGTTCAACATTTTACGAGGGCCTAGAGCTCTCTGCCAAAGGCCTGGCAGCCATATAGTCAGCTCAGAAGTGGTTTTAGATGGCACAGAGCTGAGAGGCTTTAGTTGGAAATGCAGATTCCCGTTCCCCTAGAGGTGCAAGGGAACCTTGTGGTAGCTTTATGTGCTAGGGAGATTTCTGTGGGGGTAATGCTTAGCCAGCCATTTTGTGTTTGATTTACCCACAGTGAGGGAGTATGTTATGGTGGCCGAACTTCACTGCCAGCAAGGGAATTGAGGCAGGCATCTGCATACACTTTGCTGTGTCTGTGGAAGTCATGCGTGCCCTCAAGTGCCTCCCAAACACAATTGTTTCATTTCCTCATTAGTCAGGAGTTGTAGGTAGGGGATTGGTGTGATCTGTGTGGGAGAATTGTCTCTCCCATAATATCAAGACAGTTTCTAGTACTGTTCAGGGTTATTTTTGGTTGCCTATCCTCTCCTGCCTGTCCCTGTGGCATATCCAGCCTGGCACAGAAGCCCTAGCAACATCACCCAGAGATCACCTGGCCAGGAGCACTTGCTTGTCTAGATCTTGGGTACAGAGGGAGAGCTACTGAACGAAGCAGATTTTTTCTATCTATTGTGACACACTGTGGTGGGCTGACCTTGGCCAGCTGCGAGCTGCAGTTCCTTCAGGAAACATCCTCCTGCTGCACCATGGCCTCAGCAGGGGCATGGAGGAGCTGTCTGCTTCAGCACCTGGAGTGCCTCCTCCCCTCCTGCTCTGACCTGAGTGCCCATGGGACCATTTCTCACTCCTCACTGCCTGTGCAGTGTTTTCTGTCCTTTCTTACACGTTTTCCCCCAGGCACCACCATCCTAGCCAAGGGGCTCAGCTGTGCCTGGTGGTGGGCGGGTTGGAGCCATTTGGAACAGGCTGTGTCAGGCACGGGATAGCCCTGGCCTCTCCTCACAAAGACTGCCCTGCAGCCACCCCACAGCCAACACCTGGCCACAGACACCTGCTGTGGATATGCTGAATGACACTTGGCTGATAGTATTTTGACAAGGGTAAGAGCTGCACCTTCTCCTTAGACTGGTGAGAGTCCCCAGGGCAGAGATGAGGGCTCTTTCAGACACGATTAATGTGGCTGGGAGGTCAGGCAGCACTGAGATCAATGGTGTTGCTTTGGAGGGGTCTCATGTAGGGCCCACTGCAGAATTAGTCTTTTCTCACTTTAGAAGCCGCAGAATTTGCATGGTACATCACTTTCTTTTGAGAGCTCTGCTGAGTTATGCCAGCCTGCTGGCATGTCCTCAGGGGAAATGGAGGCAGATGAAACCCCTCAGCTTGCATGCAGAGGGCTTCTGGAAAAGCCCATCTGGGTGTCTGCAGGCAGAATATCCTCTCCTCTGAGGAACTTCATCAGTTCTTTCCCTTCATTTTTATTTTTTAAAATGTATCTTTTAATCAAGCAAGACACACAAAGAGTATGGAGCCTTTCCCTGGAGAGGAGAAGAGAGAGAGCACTAGCAGCCCCCCTGACACACAAATTTGGAAAATGGTGATGCTTTTTCAAGGGAGCTGAGCTAACACTCTGGCTGTAAGGAGTTTTGATCTGGAGCCAGACATCATGGTTAGGCCTGTCTGTGGTTATAATGTAGTTGTTTGGGTTTTGTAGAAGTTGTCTGAAGGAATCTGAACTAAGAACAAAACAAAAAACCAAGGGGAAGCTGTTTCTAGCAATCCTGGTCTCTATTTTATCTAGCACCAGAGCTGGCTTAAATCTCACTTTGTCCTCCTTCTACTGATATCAAAATTGCTACCAGCTCTATTATGACAGCTACCATGCTTCCTCTCCCTCCCCACCACGCCAAGGTCACTGAGAACATGAAACACTATCTCTTGCCTCAAGCCGACCATAGTAGGCTGCCGGGCTGCTTTGAGATTTGTCTGAGTGCACAGCTAATGCCCTGCCAGCACAGGTGTGGACTTGCTGGTGTTAAACAAGGTCCTGAGCTAGTGGTACAACAACAGTTGATGAGTTTCTGCAAAGCATCCGCAGCAAATGGAGAGTGCAGAAGGTGCTTGCCCCAAATGATGCAATTGACAGCCTGGCGCTGGAGGAATGCATTGCAGCACGCAGTTGGAAGAGGATGGTGGTGGTTTCCAGTGAGTGAATATCATGGTTGCATAATATAGGCAGGAGTATATCCAAGAATTCTTGTTCTGTTTTTATCTTATTTTTTCATGGGTGTAAACACAGAAGCCCTTTTAGGCAAAGGCTGTGTAGTGGGAGTGAAAGTTCAGTATGGATCTAAGTGAGGTAAGGGGAGAGGAGACTGTATTATCATACTGTATGTGATAGACTGACAAAGGCTGTGTATTTAAATGTAATGCAGCATATGATTGTCCTAGTGCGTGGAGGATTTAGTTAAATCCTTATAGATTTTATTTCTGTGTGTACATGTAGAACAGAATGCTTGCTCTGGATAGTCTCTGAATGCACTCTGGTATGTGTTTTGTTGCTCAGGCCAAGCTGTTTTTCAATAGTGCATTGTTATTAGTGGTGGACTCAGAAAAACGAGGGAGAGGAGCATTCTTCTGTGCTTGCTCTTGTTCTTCTTCAAGCCAATGGCATAACCTCTGCTTGAGCAGCCACAGATGGTGCCTCTCCACAATCTAATTCTACAAATAGCTGTGCCAGGTGAAGACTTTTCTCTGCCCACAGGTCTGAAAATGAAAGAATAGATTTGGGTGCTGCCTAATCCAGGCAAGTTCCTTAGTCCTAGCCTGATGTGCTTTACTTGTAGCTATTCAGAAAGTTTGCAGGTTCCCTTCTGCCAAAGAGCTGTTAGAGTCCTAATCTCCAGCTGGCCAGCAGCTAACATCTTTAGCTGGAATGGCTAAATCTAGTAGTGGACTTGAGCTAAAATCTTACTCATTTTCACATTTCTGAAAAATAGCAAAATATATAGGAACTAAAGAAGGAGCAAAGTCTAAAAGACTATTAACAGAACAGTGTGCCTTTCCCTGCTGGTGACAGAGACTTGTCATGGCAACATGGCATGCACCACCCTGGAGAGTACATGAAGAAAACTGGATGCAAACATGTGAGCTTTGTGTTCAATGTGTGCAAGAAAAATTCCCTGCTATGGATATTGGTTGCACAGAAAAGGAATATTGAAGCAATATGAAGTTTATATCATTAAAATCAAACAAGGAATTAAAACAACTAAACTCCTTGCAATAACATCAGCATTGCCCTCTTGAGCAATTGATGGTTTTCAGACTATCTACTTTGTATCAAAATGTGTAGTATATTTAACTACCTATTAGATCAAAGAGTCATACTATGTGTGCCAAGCATCCAGAAGAGAGTTGCTGCTCAAACTTTTTCATTATTTTATCTTTTACTTCTTGTCTTGTAATTTTCACAGTCTTGGAAAAGGTTTGTTGGTTTGGGGTTTTTGTAAAAATTATCGTTTTAGAACATCTTTTTTCATGTGTAAGTAGTCCCTACTTGAAATCTGCAATTCACACCTCACTAAATTCAGGAGGGCACTAATGCAGCTGTTCAGAAATTTTGGGTTTGTGAGGTTCTTTCAAAGTAGTGTGACTCTGATGAAAAAACTTTTTATTGTGTGTTAAATAATAATTATTCTTCATAGTTTGTGGCTGTCTTGGAAACTGCAAAGCTGACTTTCAGTTTATCTTTTAATACTGGTATTCATACCTGCATTTCCTGATATAAAAGTATCAGTGACTCTGAGGTCTAAACTTACAACACATAAATCAGATTTGCACGAAAGCATCTTGAGGCTCACAGGGGAAGGGACAAAGATTATCTGTGTGATTTAATGTATGGGCGGAGGGAATTGGAAGATTCCATTGGTTGGACCAGTATTTTCAAGCTTCAACTGTTTTTGCTTTGACCCTATCTAAAAAAAGGTATCTGTGAATTTTTGTTTGTTTTTGTCTTTAAAAGGAAAGTGTATTTTGCGTTCCTCTATAATAGCTTGCATGCAGCTGAGCGAATTCTGCCCAGATTTATATGTGCAAGACTCAAACTCTGTGTCTGAAGGAAATGAAGCACTAGAATTTTGCCTCCACCAGACTTGAGGATCTGAGATTGAAATACTGGTGCATGATTAAAGTGGCCCTAGAAAAAAGCATTTTAAAAAATACCTCCCCAAGCAACAAGTAGAAAATACTGTAAAACTGCACTTGCACTTTACAACGGCTTGTACTTGGGTACCTCAAGGAAAGAGGTGAGCCTTTATGGAGTCTACAAGTCACTAATGTTTATTTTTTTATTTTTAATTTTTTATTATTAATGTATCTGAAGGTGCTTTTGAAATCTTCTGGCTTTCTTTTTGCAGTGTTTTGAGTGGACATTCAGTCTTATGGCCTCCACTCTTGGATTCTTTCCCTGCCTCGCCCTGAGTCTGGAGTCTGGAATTAAGTGGTGTTTGTGCACAAGGGTGCTGGCAGTGGGGGTGGGGAACTTGTGTTTGAAGTTTTATCTAAAGCAGATCTTCTCTGGATTGCTGGGTACCCCACTGGGGAGCAATTACAGTCATACATCCTGCTGTCTAAAGGCAGAGAGGAAGGATGGAGGAATGCTGACGCCATCCAAGGTTCATTCACAGTAGCTAACTGTGGTGTGCTGTCAAGACCTCCTCCCTTCACCCTTCAAGCAGAAAGTGGAAGAATGGGTGCTACTGTGTGCCCAGGACTTCCTCTGCTGTGAAGGTACAGGATGCCAATGATAAGCACTGGACATGGACCTAAGAACTGAATAGAACTTCCCAGCTACCTGCTTGAGACGTGCCCAAAAAGTCCTTGTGATTTAGACTACATCATGGGTTTTCCCACCAAAGCATCAGTTTGGCCCAATGTAAGGGGGCAGGGATGATGCTTTTCTATACAACACAAGGCTTGACAGAGTATTTGAAGAACTTTAGATGTCAGCAATATATGACAACAAAGAGCAGTCTGACAGTTAAAGCTGAGTTTTTCAAAAGTGACTTTTGGATTTAGGTTTTGAGACCTTGATCTGCCTTCATCTGCCATGCCTCAGCCTGATTGTTCTGTGTACTGAGTGTACTGATGGCAACAGGTAGTTTAAAATGTTTTACAGCTCTCAGCATTAAAGCCCAAAATATCTCTAGCCAGCCCAAATGAGAGGGCAGAAATAAAATTTTTCTTTGTTTATCGGGTAATTTTTGATCTGAGATCTGGTTCAACTAGGTGAAGGACCAGAATCCAGGAGGCAGTTGAGGGTGTGTTTCCATGCTGGAGCTCAGCCTGTCAGATACTTTTTTCCCCTTCTTCATTTGTAGGTCTTCATCTGTAGATATCAAAGTGCTTTAAAGCGCAGTGTTAAGTATTGTTATCTCTGTTTTTTTAAAGCTGAGGGATATGCAGCTGTGGTAAAGTAACAGGCCAGACTTCACACAAGACAGTAGCTCAACTGAGGAAAATGATTAAACATCATGAGTCTTTGCCAAGTGCTTCATCAGGCCCCTCTCCAGCAAAAATGGCATTTTTTGGTAAAACTCCTTGACTAAATCCTACCAGCTTAGACACAAGAGACATTGACATGAGGTAAATTAAGCATGCAGCAGGATTTGGCCCAGAAAGAGGAAATTACTGTATCTTCCTATATAATCAATAGCTGAAGCTGAATGAGGCCTTGGCTGTGATGTGGTGGGGTCCTTGCCTCGATTTGGGATAGCTGCTCTTGTTGGCCTAACTTTCTTTACTCCAGCAACAGCAGCAGCTGCAGTGCGGTGTAGACGTGCCTAAACTAGCTTAAATAGTTCAGGTACTGCTAGCCACTGAGCCAAAGAACCATGGAGTTCAGCACGGGCTTGGTGCCTGAGGATTTTATCCTGCTCTTTACGAGTTTAGCATTTCTTTACCATCTCAGCTCAAACAAGTCTAGCAATATGTTGAAAAGCAGGCTCATGGGTCTGGTACCCTGTCTGCACTAGTACTTTTGCCAGCAGAAGTGAGGGTGGTGCTAGGGTGGATTGTAGGACATGTTGCCAAAGACAGCAGTGTCATGAAAGCTGTTTTGCCTCTCCCTGCCTACTATTCTCCCTCTCCTTCCCCATTCTCCCACTGGTTTTCATCACTAGCTGCCTTGTCTTTGATTCCATTTGCTATGAAGCTCCCTTGTCACTAAGGTTCTACTGGAGATCATGAATATCTAGGAGATGGCAAAGGCTCGGAGAGCCAGCTGCCTGCTGGAAAAGTTACTGCCTTGCCTGACTGTGTCTCTAACAGGAGAATCTGTAGGGACTAAATATGGGGAAATCCAGGACCATTACCCCTGTGTCAGGTAACGAGAACCAGACCAGAAGCAGTTGTGGTGTGTTCTCTCAAGTCACTGTCCAGATGGTGGGCTCCCAGCTCAGCCTCTGTAAGAGAGCTTTGCTGAAATCTGTAACTCATCACTTTCTCGTGGCAGCCAAGGACACAAGCAGAAATGAGGGTTCAGGTCCTTTAGAGCTAAGTAACTTGTGCTGAGTCAATAGGGAGGTACCATCACTGCCCTCAGTTTTGTTTGCAGGAACAGCCTCACCAAACAGTGTTTGTGGGCACAGACCCTAAATAGACTGCCAAGCTGTTAAATTGCCAACCTGCCCACTAGTTTATTCTGCAGCAGAAATACAAGCATGCCTGGACCAACCCCTAGAACTCAACTCTGAACTCCTCTCTCATTCTGTCAGAATTCCCAGTTTGTTTTGAAAATGACATTTATTTTTGTTAAATTGCAAAAGAGTTGGATGCAGTCTGCTAGTTGTGTTTTCCCTCTCCTTCTTTGTGCAGTGAATTTTGCTCATTCGCTTTACATGCCTCAAGTTGCTGTAATGCTGCTGGGAAAGTAATTGCCTTGCACTTTCTCTTTCTGATGCCCACGGGTGACTGTGGGGGACTCCTCCCTGGGCACAGTGCAGAGTTAAAAGCCCAGCTTTTGCTGCCTTGCTTAAGACCTGGTTATTTCTTTTCTTTTTTTTTTTTCCTTTCCTTTTTTTTTTTTTTTTTTTTTTTTTTTTTTTTTTTTTTTTTTTTTTTTTTTTTTTTTTGTCAGCTGCCTGTTATATCAATCACAGAGCTGGGATCTATTTATAGGTTGGGACTCAGAGTACTGTGTCCTAGTCACAAAGAGAGGCAGAGACGCAGAGGGGACTGTCGGCTGGTGCAGGCAGAACCAAAAGATATTTAATCAGCAATTAGAAACACCTGAGGGCAAGGGAAATTCTACTCCAGCCTCGAGCCTCATCTCTCAGCCTGCAGCATGTAAGTAGCGAACTTCTACCTTTTATTGCATTTATGGGCTCGTGTTTTGTTTTGGTTGTTTGGGGGTTTTTTAAAATCCAAATGTTGCTCTGCACAAATCCTTTTATCTGGTCTAAAAATTATGGCAGCATCTTGGTATAGTTAAAGGTAATAATTTCTTTTCTATTTTCATTCTGTCAAAGGAAGGTCAGTGTGACCCACAAGGAGAGGAGTTGGTTCAGAACTTTGTAGAAATCAGACAGTTTCTCTATTTGAGAGTGGCTTTTTCCTCTGGAAATAAGTAAATGAAAGTTTGAGTGGAACAGTTTTGTTTTGGGAGTAGAAACAGTCAGGTTTGCTGGCATTCCAAAAAGGTCAATGTATAACGTAACTCTGCTTAAGGGCTTACCAAGGACAGGTGCTATTTATCCCATGCTGGTAGAGGCAAACCTGGAAACTTTAGCAGTCCTGTCTTAAAAGAACCAAGCGACAACCTTTCCTCTACTAAAAAAACCCCAAACACAACACCCCCCCAGCTGCATGTAGAATCTTTTCTTATCAGACACATACAATGAAATTTTGCCTTTACTGTAGGAGTTTATCATTGAGCAGTCAATGTTTCTTTAATTTTAAAAGTCCCAAAGCAGCTGAAGTATCTTCAGCGACAAAAGAGGGGTGCAAGTCTTTGCAAAGTTGGCACAGTGATAATCAGAGAAGGAACTTACTCTCTGATCACCACCGAGATGTTTGCTTTAAAGCAGCCAAGATGCAAAACATTTAAACAATGATATATTTTTGGAGTATTTTTGTTAACAGAAATGCGAAGAGAGGGAGAACAATAATTAGTCAGAAATTGTTTTTTGTTAATAGGTTTTAGTGGAAATATGAAGAGAGGGAGAACAATAATTAGTCTGATTTTTTTTTTTATTAATAGCTTTTAGTATAATATTTTTTGTCAAAATATAAGAGGTTTTTCTTGTTTCATATTTTTGCTTCAGAGGTTTGTGCTACTTCTTTTTACAAAATTCAGGGTTTATATTTATTTCTAAGTATAGGAAAATGACCTTGTTATGTCTACCCCCCCAAAACCTTAATATTACAATTTTAATTTTGGTATGTCAGGTTTTTTAGCATAAATTTCTCACTAAATATTTGTTCC
>VWZT01004883.1:688782-732179 GCA_013397055.1 Pachycephala philippinensis | reverse complement strand
ACGATTTACCATTTTTGAAGGTAACAACAAATAAAATGAAGCTAAACTTAAAATAATTTGGAGGAACAAGTGTCTAATAAAAGTGGAATAATAGAACCAGAGCTGTCTCTCAGTTAAAACATCAGGTTCTGAGAAATACTTGATAGATGAATTGCTTGGATTGACTGTAGAAGGGTGACAAATAAGCTTCTGCTTTAGTTCTTCATTTCGCTTTTCCTTGATGTACATTTTATAATACTTAAAGCATTTAGCTTAAGTCCTAGGAATAAAAAACTTTGACTACATATTAATGCTTTCTAAGTTTTTAACCACTGATATGAGTATCCCATCATTCAGTTAGAATTCTGATATAAGGAAGGCTTTTAGGAGAATATGGATAAACCAGGTGAATTAATATGCCCAAATAATGCCCCAAAAGATCATTACAACACATTGCCTGCTGTGAAGCTTTTTTCTCCCAAATAAAACTGTAAGCCTGATCGTTCTCATCATATGAAGCTTCATTTTGATTATTAAGGCTTTTTGCTTTACTTAAAAATGAACATATTTAAATTATTTAAGTCCTTTTCTGTTTGTTTTGCCATTTATTGCTTCTCTATGATAATGCAATGTTATTTTGTAATAAAAGGAGAGCAGATTTTTCTGAAAAGCATCAAAGGACTAAAATTGCTGACTCTGTAACTGACAAAGAATCTATCATATAGCTGGTCTGAGGTCCCACTAAAAAATTAAAAACCAAGAGATACTGCTGAAAAAAAAATCAAATTATTTTCTTCCCTACACAAAAGTAATATTAGCATGACCATGCTTGAAAATTATTGCAAAAGCCACCCCCCCACTCCCCCTCAATTTACCATACATTTTAGCAGAAATCCGAGCATTCCCAAAGAAGTCTTTCAAGAGTAAAGCTATAAAAGATTCAGTCTTAAGAATTTGTTTGGACTATTCTATAGTTGTGTCCACCTAATTGCTGGACTTTATCCTTCTCTTTCAGCCGCATGTGGGTCTTTTGCCCTGTTAATCCTGCCATATCATTTAATTACTGCTTTGGAAAAAGATAACCAAGCACCTACTGTCCTGTGGCATAAAAATCAATGGTTTATAGGACCACTTTTATTTGGAGGGAAGGAGTTACCTGAGGTTAAAGGGAAGACTGATGCATTATGTAGTAGAAAGTGGTTGTTATTTGGTTTCTGCTTCACTAATGATTCACATTTTGTGGGCTGAGCACCTATCAATCTCTGAACTGACTTACTGTACATATGCTGTTGCATGATTTTTTTTTTCATTCCTTAAAAAAACCCCAACAAACATCTTTTGTTTCATCCCAGTTTATTTGTTTCTTTGACTGCAAAGTAATGATTGACGTGCAGATTCTCTTTTCCACGCCTCTCCTTTCATTGCTGAGTATGACATCTCCTGGGAATTATAAATAAAACCTGTGCCAAATCTGCTGCACAGGTGCCTGGAGTACAGCATGCTCAGGTGTCTCACTGTAAATCCCTGAGAATATGAAGTAAACACAAGCAGGATAAAAATACTCTTCTTGAAACAATTCTGTGTTCTGAGGGGCCTTCTGCATAAACCCCCCAAAGCCAGCAGCCAGTTATTAAAGACTCTGTAGCTATCTCTCTCTCTTACCTTTTTTATCACTTCACCTGTACATGTGTCCATCTATTTCTCATCTATTTTTACATTTCATTATGCTATGCTTGCTCTCCAGCTCTCTTCTTTTCCTTTCCTGAAGACACATTTCTATCTGGCACAGAAAATAAACTCAGATTGCGGGTAGTTATGTTAATCTAATTCAATCCTCTGTGGGCTAGGAGTGAAATTCTAATAGTGGAGCTGTTGAGGGCTTTTTTGTTAATGGCTTGGGGATTACATTGAGTTAAAGGCTCATTTCCTAATCAAACAGAGAGGGAGAGAGTGACTCCGAATATTTATGAGTCTCCCAGCGCGAGTTAAACATTGAACTCCAAAAGCAGGATTTCAGTGCTGCAAGAAAGAGTTAAAACCCCTCAGGGCTGCTGTGGAGAGGGGAAAAAAAAAAAAAAAGGAAACCAGTTAAGCCATCAGCATTTTCAACTGCTGTATAACTTCAGTTTGAGAGAAAATAATCATCTCACAGAGCTAAAATGGAAACTGTAGCAAGATATTTAAAACAAAGTCAAGTGATGCTTCAAAAAGGCTCTTCTTCAGTGAAGCAGGATGCATGCAGCGCATGCAGCCGCCTAACAGAAACTCCAAATAAATACTCTTCTAAATGAGAAGGATTGGAGGGTGGGTTGCCTTTTTATTATTAATGCCTGGAAGACACTATTTAATTTTTTAATGCTTTTTATTTTTGTTTTTACTTAACTCTTGGGTAACCTTTTCTTTAAAAAAAAAAAGTATGGATGGGTCAATATCTAAATTGTCATACTTCTGTTCTGTAGACTGGTACCTTTTGAGGCATTTTTTCTGTCCTTCAGTTTAGCTGGAGTCTTGCATCAACTAGTCTAGTTGAAGAACTGTATTCACTGTGACAGGAATGATTGACCAAATTAATGCCTGATTGCTTTTGTGATGAGTTCATCATACATGCGTGGGCAGCTTGAGTAGACCTTTCTGTTGCTGAAAAAGAGCAGGCCTGCCTGCCTGCAGCAAGCCCAGGACCTCTGTGTTGCTAAGGCCTGGTGTGTTGTGAACTAGCCAGCAGTAAGCTTTTTTGGTCCGAGCTGGAACTTAGAAAATTTGTCTGCAGCAGGTGAACTGCACAAAATCAAGATTGTGCCATGAGCCTGCCTGTCTTCTGAAAAGAGGTCCTGGAAAGGAACGGGGATAGAAACCTCTTGTCTTCTGACACATGGCCAAGTCGTACGTCTGTGTTCCTCAGTTTCCCTGTCTGTAAAATGATATGTGACTGCCATCAAAATAACTCCAAGATCTACAGAGAACAATCTTCTATAAATCCCAAGTGGCTGATTTGCCCATGGAAAAAACTGCAAATCACTGACATAGGTGCATAGTTGAAAGCAAGAGGGGTTTGTTCTGGGAGCAAGAGTTGCCTGCTTTACTTTATTTGTTGTTGCTGTTTGGTTGGGTTTTTTGGTTTGCTTGTTTGGTTGGTTTTTTTAAATACATTTCATACAAGCCACCAATAAGGTTTTCTGATTTTGGCACAACAAGCAAATAGAAGACGAACTTACTTCTCGTGTAACATTCAATGGTGTTTCCTATACACTAGGTCTGAGTTTAGTCTTAGTGACCCTTGCTGACATGAAACTCCAGGTTTATTACTCAAAAATGGTAAATTCTGGCTAAAAAAGTAAGTCACAGTTTCACCTGGAGCCGTGTGTATCAATGGTCATCCTGTATACACCAAACTTGGCATTTTTGCTGACATGTCTATCTGAATGTAGCACCTTGAGGTAAGATTTGGCATCTTGCCCTAGTTTTAAAATTATTTAAAACTGCGACCTGATGTGAATGCCTGAGGCCCCTTTCTCTTTGTGCTCTGTGCCTGGACCTGCTGAGGAGAGCACCATCAGCTAGAGTGTACTTTATTAAATGCATCTGAAATACATAGCAATTGTGTTCTTTCCCTCTAATCACTGGAATCTACAGCAGATCACTTTGAAACAGGAGCTTTCTGTGGCTAAGCTGAAAACTGTGTAACTTTTTTTTCCCTGCCTTCTTCTCTTTCCCATCGCAGTTTTCTTTCTTTTTGCCCCAGCCTTTTCCTCTCCTGCACTATTCTGCCGTGTCCAGTTTACACCTAGATTAGCAGTTTATAGTTAGATTTCTCCTGCTGACTTTTCAGGCAAAATACGCTTCCTTCTCCTCTTTTTGTCCTTTTCCAGTGCTATGCTGAATCCTATGAATGACTTGCTGCTGTTTACCCTGAAGGTGGCTGCATTTCAGTGAAGCTTTGCCTGGCATATATACAATTTATGAAGAACTGGGAGACTGAAAAGTGTTCTTCAACTTTCCCAAGAAACCTACTGTGTTCTTGCATGCTACAAGTACTTTAAAAAATACAGTAGTATAGGAATTTCAAGGAAGGAAATACTGCGGCTCTAAAACTTTAAAGCACATAGTTTAGTTGACATGATGTCCTCAAAATAACAACAGTTTTAAAGTCTCAGCACTCTTGAAAGTCTCTAGAAAAGGTGCTGCATCTTTAAGGGAAATTACTTTTTTTAGAGAGATGAATCTTGCAACTAAATTTTGCTATTTGGATACTGGAGAGCATATGCCCAGCATATACACAAAGGAGGCATAAGTGGCTCTTTTTATTCATTAAGGAGTTGCTGCCCTTTCCTTTCCCTCAACCATGTGAGATGCGAATGATCCTGCTCACAAGAGTTTCACGCTGCTCTCAGAATGGATTCCCTTTTTCTTCATAATTGTGTTTGCTGGATCAGCAGGAAATATACTCCACAAGTTCCTCCCCCAGCCTTCTGTGATCACCTCTTTGTAGCAGGCCTGAACAAATGACTGGTAGCTGTGTACTAAAACAGGCATTTAATCAACATCCCCCTAAAGCTCACAGGACCTAGAAGGTAACATTCTGGATGAGAAGAGAGTATGTCTTCCACCAGGCTTGCATTTCTTTTTGTTTGCTTTTTTATCCATCCTTAGACCTTTTTATTCCCCCACAAGCTTCCTGTACTTTTTAAAATTGCACTTACTGTCATTGGCAGATTTGTCTACTGCTTCCCTTTAAATAAGAAATTCTTCCCTGTTGCATCACGTCCCCATGGCCTGGTACAGGGGGTTTCAACCTTTCCCTGTTGGTGATGTGAACTCAGGTAGATTGGTGAAGAGCTCATGTGAATAGGATTTTCTCAGTCATACTTTTTGGATCCACAGTCTGTAGCACGAAGAGTGTGGCAACACTCAAGTTATAAACGTTGGTGAATGCTATCTTTGCATGGGAGAGGGAGGCAAAGATTTTCTGAGTGCAACATTGGCTAGGAAGAGATTACTTGCATCAGCATCCTCTCTAATGCTCAGAAAGACATTCTAAGAGCCTTTCTCAAGTCCCACTACTTTTTAGGTGGAAACTGCTGTGTACAGCTTTAAACATGTTCATGCCAATCTTTAGACCAAGCTATTTGTATCATTCTTCAATTCTAGCTCTAGCAGGCTCCCTGTTCAGTTCAAGGTGAGCCTTTTCACTGATGAGACGTGTTTTGCCCATCTCTTAACTGGGTTCCTGCTTCCCCATTCTTGATTGTCTACGGAGAATTGCATGATCCCAGCAAAACACTTTGTGTTACTGCAGGTTTTGAGTACAGTCCTGTTTTGCCCCCAATAATCTGTAACCCCATTTTCACATTGCAAATAACCACGATTCTTCCATTCTTCCTGAGCTTTCTTCCCATCCTTCTTACTCTCTTTTTGCTACGTAGGATTGAACCTCTCTTTTGTGTCTCTGAATAGGCTCTACTCTTGTGACTTTCTGTAATGACTGTTTATGCCATCTACTGCCCATGCAGCCTTTTCTGTGAGTATCAGCTGGTGCTCTGGGGCTGCCTTATACTCCCTGCACAGAGAAGTAGCTGGGGATAGAGAGCTACAGTTTCTTTGGGCCCTCTGTCCTGTACAAAGAAATCAGACGTGAGGATGCCTCCATGTGCTCCAAGTATATATAGACATGTTACTACTGTGCTGAAGTAATGGGCCATACCTCTTGGTAATATCATGTTCACCTGGATACAGTACTTCTAGCTCTGTAATCTCTCCTGGCACGTGGGTTGGGGAAATGTGTGTTTAAGGAGAAGAGAATTAATGGGGCTGCTGCTATGTTTGTGAAGAGTTAAATGGCGGGGGATGAGAGTCACAGCTTCTCCTGGGGAATAAGGACTAGCCAGAAGAATTGATTGTCTTGGCTTATTGATCCTTCAGGAAACAGCACTGAAGTGATAATGCTGTTCCTGCCACTTTGAGGCACTTTGTACCAGCAACAACCTCTGTTTACCTAGGACAGTGCAAAGGAGGAGTTGCACTGTTGCAACTCTCATTCCAGAAAAAACCCATGCTAGACATGTTGAGTTTGCCAGGTGTCTGTCTGCTCCCAGGGAGAGGTGACTGAGCAGAGGTAGCTCAGAATGTGTTTGTATTTTGTAGTGCTTAATGGAGATTGGCTGCAAATGGTAGCTTGTGTGTTGCTATACTGAGTCTTTGCTGGCAGTGTCTTGGTCTGTAGCACTGGCTGGACTAGATGATCTTTAAGGTCCCTTCCAACCCAAACTGTTCTGTGATTCTGCAAAGTCTCAGGCTGTCACATCACAGGATATCCATCTCTCCCATCCCTTTCCTTCCCTTCACCTTTCTGGTCAATCGGCAGTCACCACTTAGTTGGTCTTGCTTGTGAGTTGAACCAGGGTGGTACAAGTGCTTTTTATCCTGTGATCCCAATGCCAACTCCTAGCCAGCCACTTGTGTGGGCTGATGGGAAGTGAAAGGTCCCACCTCCTTTGCACTGAAGCCCCAAACCTACCCTGAGAAGTCAGGTATTTCTTTCTGGCCTCAGAGTGGCAGAAGGAGAAACACCCACCTGGTGCAGAGGCTGCTGGGGAAGCAGTGCTTTTTGTCACTCAGCTACACCACCCCTGGGGGTGCACAAAACATGTTCAAGGAGCACAGCACTGCAGAGTGTCAGCCCTGAGGATCTGTTGGGTGCTTCTCCAACCATGGGCCTGCGAGAGGTGGAGGCCCTGACTAGGTCTGGGCTCTCAGTTGTCCTTGTAGCACAATGGGCTGGGGAAGCCCTTACACTGTTGCCCCTGAAGCACCAGTTGCAAGCAGCAGATGAACTGGGCTTGGCTTACACCATTAGCTGGACCATTGCTGAAATCCACAAGATTTGGACTCTCACCTGTACAAATAAATGAGCAGATTGCTTATGATGCTCCCTATCTCCTTTTGTCTCTGTTTTGTACTTGAATGTTATTTGCACCGTTTCTCTTTCTGGATGTGTTGTTGTGTTTTGAGGAAGCTCAGGCAGGTCTCTGCAGCTTCCCATAGCAAGGTCAGAAGACCAAGAAATCTTGGGACCATTTGGAGCATATTGCAAAATCTTGCACAAAGCTAGGAGGGCCAAAAGGCTATTGTGAAATGCTTCTTTATTGAGTCAGGCCAGCTTATATCTAGAGATACGCAAATAAAATACAGAGCCATTTAATTACCCTACATATCATTTCTATACTTCATCCTCTTTGATGTTGCCAACAACTTTATTGCAGCACTTGATGTTTGACTTTACATCTCGACCATGTGAAACAAAATGATGAGAAAAGTTGCAGGTTTTTTTTTAAAGAAGAAAAGTGTCTATACCACAAGGTTTCAGGGAACAACTAAAAAGCAATGCCAACTATATTCTTAAAAAAAAAAAAAAAAAGAGATTACATGAATAACCACCAATGCATAATAGAATATATAATTACGTTTATTTTGGGACTTGATCAGTAGTTGAACGCTCACAATAATGAATTTAATATAGTATGCAACATCGTATGTTATGTAATATAAAATTATTATCTACTACTTAATAAATCTCATGCTGTGACTGTTCTACTTCTTCTTAACTAGCTCTCAGGCTATAGCAATGTGTTGTACCGGCAGCTTTGGATGTTGCTTCTGTTTTGCTCTTATTGTTTGTTTCATGACATGTTCCCTACTGCTGGGGCTGCTGCATTTAGCCATGAGACAGCTTCTGTCTGAAAGAGCTTCCAACCTGATTCAAACCAAGGGACTACTAGGGGTAGAGTCAGTCAGGAAGTCTGTGGCTAGAAGAAAGACGAGGGTAACCGAGATAGGAATTTGTGGTAATGTGAAAAGTGTGACTTCTTGGGAGTACAGGTGGCTTTGCTGGATACGGACTTAACTAAAAGATACCAAAGAGACCATAGGCCTATATTTTCCTGTGTAACACTTGCCTAATTCTTTGCTTTGCAAAATTAGCACCTCCACTTTCTTAGCTAAGAAGAGAGCTCTGCTACATGTTCTCAGTGTCTTTACATTCATGTGTGCTTTCCTTACTCTTTTCAAGGAGGTAGTCATCTTTGTCTTTAAAAAGAAGTGCTTTAAATAAAACAAATGAAATATCATGTCACATAAAATTAGTCCTGGGGTTTTTCTGTGTCATTCAGTGACAAAGTTATAAACGGATACAACAAGATATCCCCATAAAGGCATTTATTGGACATGTGGACTCATTAGTGGCAAATACACGTTAAGTTCTGGAGGAAACTGTCTAAGCCACAGGCTGCCAACACACTGGTTATGAGGTCTACAAAGGTCCAACAAGGTTAAGAACAGGGGAAAAACTCTCCATTCTTAAAGTTTTTCCTTGAGCACATGTTAGTGTTTGATATCAGAAGTAGAATATGGGACTAAGTGGCATCTTAACTTGACCAGGTGTAGCTCTCCTAATAACTTTTCTTGCAACTGGATTCAGTGTTGACACTTTTTGCAGTTAGTTGTTTACATGATACTCTGTTACAGACATGTAGAATCTGTATTTTGGGGTATCCGATCTTGCTTACCCTGAATGTTTTTCTCCTGCTATAGGTAGTGTTTCTAAAGCTGCAAAAGTCCCTAGGATAGATAAGCTGTGCCACTTTGAAAGTAGCAGTGAAGAGAAGATTGCAGCCATAGAAGAAGACTGAGCTAAGCAGAAATGATTCTTCCTGAATTTACCCTTTCTGTATGGTACTGTGTTCCTTCCCACTGACTGTGTGGTTCTTGAGGTAACATTTTCAGGGCAGAAGTTAGGCCCAAAGGGAAAGAGGCAGTGGGTGAGAGGACACTTTCAGGTATTTATGTTTAGGACCACATTATGCAGCAGCTGAGAGTTTGTTTCAATGTATCGCATCCTTTGCTCTGTAATGCGGAGCTCTGCAGAAGGTTTAGTCACCTGATGGGTTTTGGTTTGGTGGCGTGTTGAGGCAGAGGAGCTTTGCATTCCTGTATCATCAGTTGGTGAAGGTTTCTTGAAGTAAATGGTCACTATATTAGAACACCCAGCACGGCCTTTGTCTGGCTGGTACTTGCTCCTTGTAACTTTGACAATGGCTTCTGGCTTCGCCTTTCCCATCTGTGAGTGAGAGGGAGTGATATGCCTGCTATACCTTCTTTCTGCAGTGCAGCATGTGGGAACACCTTCCCAGGTTTTACCTGACAGAGGAGGAATTTGGACAAGAAGAAGGTATTTTGCTTTTAAGATGAGAGTACAGTGTGAGAAAGAGGAAGGACCACAAACATCTTGCACTCAGTGGTTATATGGTAGAACCTGCTTCTTGTAGGACACCTATCCTGTGAGCCCAGAGTACTGAAGAAGTGCCCTCTTATCTGATGAAAACTGTACCTTGGTGTTTTGGCGCTTTTTTCCGCCAGGATTTCTTGGGCCTTTACCAATGCCACCATCTGCAAACTTGTAATTGTAAACCCGTGTAAACTTGGAAGCTCGTGTAGTCTCATGTAGTTTTGCTGCTGTGTGTCTTCAGTAAAATGTGAAATGCCTTGGGGCTTCTGAGCACATTTACTTTCATGGGCCAGAGCTCACCTCTGTGGTGAGGACAGCTTTGCATTACTTTTTGGGAGCTAGAAGAGGCCAGGGAAGGGGCAGCAGTGCCTCCTATCCTGCTACACATGTAGATGGTAATCTTTTGCGTATTTCAGTACTTTGCATTGGTAGGTATTGACGTGCATGGGAAGCAACCCAAAATGTTTTACACTGAAGTCTTGAAAACTTGTGACAGGCCTGAAGTGTTGGGGAACCATGCTAGGTTTAGCTCCCCGTCCCAGCCAGAAATATTCCAAATTTCCTTTTTTGTTTTGAGCCCATCAATAATGTGGGGCAATTATGTGAGTATGAAGACTGATTTGATATTGTACAAACATCTTTTTGTACCATTTTCTATTTAAAAGCGGAGCTAAGCAGGAATTTATGCTGCTGCTTTCCCATTCATCTGGGAAATGCTGCAACTTTAGTAAAGGCACATTTCTGTGGAGAGGACTCAAGCTGCTAATTTGACTGTAGGAGTTTATTTCTGGAATGCAGCAGTGTTTCACCAACGGAGCAGCTGTCCTGGAAACACTTACCACATGGGGTCATTTTCCTCTCTGTGTGTAATCAACAAAGCCACCCCAGTTAATCTGAATCCTTTTAAGTCTCCTAAACTAGACCATAGGGAGTGCACGGAGATCTACAGGACTCTGACCTCCTTCACTTCCTTCTCCTATCATTAGGGAAGAAAAAATGGTCCCATACTTAAATGTCCCTTAAAGGGGAAGCCTATAACCTCTTCTGAGCATGGAAAATTGCTTCCTAATAGGAACATACCACTGATTTGGGGGGAGGTGTTGGTCCTCCATTTTCTATGTGTGTTTTGTGATTGTAGTACAAATCCCCTAAGTTTACCAAATATTCCAGGCTGTGAAATCACAACAGTCAGAGGAGGAAAAGCTTCTTGGGTTATTCCATTCTTTTTGCTCTCTTTGATTTGCTTTACTTGCATAGCTTTCTTCCACCCCTGTTCCTTTCTGGGATGACAGTTCTGCAGGTAAATTCTTCCTACTACAAGAGAAATTTTCATAGTTATACAGTTGAGATGATTTCTTGATTTTTTTCTTCTCCCTGGTTCTCTCTCATGTTGCCCAGTTCCTTCCTCACTGTTCAGACTCTTCAATACTTTTTGGATTTAAGTCCTGTCTCTAAATGCTCTTTGCCTCCAGTAGACTCTCTAGGGTTGTTTATTACCCCCTGCTACAATCTTGCATCAGTCTCTTGAACTGCTGTATAATCTTTATTGTGGTTCTATTGTGGTATTCTTTGAGTTTAGTGACTCCTTTCTTTGTTTTAAACCTGTCTTCAAGGCCAGTCAAAGGTAGCAGTTCTTTGTATGTTAGAAGGACATTCTCTCTCAAGCCTGGACAAGGACTTTTTCAAGAGGCTACCACCTGGCAAGTCCTGCACCTGTGATCTGGGCCAGCCTTGCTGCAGCCCTCATGGGTGCATCACTGGAGCTCTGTAAGGGAAGTCTGCATCTACCAAGATCCAGGCATCGCTTCTTCAGTCAGGTACTTGAAACTGACAACACAAATTACTTTGATGGTTGCTGTCTTCTCTTTCCCCAGGCTGTGCTAGTGTAGCTTTTCAGATGATTAAGTATTACTTGGGCTTCCTAAAAATTAATATCATCGAGGACTTTTGGTCCTACAATGAGTTGTTTCAGAAAGTGATTTCAAAAGACACCTCACTGAATTCAGCCAGAGTATTTAACAGTTTCATTTCAGAGTAAAGAAAACTCTAAAAAATATTCAGTAGATGTACGATTTCTTTTTCTAAGCTCTTTGCCTTTCCTGATGAGTGATGAGGTGAACATAATTTGTCCCGGGTCATCCTTACAGAAAGGTAGAATCCATAAGGATAAAAAGGCTGGTGTGATCCCTTTAGACAAAAGGCAATATATCTTTTCCTTGCTGAGAGCCAAGGGGCAGTAAGTTGTAGTAGGAAAGTGAGGCTGATGTTTGAGAGATGTTGCAGAGGGAACAGGTGATCAGTTTTTGAACACAGCCTGCAATGACACAAATCAGAGGGGGTTGGAGAACAACATTGTGTGCCTTTGAGAAGCCTTCAGTTGGCAATAAAGTATTAAATGAACATGTAATGGAGAAGAATAGAACAGTATTTTCCCCAATACTATGAAACAGTCTGAATTAAATTATGGATTTGTTTTATCTGTTAAAACTATAGCCATGTTTGGTTAGCCAGAATATGTGAGAAAGTGGAAGAACAGTTTTTCCTCTTTTTTATGAGCATGTGTTACAGCAGAATTCTCAGCTTGACTTCAGTGCACCCATACTGAAAATAAATACTGTAGCAGTGTAGGCAAACCTTGATAGCAAGGCAAACATATTGGGCTTGACTGATTGACAAGCAGCTCTCTTTTGTAACCATGACGTGATGAATTTATAGTATTTGTTCTCATTGGCAACTTGATCTGTGAAGCTTGAACTAAATTTCAAAACAGCAAAGGAGACTTTAAAAAAATTAAATCTCATTTTCCTCACCTCTAACCAACCCAAAGATTATTGAATTCAAGACACAGACAAATTTAACTGACCAGTTTTTCTGTTTAAGACGTGTGCACTGCACAGCATTTGCCTTTAGCCTTTATACATTCTTTGTATATGCTTTATACTTTCTGGTAGATAAAGTATATGTCCTCTGGCAAAAATGTGTGATTTTTCATAGCAGGATTACAATAATGTATAAGAAATTGCCTTATGAAAGCCATGTATGACTTGTCTTAATTGAAGCTGATTGGGAACAAACAAGTATTGGATAGCAGACACAGCACAAACACTTAGTGAACAGCTTCAGCAAAGCAGATGCTGTCTTTGAACACTTGTCTTGTTTTCTACAACTCTCAAAGAACCACGAGGACTCTAAACAGATTTTAAGGCAGACCCATACTACTCATGTTTTAGGCCTAACTGCATTAAAATCTAAAATCCACCTAGTAACTCCTGCACTTGTCTGAGCAGCCTCTCAACATCAACATCTTCTAGAGAGTCATACAGCCTTGATTTAGAGACATTGTGATAGAATAACCAGCATGCCTCATGACAAGTGGTCCCAATGGCCGGTTCTGGCTGTTTAAAAATGTCTTTATCGCCAAGCGAAATTTGTCTAGTTTCAGATACCAAGAATAATCTTGTCTTATATTCTTTTAAAGCTAGATTAAAGAACTTTCCGCGATTAAATTTTCCCCCACTTACAATTAGATCAGGTCACCCCTTAGCCTATTCTTGGAATTAAATTTATTATGCTTCTCAGATCTCTCACCGGATAGGTTTTGTTTCAAACAGGTATTAGTTTGACAGCACCATGCTTTTCAGTTCAGTAACTTATGTCTTTCAATCTCATTCTGTCTCAACCATGTCATCATTTATCTACACAAATGGGAACATTTTCAAAGAAAAATACCTCAGGTATGAATGCTTTTAAGAAACCCTTTGACATTGCTAATGATTTCACAACTTTCACAACTGCTGCATGTCATATGCCATGTACAGGTATTTGTGTTCAGCTGGACTTCCAGTAATCCTGCACGTGGTCAGTTTGAATTAAGACAACCTTTTGGAATTTTTAACCCAGACCAGCTCCTCAATCTGAGCTGTACAAACACATGTGTTAACACAAGGGAGGAGGCAGGACAAATGTGGCTCAGTTGAGAAGGATGGTAGGATCTCTGCTTTCTGCAACAGAGGGGCATTAAAGAGCCTATGTAGAGGGACTTCATCTTTCTACAACTGGATTTGTTAAACTCCTAAAGGAAACAAATAGGCAGGAACAATGTAGTTTTGTGCTCTCTGAATGTAACACATATTTGTGTCAAATTAAAGGAAAATCTACACTTCTGCAGAGGGCAGGAAGAGATGTGATTTTCTTTCATTGGTAATTTAAAATCCAAAATCTTGCACTTAAATCTACTAGAGAAAGAAATTCAATACACTCTAAAAGCCTTTGGGGTTTGCCCATACTTTATGTGGCAGAATGTGGTTGTATTGCTTCAGGAAGAATTTGGGGAAGAAATCCTGGTTTGGGTACTTTTATGTTCATACTTTCCTGGCTTTACACAGGAATGAATATTAAGAACATAGTTACTTCAAGGATGTTGGGCTCCTAAAGAAAGTGAGTTTTACATGAGGACAGAACTAGTAGCCCTTTACTAAGGGCACAATAGAATCAATTTGAGAGAGAATGGGCTTTCTTCTGTTTTTCAGGATTTTAGAACATCTGATTACTTCTTCCAACATGTCCCCCTGCCCTTCCTGCTATAATGCCATGAGAAGGCCGCTTTCTTTCATCCGTCTTTGCTAGGATATTAAGGCTAGTCAAAACCAGACCCTGTGAATGGATGTAGTAATGAGGCCCACTCATCAGTCTCAAATACAGGTGGCCTGTATATCCATAATTTTACCATGACTTTTATTCCTCTTCTGTTAAATAAGAATTTGATTATCAAGAGTGCAATAGTAAGTGCTTTACCAAAGAATTCCTGAACCAGCTGGTAGGTACATTGAATTGCTTGTACATTCAGTATAGCTGTATCCCCATGATGTAAATGCTTGGATTATGAAATCAAGGTAAAGAGGCTTCATACATCAGAGTAACAGCTGCTGCAGTGAAATATACCCTTCTTTGTATTTTCTCTGACTGTGATTGTTTGTGATATGAGCCATCCAAGACTTATGGAAATAGCTTCTCAGCTGGTGTAAACTGGTATGGCTGCAGTGAAAGTGAACGAGCTCTGCCACTGTACACCACATTACAATTTGGCTTCTGATGTCACTAGGTAGATGTTTCATTGCTTTTAAGTGGTCAGGTTTTATACATGCAATAGGTAACTACAGGGTTGTCTGCAACCTAAAACAATCCTAAGCATGGTTTCAGCAGAGGGTTTTACTTTCTGACTGTAGCTACACAGGGGGAAATACTCCCATCAGGTAAGTGGAACACAGGTGAGAACTGAATGAGAGAGTCCGGGGGAATGGTACTGACAGACAAGTCTCATCTGTGTTGGCACTGTAGCATGCCAGGCCAAGGGAGCAGAGTGGGCAAGCTGCAAACATTGGCCTTTGTATGAGACTTGATTGTGTTGTGTGCAGGTGGGACACCAGGAAGCAGTGAGGGAGCGTTCTTGCTTGGTACTGTTCTGGTGAGATGTTCAGCTCTGGGCACTAGAAGCAAAAAATGCAGGGGAAACTTGGAAGGTAGTAAGAGAAGAACAACAAAAATGATAACAGAGCTGGAGGGATTGTTTTTATGAGGGAAGATCAAAAGAACTAAATATGTGAAGCTTAGCTAAGTGATGACTAAGAAGGGAACGTGAAAACTACCTACAACTGTTTGAAGGATATAAACACTAGAGGTGAGCAAACAGCAGGGACAAATAGTCTGTGAATTTGAAAGTCATTTTCAGTTCAGCTGTATTTCTGCCCTTTAGTGATCACTTTCTGTTAAGACTTGTGCTTTACTGAAAATATTTTCAGGGAATATTACACTTGTATATTCAAAAGCTTCAGTATATGCAAGGGAATTCTGAAATGTAAATTCAATCTTCAAATTTGAAATTTGCTTTAGCTTACATAAATCACTTAGGGTATAGTGTATATATTGCACTAATCAACAGTATGCAAATTTTTTGCATGGCAAGTCAAATCTATGGTTGAAAACTGTATTTTCAGTTTTAATATGGCATTTGTATGCTCCCCTGATTAATTACATAGTTAACCAAGTAATGCAGGATAGGTTCCAACTGCTTTCTATCAGCTTTGCACAAAAAGGTGAGGCATTTGCTTTGTTGACAGGCTATATTTTATAAACGGTAAGATTTGCATGTTGAAATGTTGGGAGAAGTATTTTTTCCTTTGGCAAGAGTTAGAAGTCACTGGAGTCCAAAACCAGAGCACACTTACGTGTATAAGGGCTGTTGGTACAGTTTTGTGAAGTTGTTGAGGTGTGCTCGCGCACTGTGAGGGAGATCTTTTCTAATTTTTTGGTGCACAATTTGTCAGATGAGAAAGGTGAATTTAGCTCCTGTGACCCTCCATGGACATTTAGAGCAATTGAATTAAGAAGGAATTTCAAGATGAGTATAAGAAAACATCGTGTTAATGGTGAAATTTTCTCCTCCTGGAGGTCCACTTGTCATTTAAAGCTCTCGGGCAAAGCAGTGGAAGTGGTTACTGGGCAAGCCTCAGGTGAACTGACTAATGTGGTAAGTCATGTTCAACTTTGGTGATTTGTGAATTCAGGGATTAAAATTCTATGTTAATACTCATCAACAGGCTTTTCCAAGCATCTTTCCCTGTTAATGCAAGATTGATGCGTACTGCCCAGTGAATAACGAGAAATATACGGTCAGCTGTGTAGACACTCACAGTTGTTTCCAGAGGCATTTTCTTCAAGAGTGTATGTATGCCCACATGCATCAGTCCATACTGTACACAAAAACTACAGGCTTTGACCTATGCAAACACACACCAAATTATTGCTTTCTATAAACAAATTAGCATACTTTAAAAGGTGAAAATCTCTATAAAATTGTCTGCCCTGTTGTTTATGGTGTGAGTAGAGGATGCACTACATTACAGAGGGGCTCACATTTCTCTCTTCTCCCCCCCTCTCTAAATGGACGTGTGCTCCGTCCGTTTCACCATTGTTCCTGCCAGCCCGATCCCAGCAGGGGTTCCCTAATTAGCAATCTCTTCATTTCCAATCAAAGCACAAAGCGGCCCCAAAAGCCTCTCTTTATGAGGGAGCTGAGCGGTGGCTGGGGACGTGGAGTGGGATAATTGCCTTCGCCACTGGCAGCAGTAAGCAGCCTGGCTAATTCATTATTGTAATAACTTTGCTTGTCCTTGGGGAGGGGGGGCTAGGGTGAGGAGGACTGAGCCTGGCA
Source organism: Pachycephala philippinensis (assembly GCA_013397055.1). Taxonomy (NCBI): domain Eukaryota; kingdom Metazoa; phylum Chordata; class Aves; order Passeriformes; genus Pachycephala; species Pachycephala philippinensis. The sequence goes on along the minus strand of VWZT01004883.1, from coordinate 715,713 downwards.
GTGCTAGCTGAGGACAGGGGGAAGGGGGAATCCAGCCAGAACTGAGGTAGAAGATGGGAACAATTGGCAGGGAAAGAAGAAACTGTTCAAGATTTTTCTGCCTGCCCCCCCACTAAATAATTGAGGATTAAGTTAATTTGTGGCATGGTAGCCAGTGCTCCCTGAGCAAGACTGCCATGAGCACCCTCTGCTCTGCCCTTGTCATGTTCACAGAGAGGGATGTCTAGAAAGGCATGTAACTTGGCCCCAGGAATGCTGGGGAAGCTGGGGCTTGGTGGATTAGGAAAACTCAGGGATTGCCTCTCAGTTCAGGTAGGAAAAGCTGACACTCAGGCATTGATAGAAGGCTGAATGACTGAGGTATCACAGTTTGTGGCTTTCAGTGACACACAAGAACTCACCGGTCCTGGCTGTATGTTTGAAGCATGTTGTATAGCTTCGAAGGAGTCCAGAGCTGACAAATCCTATAGCAGAGCTTCATTCTTACATATTGTCTCCTTAAAATAGATTTAACGTATGTAAGACTTGCCTGTCTTTCTGTGGGCTGCAGATTTGTGTTTGCTGGAGCCGTGTTGGCTTTCAGGGGCCACCAAGGCTCTGCCCTTGTGAACAGAGTGCAAAGCTGAGTTGCCAGCATCTCAGCTGATGGCTGAGCTGCTAAAGGGAAGAGGCAGTGGTGGTGGCTTCTTCCTCTTACTTGAAGGGAAACGTCTGTGGTGTGGCACAGTAAGTTTATTAGGTTTTTGTTTTTGAAAAGTTTATATATTTTAAGTAGGTAAGACCAGCCATAAAATTCCAGACCCTCTGGTTCTTCTTTTATTTCTTTGTGCTTATCTCAAATTGGTGTGGCAGGGTTTTGTTTACTCCAGCTGACTGATGGGATAGCTCCTTTTCTGAATTCCTTGAGCTGGTTCTGCTGTGTACATGCAAGCCCATCACTCTGAGATGGTCACCATTCATGTTTCTGCCCTGAAGTGCCTGGTAATGTAGCTATGTGTTTTACTGTCAGAGTTTTTTCATTGAAAATTATTACTTCTGACATAAAATAAAAGTAAAGAAACAGTGACATCAAAATGTAAGTGCCAAACATGCAAATTTGTGTGTGGCAGGAGTAGTTTAAAATTAAATCATGCCCTTGTGATAATTAGCAAACACTTAATTCTGGAGATATTTGTATTGTATTTGTGTTATGGAGAGGCACATGAAGCAAGTCCTCAGCCTGAGGGGCATTTCAGTGATATGTAACAGATCCTTTGAGTGCCAAACAGTTTATCCACCTAGGATGCAAAATGTTTACTGGGAGGAGATGTTTTTGAGGTAGTTGAATAAGGCAATGGGGAATTAATAGGTATTTGGAGCAGAATTTATAGCTGGTGTCATTCAGATTCTTGTGAACAGTGATGTTTTCCCAGCTGCCTTATGCTAGATGCTGGCTAGCAGATTTCTCCACTTCTCAAGTAGATATTCAACCTCTTGGACACTGTGCTGCCTGCAGCCAAAGGAATTTCAGCTCAGTAAGTTGACAAGCAAGAACAAACTTCCTCTGCCTGGTACCAATGTCCACAGAGATGAGACTAAAGTCCCAAGAGAAAAGATGCCTATTCATTTTTATTTTTCCATGATCAGTGCTGTAGTCCTGATTGTGTTGTGCTTTTTGCTGTCTGATGTAAACACCATAGAGGAAGGTACGTTCAAATAGGCCAATGAGTGTACACAATGAGACTTATGGGGGATTTCAAACACTTGCTCTGTGTCCTGTGCCATTTCTATGCTTCTGGATCCTTTTTGTCAAAGGATCACTGTAGCAGTGGTGGGGGATTCGCACATCTCCCAGCTTGCCCAGTTAAAAAGGTGCAGCAGTAACAGCACACAGGGTTGATGTGAGCTCATGTAGATAACTCTGCTAGATAAAAAATAACCCCCTTTGTACATTTGTGGGGTTCTCCATCATGTGGTACGTCCTACCCTTGGTTTGCATTTATCTCTCCAACCCATTTAGAGTACTTTAACTGTGTGGAAAGCGTGGTGAGCAACAGTTAAAACCATGAGTGGATAGATTCCTTGAATCAATTGTTTTCTTTCCTTGTGTTTCCATCTGCTCGGGAATGAGGATAATCTTGAATCCTGTTTCTGATGGTTTAAGATGATATGGATCTTAAGAGCTTTTGGTAGATAAACTGGGGAAAGGCAGTTAAAAGGGTTGAAAGACATCTGACATGCAGCACACTGGCATAAGTTTGAGGAGATGCCAGGGTATGGACAAGGGTTGATGAACTGGAGTAACAATGGGCATTTTAGTCTTGACTTCACTTTTAGTCTGAGACCCTGAATTGTTGCATTGTTAGCAATTGCTTGTGGAGAGGTAAGAAATTGTGGCAATGGGCATGAGAAGGAATATTAATGATCCAATTTCCTGCTGAGTTCCACTCCAAGGCCTCGCTGGGTGATGTGCATTTTTAATCATAACAAACCAGAAAGAGAAGGAGCTGCTTGCAGCAAGGCAGGCCTGTGTGTGGAGCCACAGTGTGTGACACCATCTCAGACCTCTGCCTGCTGCTCGGGGGCGACACAAGGCTGCTCTGCTTGCTTGAGTGCCATCACAAACTAGGTTGGACTGTGCCAGTAAAACCTGGATCACCACTAGAAGTGGATCCAGGGGAGGAGTGTGGTAACTGTCTTGAATAGCCTAAAACTCTTGAGTAGAAGAAATCACTGAATTCTGCTGGAACTTTGGGCCAAAATTGGCCCTGACTCAAAAGGGGCAGAAATATGATTTCTAGATGCTAGACAGCATTGTGCTATGGCCATGCTGAATTTCCTGCTAGCTATTTTTTGCAGTCTTGATAGTTTCAGTGATAGGGTCTTCTCACTTGTTTGTGTTTTGGGAAAGTGATTTCTCTGACTTTTGAGGGCATTCAGTCTGGCTGAGTGATATACCCAGCAGCAAGATTGCTTTGATCTCTCAGTGTTAGAGACACAGAATTTGGGAGAACCCCAGAGGTTTTCTTTTCTTCTGAGGTGCTTTTCGTTCTGGACTTTCAGCTACAGAGAGCTTTGCAGTACTACTTTGGGAGCCCATCATCATATGTTTCGAGTAGCCAGCAGGAATTGCTGCTGAGGGATGTGCAGGCCTCCTTACCTGGGGATAAGAATTCTGTGGTCGTTTAACAGTGGGACATGCAGCTCTGTGCTTGATACATGTTTGGGAATGTACCAGCTCTGTACCTTAACTTACCTGCTAAGCTTCAAGCTCAATGTCTCAGGACAGCTCCCTTATTACTTGTTCTTAATATTTTACTCTGTCTTGGTGACTATGTAACTGCTTTGCCTTTAGGGCTAAATGGCTGGTAGTCACTTGCCCTGGTGTTTTAGTTCCACAGTTGTCTAGTGTAGGTGAGAACATGGTGCAGAAGTACAGCCTTTTGGTGGCAGAAGTGTGTGATACATCTCAGTGGCAGAAGAAGCAGCAGCGTGGCTTTCTCAATACAGGAGTGCATTGTTTCAGTGCACACTAAGTGGGGCAGTCATTCCATCCAGCAGAAGGCAGGGGTGCCACACTCTCTCTCTACGGTGCGGGAGTTATGGGAGGAAGAAACAGTTGTCTCACATCCCCTCAAGTGTATATTAAGGCCAGAAATCAGGACTGATTTTCCTCTTAGAGTTTTCAGCAGCCATTCAATTGCTTCTCTGTATGTTAGTTCTAATCCAAACTAGGGAAAAGGGCTGAAGTACTGCATGCCCAGCCTTTGTAGCATCATGTTTTTGTGTATCTGGCAGAGAAAATGTGTCTGGTGTTTGATATCCCAGTACTCTTGCTCATTATTTTCAAGTAAACAAGATGGATCTGAAAGATATATAGGAAAACTCTTGTCCTGCTTTTTATGCCATTAAACTGGGAGCTAGCATTCTCTGGGATGGTCCGTGCTGATGCAGCCATCTGTATTGTGCAAGCAAGGGTTAGAGCATCACTGCAGAAAGATGGAATGCTTTCTGTAATAGAAGGAGTTTCTGAAAGAGCACACGCACACCCCTGCAAAATCAGAACCAGCCAGGCCACTAGGGCCTGCCACAGTGCCAGAGAAAATGCCAGCAACTTAGACTTCTGTTTTGCTAAGGAATAAATGTTACACGATTTGTGCACGAGGGAGGGAATTCACTGAAGTGGTTGAGGAGGGAGTGGAGAGGGGATGGGAGGAGGTGCCTTTCACCATACAGTAGATGCTGCCTCTGGCACAAGTGCAGGACAGTGAGCAGTTTGTACATGTTGTGTTCATGCAGCAAGTCTGGCCCTGAGAGAGGCACCTCTCCACTTGGCAAAGCTGCCTCGTTGCTGCGGCTTGACACCCAAGCAGCTCATACGCCTCCTTCACAAAAGGCTCTGGCTTTTTAGATGTTTAAACCTGTGATTCTGCTGGGCAATGGTCCCCTCCTGACAGAGGGAGGGGGCTGCCAAATGGGTATAGTTTACTGTGATTTTAAAAAAGCTTTTGGAGGGAAAATGGATACCTTTTACTGAGATAGGTGTTTGTTGCCCAGGCAGAACTCCCAGTGTATTTACAGCAGCTCTGCAAGGTCTATGTGTGTGTGGTAGGTATGTGTGTGTGCATGTACATGCTTGTGTATGCCTTTATTTCCATGCTCCGGCTGCCTGCCTCTGATTTAAGGGCAGGTTTTATTCCCCAGCTGCCTCAGGGCTCCTCTTTTCTGATTGCATTAAAGTCTCCGTAATTCTCCCCTCATTAATGATTGGCATATTTTTACCTCTCACTAAAGGAGCTTGGAGGCAACTCCCGTGGGGCCCTGCTCGCCAAATGAAACAATTTCATCCTGCTCCAGAAACGCATTAAAAAGGGTTTGTCAGGATCTTATCGCTAGTTAGGGAAAGCTAATCAAATTACTTCTATTTATTAGCTGCTGCAGCAATGTGTCATTCCATCAAATACAGGTAGTGGGACAGGCAGGGATTGCGTGGTGAGCTCTGTGCATCCAGCGCTGCTGCCTTGATCTGCACAACAGCATCTCTTGCCAAGGGAGGCTGAGGGCCAAGAGAAGCTGTGAACTTCCCAGTGACAGTGCTTCTGTCACCATTGCCATGGGACCTCTTGTCTGCTGCCCTTCTTGATTCGTCTTTTCCAGAGGACTCAACAGTAAACCTTTGTAGTAGCATTCCCGAGCTTTTAACATTGAATCCACTGCTTCTGTATTTGGCTGATCACTTCTTGACTGTGTTTTGCTACTGACTATTTGTGTTGAGATGGTTTGGGTTTTTTGGCAAGTTTAACTCAGTATTAAACCAGTCCAGGAAAGATTTGTTCCTTTTCCTTGAACCTGGCATGACAAGAAGGACAGTGGGGAGACATTATGGCAATTGGAACAGAAGTAAATATTTTTTCTCTTCATGAGACTTTTATGAAATATATTTTTCTCAAGCTTTTTTTTTTTTTTCCCCCAGTATGTGTGGTCTGTAAAAGTAATTGCAATTGAGAGAGTGGGAAAGAAAGCAACTGAGTCTGTTGAATAAACTCCATCCAAGCACTTAGATGGGACTCTGAAAAGAGCACCAACTATTGCTGGACTGTTGCTGATTGCATGACCAGTAGTGGTTTGTGAAGCAAGAGGTGTGAACTCAGACAGGTGAAAGCTCACTCTTTTATTGATTTCACATGTGGAATGTGCATGTCCTTCATGCACATACACCTTGCACTTGTATTTCCACCCATGTATTCACTCCCACTCTTGCACATGATCTTAATTCCCAGGGTGCTGTACCCACCGTGGGCTTGCTCAGAAGGGACATGGAGGCAGGTGCCTGACAGGCACTTTCAAACTTTAGAAAGTATAGATCTGCTTCCATCTTTTTACTATTTCTTTCATGTTGAAACTAATACCAAGGAAATCTCTGGTGTTTCAGATAAACATGAATTGGACGGTGAAACTGGGCTTGTTTCCAGGTAAAGCTGATCTCACATTAAAAAGCTCCCACAAGAATGACACCATGTAGTGGATATATTTGCATGAAGTGAAGTGTGTCTAAATATAGGTATAGTGATTCACAATGACGATATTGCTGTGCGCATTGTGTAAACCTTTGCTATTTCATTTTGTGCATACCAACATTTTCACCCTAGCACAAAATCCTGGGACAGCAGTGAAAACACAGTGTTCTCATGAATAAGAGCACGTTTAAACACACCAGTGTGCACATCGTGTGTGGTGCTGGTTTCGCTCAGGGAAGGTTTGTGCTGGCCCTCAGGGTTTTGCAGTTGTACGTACACAGATGCACGCTCCGTGTTTGCATAAAACTGATGGAGTGGTTAGGGATCTGACAGTGTTCTGGCACTACAGCAATGATTCCTGGATTGGTGGGGGGCAGGCCGGTGCCCCAGCTATTACAACTGTGTGGATTCACTATGTGGTGGGAGTGGCTGCCAAGCTGTGGGGGCCCTCAGTGTGTTCCTGGGAGCGGCAGTGTATCAGGACTAGCAAGGGAGTCCAGCCCCAGCAACCCCATGCAGTGAGCCACGCTCCAGCATCCTCATTATCCACACAGTTCAAAAAGCAGTCCTGAGCGGACCATCACGTCCCACAAAAGGCTGTATCGATTGGTCTGCCAGAGCATTTCCCGGGGTCCTTTATATCTCTCTGCCTCCTCGTCAGTAATGAAGAGGCCAAGCGCAGAGAGAGTCAGCAGACTCCCAGCTGCTGGGATTTCTTCATCTTCTCATCAGGATTTTAATTAGACACGTCCGAGAGGGCAGCACCGTGTGAGGGCAGGCGGGAGCTTTATCAAGCAGGCCACTTCTTTAATTACTGTTTACTGACAGATAACAAGGGAGGGGAGGTGGCAGCAGAGATTGTTGTAGGGGGAAGCAGGGAAAGGACGGCAGTCCCCAGAGCGTGTACTCAGCAAAGAGAGCCTTTGCTAGGGATCAAGTGGAAATTGTCTGCTCTTCCCACTCTGACATGCTGTTTACCAGTTGCCAGGGTGGGAAAGGTTCCCCTTGCCCCTTTCCTAGAGGGCAGAAGATAGATCTGAAAGGTGTTAAGTGGTAAGGGCCAGAGACACAAGGAATTAAAAGTATTCATTCAGTTAGAGAAAAATGAGAGAACTGGCTCTTCTAAGCTACCAGGATCCTCACCTGAGTTGTCCTGTGCCTTCCCAGCCCTGGGCTTCCCTGTGGATTTTCTGACACTGCACAGTAGGAAGCAAAATTATTTTCTTCTCCTTCTGTCTGCAACTGTCAGCCCTCCTCCTTCCCACTACCACCATGGCTGTTTTGTCTGAAAGAAACCTTCTTCCATCTTTCCATGTGTCCTCAGCACTGGTGGTATGAGGGCAATCTGCTCTGTGGCTGCTTCTGTCACAGACTTCACCACTGCTGTCTTGCAGGCCAATTCTGCACGTGGTATGAATACTATCTTCAGCCAATCCTCTTCTGTCTGGTCCCAGAATACACACACCCCTCCCATCTTTTGTCTCCTTCCCCTTCAGGTGTTTTTTGGCCATCATTTGTATCCCTGCTGCTGTGTCCTGCTGGATCATAGCCATTTTTAGTTTCGTGGAGCTACATTTTGATGGTTTTATGTCACAACAGGCGAATGGTGTTCACAGTCCCCCACAAAGCAAGAGGCTGGGTAGATCACTGCTCTCTGGCTCAATCAACCCCTTGGGACAGACAGTGCCTGTAGTGGAGTGCAGCAATTGGTGTCCATGTGAACAGCCCTTGGATGTCCATGTGAACTAAGCTCAGCAGCCTGTCGCTCTCCAAAAATTTTCTCTGAAGATCATGCCACAGTCTTGGCTGCATTTTTATCCACTGTAAGGTAGTCTGATGCTTCCAAAATACTGTTGCCATCCCAAAATGGAAGATGGTATGTGCCAGAGCTTGGTTTCCATTGTTGCCAATAAACTCCCGCTGCTCTGAGCAGAACAAGATCTGGAGGATGTGCTTGGGATCAGCAAGGACTTGGTAATTGGACTGTTGTTCTTTCATTTTGCTACGCAGTAGCGAGCAGATTATAGAGCCCACACATTATAGATTTCCTGTCATCCCTCATGAATCAAGCTCCACCGTCTTATTTACTGTCGGCCAAGGCCTGTGAATAACATCACCAAGGGATACGCTCTCAAGCAGTTGTGCAAACACTCAGCACAGAGCAGTTGCTTGCGCCTTTGAGCTGTCAGCTCACCCTCCCCCACCACAATACCCATGGCAGAGACGGGTCCTGTGTTTCCTATCTTCATGGAATGGCTCCTGGCTTCCCTGGGAGCTCACAGTTTGTAACAGTGGAGGCAAATCTGTGTTATCTAATTAACATTAAATCCCACATTTTTAAGTTTATGACATTTCTGGTCACAATCTTGGGCGTTCTGTATACTCATACCTACGTGCACCAAGGATGTGGGCTTCCAGTTTCCAGGGAACCATTTCATATTAAACCTGGCTGGTTTGTACTCAAGGCACAGCGCTGGATGTGAGGACCATGGGAACAGCTCTCAGCCTCATCAAAGACTGCTAAGAAATTCTGCTATTCTACATAGTTAATGTCACACATGATAGACTTGATTTATCAGAATACATTTTCTCGTTTCCCAAAATTCGGAAATCCCAGATCAAGATTTTGAAAGTGTGTGAGAAATTGAATCCAGGTGGGAGATTTGCCTCAGTGAAGGGCTAACACTGTCCCCATTATTATTAGTTTTTTTGGGTTTTTTGTTTTTGTTTTTGTTTTTGTTTTTTTTTAAACTCCAGTGAGATTCCCTGGAAGTGAGGGGGAATTTGGCTTGTCTACTGCAAGCCAGCAGGCTAATTGCAACTGTGTTCCTTGTTCTGGATATTCGTATAAACTCTCTGGCCTTCCAATTGATAAATTTGGATGCCTAGGAATGAAGGTAAAGGGACTGAAGTGCTAATTTTTTCTGTTAGACTGGTTAGTATTTCTGTCTTGGAAATCTAGATATCAGGAAAGATCTGGGGAATGTACCCTCAAATAGTAAGAGGCTTTGTCCAAGAGGAAGTGATTAAAGCCATTTGCTATGTCTGATGTTGATAGAGCTGGAAATAAATGGGCTTTGATTGCAATGTGGGAGATTTCAGTTTGATGTTACAAACTGATACTGATACAGGAGCATTAGAACAGACTGTCTGAGAGGGGCTAAAACTTTTAACAGATATTTTTCCAGCCTGTTTTGAAAAAATAATGCTGCTATAGGATTATCAATTGGGATGGAAGGAGGCACCTAACACCTGACCTGGTCCTAGCCCTGTTTTTCGTGACTGTGAGATGTTAAGTCATGTATGTCCAGCTGATGCAGGCTTGAGATGCATGTAGGTGCTCATATCAAAGAAGCAGTAGCATCTATAAGGTACCAGGACAGCTTACAGAGGAGTGCAAGTGCTCCATGTTCCTTCAAAGGCCTGCCATCCAAATGCTAATATACCCAGCCATGGTAAGTCTTCAAAAGAGATGGCAGCAGCACTCTTTCTTGCTTAACCAACTTCCTTAATTTTTACCATTGTTTTCACTGCCACATACAACAGACAGACTAGTAGCACCATCTTTTTTTTTTTACTGGTGCATCCAGTAGAGTTTCATTTCAGTTGTTCTCACTACTGCCAAGCTTTAATCATTGCTGTAAATACTCTCTAAGCTTCTGATTTGTTTGTGGAAATTTTTATCCAAACCAGAAATTCTTATTTTTTAAAGAAAAAGTCCTGAATTATGCCTTCCTTTCATTTAAAAAGAAATCAAGAAGATTCCTCTTTGCTAAGCTCTGAATCAGCTAGTGTCAGTAAGTGGGGCCACCAAACAGGAAAGGAAAGACAGGGCAAGTTGGGGCTGGGCAAAAAGGAGAGGAGGGGAAGCAAATAGTTATAAGAAGTTGATGAACAAGAGGCTAAGGCTGTGGAGTGTGGGGAGTAGTGTTTGGAGAGGTGAGATGATGGCAAAGGAAAGGGTTAGCGTGGGAAGGTAGAGACAGTGAAGAGAAGGAAGTGGGCTGGGGTGGTCTGGAGAAGAGAGGGGCATGACTTGGACTGAATGGTTGGAAGAGCCTCTGAATCATTATTTCTCATCTGTCGCCAGTGTCTGAAATTCACTCAGTGTTTCATGCTCCTCATGACAGTTTTCGCAAAGGAGGATGCAGCCCTTTGCAAAACCTTTGCAGCCCGTTTACTCTATTACCTTGGTTGTAGTGGCCCACGTGATAGATTTGTCCCTTCTGACAATCCACAAAAGCGTCACTGTGATGCTTCATGATGGAATTTCTTTCCTGTAAAAGTAACAACAAACTCTAAAAATGGCATTTCAAATGGTACTAATGCAAAAACTGGATGATGGAGAAAGAGACCAGTTCAAGAGACCAGACCTCCTCAAGCACGTCTGTCTACCTGACTGTGTGTCTTATACAACTCATGTTTTAGATACATCACTGTGTGCTGTTTCCTTCACAGGACCCCTGCCTCATTCACTGCATGTGATGGACCTGCTCTGAGGTAAATCAGAGCTGCACAGTGAAAGAGACCATCTGTAGGACCCCTGCCTCATTTGTCAGGTGTGTACTGAGTGAGACAAGGGACTGCAGGAGAGAAAGAGAAGCTTTTATAGCTGAGGCAGTGAAATTTTGACCTGCCAGTTGACTTCTTTTCTCTATGTGACCATTTCTATATGATAGTTTTTGGAGTTTTTTTTAAGCAGCTGCTACGCCAGTGGTTGTTTAATTGTGTGTTCCTTATTTTATAGGGGACCTTTTTGTCCCAAAGGGCCTACTTTACAGAAACACTGAGTGCTTACAGCTGCAAATTAAGTGAATGAGAATCCACTGAACCCAAGGTGCTATACAAGCACAGATCAGTCAGGCTGTTGGTGTCTCGGAGTAGGCACCCAGAATTATCAAATACGTTTTAAAACCATCTTCAGTCATTCATCCATAAAATGGGAATAAAAATATCCTCTCCTCTCATAGAGGTATGTGGAAATAAATGATCTTGGGGTAGTGAAGCTCTTGGACAGTGTAATGACAAGCCCATAGAAAAACACATACGGAAATTAATAAATCTCTAGAGCCAGGTTTGAATAATGTGCAGTAAATAAGGCCTGGGGCCACACACTGAACAATGAGCAGAAACCAGCATCTCAAGCAGCTGCTCATTACATAGGAAAAATCCCTTCTGAGTGCAGTCTGAGATGGGGTACTGTGAAAAAAATATGATCCTGTAATTATGGACTCTAAAATAATGCATATGTACATGAGGGTTAAGAGTATTTTTCAGAGGTAAACACAATTGTGGTATTTCCTAACTCTTGACTTCACTTGTAATCTGCTCTATTTAACACGCGGTTTTTGTCTTTGTTTCATGAGTCCTGTCAAGTTTTGCAGATTTATAAGCTTAAAATGGTTTTGTCCCAGCCTCTCCATTTGGATTAAGTATTGCCATTTCATGTAGTTGCAGATCAACTAAATGCAGTAGTCGAAACCTGATTATTTATATATTATGTATTCCACATGTTGTAATCTCCACTGAGGTGCAGATTTGTGTGAGTGAGAAAGGCAGATCTGACCCTGTAATTTGCCATCATGAGCAAAACTGACAGATGCTCTTGTTCTTAACAGTGAAGGAATTTAGGATATTTGAGAACTTACAGCCTGCTAACAGTAATTAAAACAATAAACGACCCAGCAGCAATATGCAAGAGGACAATGTCACTAGGGCTATGAAAATTCTTCAGAGGTCTTTGCTGTAACGTGTGCAGGAAGAATGGCAAAGGCTAAGGTCTTACTGAAAGTATGCAGAAATATAACATTCAAAATACATAATTTTAAATAACCGCACTTTTGATGACTACTTATGTGCTTGCTTAGGAACAAATGTAAAAGGGACATTTTACAAAGGTATGCAGTGATAGGACAAGGGGGAATGGCTTCAAACTGAAAGAGGGTTGGTTTACAGTAGATTTTAGGAATAAGTTCTTTACTGTGAGGGTGGTGAGGCACTGGAACAGGTTGCCCAGAGAAGTTGTGGCTGCCTCATCCTTGGAAGTGTTCAAGGCCGGACTGGATGGGGCTTGAAGCAACCTGGTCTAATGGAAAGTGTCCCTGCTCATGGCAGGGGCTTGGAGTTAGGTGAACTTCGAGGTCCTTTCCAACCCACACCATTCTTTGATTCTCTGAAGTATGTAGTGACTGTAATAGTAATGCAGAAGAGTTAAAATCTATCAAGTAGAGAAGTAGAATGATGTCGGGATGATCAGTGTACAAACCTAATGCAGGTTAACCTTTCCATGGCATGTCTGATATTTGCTATAAGTGGAAGAGAGAATGTTATGAATAGTACAGGAGGTAGACCTGTGTCATGTATCCCTGACATTTTCTTTGTAGGAATTCGAGTTGTCTATTGCAGATGTCTAAGATGTCTTAGAAATGTGCCATAAAATCTTTTTTTCTTATATTTTCCCCTTTCTTCCCCCTTATTAACTATCTCAAATTCTAGAAGAATAGTTCATTGGCCCATTTAGGCTGTAGAATGTGATGCTTCTCTCAAGGATGACTAGTATTACTGTTGGCTAGTTGATGACTTGGAAAGCACTGGTTCTCACATGTGCTGCAGATAATGGTTCATTCAGGAAATTAAGTAAGCCAAACCTCTCAAACATATTTTAACCTGTATAAGAGACTGAATGAGTGTCCTTTGCAGAGGCTTAACTGCTCAGTTTTAGCAGTTTAATCAGATAAATGTATTGTGTGGTTTAAAGAGGACATAAGCAAAAGTGATGCCAGGGTACCCAAGTGCAGGAACTCTCACAAAAATCCCCTTAGGCAGGGCCTGGCATTCGTGGCAAAAGGAGAGGAAAGGACAATTAAAAAAATACAGCAATCTGTTCTTGTAGGGGTCAGACAGCAAGAGGCAGCACATGTGCTGGGTGGGAGCCATCAATGAGAGCTGGTTTCCCCATGGGATATACAGACCTGGACTATCAAAGTAGGCTGGGGCTAGGACAAACAGATGTTATGCCAGACACGTCAGCAGAGCTAGTCTGTTTTGCATAGGTGTCTGATCTTACTTGGCATGCTTTAAGCTCTCTTCTGAATCTCAGGGTGGAATAAAACCATTATGATTTCATCCTAACTGCACTGTTCTCCACATATGATGCAAGTCTTGGGTATTACTTCTAACCTATGCAGGCAGGAAGCTGAGGCACAGGGTGGTGTGCTGCCAGGTGCACAACTCCTTAGTGTACAACCGCAGTCACACGCCTCTGCTTCCCTTCAGTGAGAGAAGGAAGGGAGGCTGTGGGTCACTGCACCACCAAAGTGAACAGTCTTTCCCTACAGGTGTCTTATTGATAGAGTTAGGTAGTGTTAGTGCCCCCAAACTGATGTTTCCAAACACTGTCCTGAGGCATCCCTGCACAACAGGCACTCTGCTCTCTGGAAAACCAGCTTAGGACAGAGTGGGATAAATGAACCTGAACACAGGGGCTGGTGGCCTCAAACCATTGTGGCAGTGCAGGGGTAAGGTCAGGCCTTCATTTGCAAAAACTGCATCTGACCACGGGGTATGACCCTAACCTTGCTCAGGGCAGGCAAGCTGGAGTCTCACTCTTACAGACCTGCCAAGCAGAAAGTGTTTATTTCCTGCTCTGGATCCACGATCCAGGAGGAATGAATAAAAGTGATTTAATCTTCAGTGTGAGGAAAATCACCTGACTGAGCAGGACGCAGAGGACAAATGGGACAGGGGGCCTTAGCTTGCCTGGCCAGGAGGGATGGGAAAACAGAAGAGAGGAACAGGATCAGAATCGCTAATTGTTATTTATTATTAATTTTCTAATTTTTCCCTTGCTTGGATTCCACGATTGCTGGAAATCAGGGCTCCTCTGGCTGTCTGGGTGCATCTGTGACATTGACTCCGTCTTTGAGATGGGGAGCACCCTCTGGTGGTTAAGGATAATCTGACATTTCCTGGGATTGGCACCCGTCATCCCTACAAGCCGCCAGTTAAGGTGGACAGGAGGCAATGCTGGCGTACTGTCACTGTTGGGAAGGGTATTTGGGGCACAAATATTCACTCTGACTTGCTAAACCAGGAATCTGAGTCTTGGGAACTTTTTTGCCCCGTGAAAGGCATTTAAGGTGTGTTTGTTCTCCCTGCCCTGATGTTGTATAAAAGCTCACTTACATGCCCTTCTTGCTTTCTCCCAATGAGAGGGCAAGTAAAGCTCAATTTACTTCATTAGATCCCGGTGGACACAAAATCCTGCCCTGGCTCTCTCCCTAGGGACTGCGGTTTCCTGCCTCAGCTCTTGCTCCTGTCTCCCAAAAGCACCAGTCTTGCACTCAGAGCTTTCCCTGGTCCATCTCTGGCTGGATTTGCTTTGCCTTCAGTGCTAAAGCCAGTACAGCACAGTCCCTTGCAGGGAACAGAGGAATTCAGCTCAGGTTTCCCTTCTCCTTCCATAAGTGGATTAACAGGCTGAAGGGATCGTCTCTGCCTGCCTGCCTCAATCTTCATTAGCTAACATGTTTCGCCAGCCGCAGTCACGTCCTGGTCCGGAGAGCTGTTTGACAGGAGTGGATTCTGGCCCCAGCCTCTCACAAAGGCTGTTGCATCTTCTGAGAGGTTTTCCTTCATAGCAGGGCTCTGTGGGCTGCTCTGGATGGCAGGGACGCAGGGCAGGAGTGCTGCAAGATGTACATTACTGCTCTGTGCAGTGCTCACTTTACAAGAACTAATCTGCATCCTCTGCTGACTGTGACACCTGCACCCCTGTGTAATGCGTGTGCTGGGTGAGTGGCAGAAAACATTCCAAAGGAGCACCCACACGTGCTTTATTTTTCTTTTCCCCTCGTGTTTCCCAGGCAAGGGAGGATCCTGAATATATTGGGATGTCTCTGAAACTTTTGTTACCTGGCTGTCACTGCTGGATGCCCTTCCTTGCATGCTTGTAGGCAGTCAGTTTGAATGCAGTATTTCCTAACAGGCTGTGTGCAAGCAAGTGACCCTACCTCCTCAGCTGCTTCTCCCTGTTGCTCTGTAGTAGCCATTAATGGGTGCTGCACCCTTGCACGGGCAGTCATTTGTTCCACCAGTGCTGTTGTTTCCTCAGTTCAGAGTAGACCTTTTCTACACAAGTAAGATGTACACTTTAAATTGCATCGATTTTGTAACGATCCATTTAAACTACTGAAAATCCAAATTGTGGATGCTCTCCTGCCAGTTTGAGGATGCTTCATTTTTGCTCATTAGTTGTCTAAACAGATTAAGTTTCAACAGTAATGAGTGCCTCTTGCACCAGCTTAAGTTAATCTATTTCAAATTGTACCTTGAATTATACTGTGGTAAAATTCTCATGCAGAGAAAGCCTGCAAGGAGAGGAGGTGAACACTGGGCATCCCTAATACCATCTGGGGCTGCCTGTGCCCAGCAGTAGGGAGGCAAATGTTCTTATTTTGGTTTTGTAATCTGACCATTGCGGCAGGGGAATTTGGTGTGCCATGCTCTGAAAGCAAGGTCAAGTGGCCAGGAACAGAATCAAAATGGATTTTTTTTTTCTTTTAGCAAGTTGGAAGGGAAATAAAAAAGGCAAATGAGCATGCAGGGGCAAAGGATACTACATACTCTGCAGGATTTTAGAACCTAAAGCTGTATTTAGTAAACTAAGGGATGAATTGAATTTCCCAAACAATATATGTTAAAGCACACAAATTAATAACTCCAGCACTTATAAACTAGCAGTGTATTTGGTTTGGCCCTGTAAAGCCACAAGTCAATGGTCAAAGCAGAACAGCTCCCTGGAGAGCTCTGGCTTGCTGGTTCTAGCTCCCTGGGGGATGCTACCATCTCTGGAGCAGTCCCCTCTCAGGGCTCTGTAGCTATCAGTGCTTAATGATGTGCTTCCCAGAGTGGGAAACAAAGGTTACACAACTCTAAAAACATAACCTGCCTCTGAATGGGCAGCAAAAGCATTTTCCTTTGAAAGGCCAAGTAAGACCTGTTTTATTGAATGGAAAACGGATCCCTTTTTTTACTGCCCTTTGTTTGGAGGAATGTAAACTGGGAGAACAAATCTGGTTTTATATATTTACAAGTAGCAGAAATTCCTTTATGTGTGGGGAGGAGCAGACTGGGGAAGGAGGCAGTCTGAGCTAGCACTTGCTGAAACACCCCCATGGTTAGATTTTGTGCCTTTTTGATGTTGAGGTTGCCTTGGATCACTGTTCTTGACGAAGATGATACTCTCTTGTTCTTCAGTCCTTTCCTTTTCAAAAGTTTCCCAAAGCATTTTATGCATAATGAGTTATTTTGCTACCACAACTGCCTTTGCAATAGCTTTAATGGCACAAAATAATGTATTGATTTGAGACCAGAGTTGAGGAAGAACATTATTGCTGTGGAGTAATGCAAGATATACTAGCAGAGGTGGAGCAGAAATAAACTGGGATAGTTGAATGAGATGTGTCTAAAGCAGTAGTTTGCCATCTGCTCCTGCCCTTTTCATCTCAATCTCTGGCATTTCATCAGTAATGAATTGCAGGCAGACATGAATTGACCCAGTGCAGGCTGTACCACTCACATAATCTGTTCAGTCCCCATCAGTGACCCTCTTGTAACACTACTCTTCTGCAACATCTTCTAGTGAAAAATTCTGGTAGTGGTTGATAGTTTCCACACCCTTGCGCCCCTCTCTGGGCCTCTGACCAAAGCCAGAACAAGAAGATAGTCGCCAGGTCTGGCTGACTGGGCAGATCTGTCTGTCTGTCTCTACAACTTTTTTTAGTTAGTTATGAAGGGTCAGCTCTGAATACTGAAGGGTGTTCTTTAGGGAACAACTGAGAGAAGACTATCAACTGTGATTTTAGGGAATAACTCCTCCTCATCCTCCAATTTCGGGAAACAGTAAGAAATGGCATTGAGATAGACAGTACTGTATCTTGAAAAGGAATTCCTGATACCATATCAATAATTCTGTATTTCCATGCTGACCTTTTCAGTTCACATATTTTGTCATGTTTACTCTGCTAGTCTTTCCCTCCCCTTAAGTGTAAAATGTTTAGGTGAGCTGTGGATACAGACTAGACTGATGTGCTTTCTGTGCAGTTAGGATCTGGTTGCATGTAACTTCAGGGTTGCTTTCTCAGATGTGGATTGAATTGAGGATGTCTATTGGGAGTTTCAGGTCTTGGTTTTCTCATTGGAGGTCCTTCCATCAGGCAGGTCTGTTAAATGCTTGCTGGGTCCCTAGAGACACTTGATCTGTGTTTAAAGGGAAGCAGCTGAACCACGAGAAGAGAGAAATGGCTGTGTACTCAAGCACTATTGCTCTAAAGGGATCTTGCTGAAAGCTGTGCAAAGCTTGCATGGCAGTCTGGGTGCCTGGGGCTCTCCATGTGCTTCATCCCAGCAGAGAGCTGTGTGATGCTCTTGCTTGCCTTTCCTGCTCTGAGAAAGATAAGTTGATGGCTCCAGGATGCTTTGAGCATGAACTGTGTTCAACTCTCCTGAGGCCCAGACCAGGAAAATCTCTGGAGGATTCCAAGTAGCACCTGCCTCCTGCTCCCGACTCCTCTTAAAGCTTCCCCAGCGGAGACATCCGCTCAGGGAGAGCAGGAAGTCCATAAATAAATAATTCCCTCTGTCTCTCCTGATCAGCCCAAGCAGCTGTGATTGCTCCTGAATGCCTAGGTTGCTTTCTTCTTAATGGCTTTTAAACCAATTTTGCCCTCATCTGATGACCCAGCTTCTCATCCTAGTTTTAGAGGAACAATTTTTTGTTTTAGAGAGAGGGGTTTGGGGGATATTTATATTGTGTCAAGAGTTTTGGCTGGGTGAAATAGTACAGCAGTGCCAGTGAAGCCACAGTTCTCTGGTTCTCCCAGACTGCCCCATACTTTATTTTGACAGATCTCTACAGGACACCTCTGTGGGTATTGCAGATAGCATTGACTCTTGCTCGAGAGCACTGGACACATGTGATGCTCATGGACATCCTACAAACATTTAATAACTCTTACACCACTCTAAGACACTATATTTTTGGGATGTATATTGCTGTTGGGAGAGCTAATCACTGAGACATCTGAGTGCTTATCCTTTGCTCCACAGTGTGTAGGTAAAAGTCTGGGAACGTAAGTTAGGAGTGCAGGCTCTCACTTTTCAGTTCGGCTGACTTACAGCATTTCATTAATGGGCATTTGACAGCTTGACAAATATTTAGACCTTGTATTGTTGCTTTTGTACTTTGTATATATGAACTGTAGTAGATTTAAAAAAACTGCTCCTTAAATAGCAAGTGGATAGTCAAATCTAAATGTCCTTCGTTTGTATCCTACTGCAACCCTTGGAGATACTTATTGTTCCCCTGATGGGTGTCATCTAGGTTTGTCTATGGAGAAGTATTAGCACCACCTCCACCAGCAGAACCTCCCTGCCTGGCAGTAGGACATGCAAGGCATGTCTGAACATCCTTGCAGTGCTGGTCAGGTGTCCTGTGGGATGTGTACTACCAGAGCCTTGTGTTGTGTTGCAGGCTGATGACCGTCATGCCCACAGAGCCTTTGGAAGAGGGACTAGTGTGTCTGGGTGGAATGCAGCTGCCCTGCCTATGGTTACAATGCCAAATGGGCTCATTCAGCCCAAATGGTTGATGACTAATGACATGTTTTTTGTTGGTGTTAACCATCCCCCTTGACCAGTCCCTTTAATGAGTATCCTCATGAAATGACCCTAGAAACAAAGTAGCATCTCAAGGTGGTACTGTTGCCTGGTACCTGCTGTCTCAGTAGCAAGGCAGGGCCCTCTGGGTGCTACATCATTGGTTGTTAGATTGACCTCTGTATCTGAAGCAGTGACAGTCTTTCTTTCCCACCGCCTTCTTTCTGTCCTGTTTCTGTCTAACTTCTTGGTACTCTGGAAAAGCAATGGGTTTAACAAGGAGAAGTGCTGTCCCCAGACTGTATGGCTCCCAGGACAATCCTGGAAGCAACAACTTCTGGAAGTTATGTCACAAAAGCCTACCCTTTACTGGGTTGCTGACTGCAGTAGTTATGAAACACTGCCAAATGTTGTGAGGCACGGTCTAAAAGATGAGTTGAGTACTACTGAGTCCAGCTGACTGGAAATGTTTAGTGCAAGATTCCTGTATTCAACAGAGGAACAGAGAGAGGAGGCACTGGTAGTCTTTGATCACCACTAAAATAAAGGTGTTCAAGAGATTAGCAAAAAAACCAATACTGGATTTTCTTTTGTAAGCAATGTGGAGACCAAGGGGACCTGTTGCTAGGAGGCTGCAGCACCAAAGTCACCCTCCAACCACGTGGGACTGAGATTTGAGTTTGCCTTAACAATGATACTGAAAAGTAATCCTTTCTACTGCTGCCATGGGAACGGTGAAGCTGGCAACACGTGACTTTGAAGGATGAAGGCGTTTTTGCTGAAATCCAGTGACACATGTTCAGGTCTATCAGGAGAAGACTTTACTGCTGCCCACAACTTCCTCTGTGCTGGGATCTCTGAGAAATTTTGAGACTTTGTAACTCATTCAATAAGACCTTTTCAAAGACGTCCAGAGGCTTGTACTTCCACACATGAGAGAGATCGCCGTCTTTTGGAATACACAGAGCTGCACAACAGAATTAGAACTGAGCTGGTGAAACTTCTCCTTTCCTTTGCATGGAAGAGCTTTTTTTCTGGTAACCAGCATCTGTCTCTTCCTGATTGGCTGCTCTCTTGAGACTGTATGTTCATATATTGTGTTGCTAAAGCAGGCATGTTTATATGGTCCTGAATTGTCCTGCCTGTGATGTTTTGTGGTATAAGCAAGGATTATTTTTCTTGTTATTTTTTTCGCTTTATTTTTTGAAAATCTACTGCAAAAACTTGATCATTCATGGTGTGTAGGCATAGCGTTTGAATGTTAATGACTTGTAGAACAGTGATTTCCTAATGCATTTTACTTGAAGGTGTCTGAATGTGATGCAGACATGTATCTCATGATGGTACACAAAAGTATGTTAAGAAGCTTGGGATGGGGTTTGTTGGCAAAGTTGCCTAATCAAATAATCTGTCGCAGCAATTTGATTTTCTTGTCCAACAAGTGAAATAAATGTTATTTAAGTAAAAAAATAAATTCAAGAGGGAGCTGTGAAAAAAATCTGCATTTTTCTTCAAACACTCAAGTTAGTACAGAGCAAATCTTAAAAAAGGTCATGTACTTAACTGAGCTGTTTGGAGATTCAGAGCAGAGCAGAGTTGAGGTTGTTGTGCTGCTGATACAGCATATTAGAGTGAAGCTGGCCTGTCATGTGTGGTTCTACCAAAACCTGTAGTCCATTACTATTAGGAACTGGACGATTCTGAGGCTGGATAAAGTGACCAGAAGAGCAGTCCTGATCCTCTGATACTTCTGCTTTTTCCAGACAGAAACTATATCAAGTTTGCTAATGTCACTCGGGACCTGCAGCTTCATCTCACTGTTAAATACTTTTGTATAGATCCACTGTTGGTGAGCTCCTCTGTATTTGGCCTGGCTGACCTGGTGAAGTCAATAGCCTTCTATCAACTGTGCCCAGATGAGGCCAGATGGAGGTTCCTGCAGGCAAAAGAGGGTCTTTAATCCTTGCTTTCTTCATCCCCTACACCCTGGGAAGAAAAGTCCTTTCACTGCTCTTCTTCTTTATAACTGCCTACCTCATTTTCTAAAAGAACTCTGTTACCTACTCAGAGAACCCAGCTAAGAGGAACCTGCACACTTACCCACTGTTTTTTGTCACATCATAATATTCAAACTGCAGCCACCTTATTGCTGTTGTTGGGAAATAAGTTATCTTGCATGTGTTTCCATCACAGACTTGGAAAAATCACCCTTCACCCTCACTCCTAACCCTCAGCAGGCATACTTCCTTAACAGTAGTAACTCTGAACCGTTTTGGTTTCTTTAAGCCCCACTCCTTTTCTGGGTTGAGACACTTGACATTATCAATGCACACACCAAAAGCATTTTCATTTTTGGCATGCAGCGTAAGAGTAACTGTTACTTCTCCTGACATGAAGATATTTCTTTTGATCTGTTCGGTGAGTGAGCTTATACTGTGAACATTAGGGTCCTAGGGTGACTAGAATGGATGGGCTTGGAGAGGGAACCAGCTAATCATCTCCCCAAATCAGAGCAACAAACAAGCACCCCCTGTTCTACTGACCGTCCTCCTTGGCCTTTTGCAATACAAGACTTGAAGCTAGTGTGCTTGAAGCTAGTGTTATTGAGGAAAGCTAAAGCTGAAAAGATGCTGTTTGACTTTATGTCCCATCAGACAGGATGAACTGCCGTGCTAGGAAGGCCATGCCTGTGATGGAGGATTTGCAACAGCTAAGCAGAGGTAAAGATTCCTTGATGCCTTGTGTTCCCTCCTTCCTCCCAGTAGCTGAGCAAGTAGCCCAGCTACTGTCCTGTGGATACCTAGGATGGGGAAGGATTAATTTCTGCTTTGCTGCAATTGAAAGAGTATAGGAAATAGCAGTTACTGTGCTAGAAATTACGTGTAGCTGTGAGTGTGAATAAAGATCACTTTCCAGTCAAAGTCCTAGCCCCATTCTGCCTGACCACAGTAGCCCAGCTGAGGGTTAGTGTAATACATCATGGAAAAAAGATCACCAACAGGTCCAAATTTGGAGTTGGATCACAGCTCTCCACTGCATTATTCTAAGCCTACAAGATCAACCTACCTCTCTAATTACCTATTTTTTCTGAGGATGGTTTCTGTCCACTTAGTTAAACAAGAGTTAGGCAAAGACTGACTAAGGAGTAGGTTGCCAAAACATGAAAGAAGATACACTGCTGTATTTCTGGGCAAATCAGATAGAAGTTCTTATCAAACACCCCAGCTAACTGATGATGCAAGAAAGAGCAGAAGGCATAAACCCAGCTATATCATTTCCTCTCCTGCCTCTTTATATGTTTCTTATTACAAGTTCTTCCATAATCTGGACAGAAATGTCTCTCTTCTGATTGTCTTTATTCTTTCCCATTTGGTAAAATACTCTGCACCTGCCTCTTACTCTGATGCTCTGTTTTAATTTTACAAAAGTTGTATTTCCTTTGCCTGGTCTGTCTTTGTGAATGTGTGCATCATTAGTGAACTTTAAATTAAGATGTCAGCAGGAACATGTTCTGCTCTAGAAATGAGTCCTGCTATTAACACTACAAAGACAAAAATGGGTATAAAACCACACAAAACAGCATTGGCCCTACACAAAAAAANAGGCAAAAAAAAAAAAAAAAAAAAAAAAAAAAAAAAAAAAAAGTTATTAAAAGAAAGTGTTGACTTTTCCTTGGCAATGTAGAGACTATGTTTGTCTTACCTCAGGGCTCCTAACACTGAGCACAGAATTTAAGGAAAGGTCACAGTTTTGGGACAGAGAATTCTCATTTAAAGCAGGACAGTAAGGGTTAAGACACTTGTATTCAGACTCTTGTACTACAGATCTGCTCAGACTGATCTGGGGCAAGCCACATAACCTCTTTATGGTAGGATTTGGCAGTCTATAAGTTGTGATATAGATAGACAGATATAGTTGTGTAATTATAACACATTCTAAAGACTAGGTAATGTTTGAAGCATATCTAAGGATGTTCAGATGGGTGTTCATTGTTTGAAAATCACAATGTGAAAACTATTGTCTGTTTAAATACATGTTGAGCTTCATCATGATACCTTTAGATGGAAGCATATTGTTTGCAAGGCCAATTGGATTTTTTGGGAAAAAAAATTCTACTGGAGTTTGGTAGAAAAGAAGACATTGCTTTTGGTAGGGAGAACATACTGTTTTGTTTGGGTGTAGTAAGAGAAAACAGAATAGAGCCCAAAATAAAGAAGGCTGGTCTGTAAAAGCCTACCAGGCATCAGGGACCTGTGTTCAGAGTACCTAAGTTTCTCTCTAGGGCTACTAGCCCTGCAAAGCAGAGGGCTCAGGGCATGCAACACAGTGACTTGTGTGAAGTCAGGCAGTTCTATTGGCCTCAAAGGTGTGAAAGGCTTGTCTTCTGAATTCAACTCAATGACCCCTCTGTAACTTAAATGAGACAGAGGCTGGGAAAGATTTCTTGTCATCAAACTCCTCTTTCCCCAGCAAACAAGATAAAAAAGTGTATACACAAAACTACTCTGCCCAGTTTAGGTCTCCTAATTATTACCTTTTTTGCCCTGTACAGACAGCATTTCACTCACTTCCTTGTGAAAATACAGTAATAAAGCCTTCATGAAAGGGAAAAACCCATCCCAAACTCCAAAAGTAATTAGATCTCTTCCTCTTTTGCATTTTCCTTAGTCAAAAAAAAAAAAGAAAAAAAGGTACCTTATCAACAAGTGAAATCAAGTTTGTTTGGCGTGATTTCCAGGTTACTCTTATATTAGACCAAATGAAATTTCTGTCAATCAATCAGTCAACTTGCTGGAAAGTTGATCATTATTCCAAGATAAAAGTTTTTTCAAAAAGTAAAAAAATTAATTTATCAAAGCCAGATTGGTCATTAAAGGCTGGGGAAAAGTCTTCAAATAGAGTCTCTATCCATTGTGCCTTGGAACAGCCAGGAAAAGTAGAGACATACCTCACAATTCCTTTCCTCCTTTTCTCTTCTGAAAAGGAGGAAAGGAATTGTGAGGTATTTTCTCTTCTCTTCTCTTCTCTTCTCTTCTCTTCTCTTCTCTTCTCTTCTTTTCTCTTCTCTTCTCTTCTCTTCTCTTCTCTTCTCTTCTCTTCTCTTCTCTTCTCTTCTCTTCTCTTCTCTTCTCTTCTCTTCTCTTCTCTTCTCTTCTCTTCTCTTCTCTTCTCTTCTCTTCTCTTCTCTTCTCTTCTCTTCTCNCTCTTCCTCTTTTCTTTTTTCTTTTTTCCTTTTTCTTTTCTTTCTTTTTTCTTTTGTATTTCTTTTCTTTTCTTTCCATAATGCATGTCTCAAAGAACTGCTACTGCCTATCACTCCATCAGCCTGTAGTGCTCTGATTGTGATCTGTCCAAGGCTAACATTGATGGAACATTGTTGCTCTGCATTGGGACAACGTGTGAGGAGAACAGGTGACCTCAAAAGCCAGCAGCTGCCTAATGAAAGTCATCCCAAAGGGTAGCACTTGCCAGAGCACCTGCGGGTAAGCTCTGTTCAGAAGCCACAGACTCAGTTGGTCGGGACAGTTCCCTGCCCCTCCTGCAGTGAGAGAGCAGCAGTTCCAGGGGAGGATTTGTTCAGGGCAGCAAACAAAGGCTGCGCTCACAAACCAAGCCTAGTGCTTCTGTTGTATGTGGAGTTCTGCCTTGGGTTTACTCTAACAGAGTTCTTTTGCTTCCAGATCTACCAGCTTAATCTTACTGTCCTTTCTAACTTCGCCCTGGAACTGTTTTAAAAATCACACATATCTGAAGGATAGCCATGTTGAGATCAGTGTTTCCTTCTTTATTCTTTGGGGGAAGAGAAATTGGCTAAAGCTGTAAGAAGAGCTCAGCTGTGTGTGGAGAGGTTTGCAAAGGATGAAGCTTTCTGAAGTACCAAAATCAGCTTGCAGGACTCTTGTTCTTTTTCTAAGGGAATTCAGGTTGGCAGATCAAGCCCAGCCAGCAGAGACAATTCCTTTCTATCCTTCTCAGAAAGGAAGGGTCAGACCTCTGCACAGCTTACTCTCAAGGCAGGGAAAGCTCAATTTGTCCATTTGCACTGGGTCAGAAGAGATTAATATTACATTTCTGCACCACTCTGCAAATGCCCACTTCACCCAGGTAGTCCTCTGTCAGCAACAGCCCATTTCCAGAGTACAAACCCACTATTGTACTGTTTATATCAGTTAATTCAGCCCTGTAGACCTTGTGCCAGGCAATCTCATGGCTCCCTGCTTGCCTCGCTTCAGCCTGGATAAAAGTTAAAGAGCAAAATTAAAACATCAGCTATTGGGAGAGCAGGACCTGCCTGCCAAGTCATTCCCACTCTGGTCTCCCATTCACTGAGAGCCTACCCAGAGCTAATCTGTGCACAGTCAGGATCCAGCCAGGGTGCACCTTTCTGAAGAAAATTGTTTTTTGTCAAAATCAGCTCACTGCAAACACCCAGACTGCTCTTGAACTGTAGTCTGCCCAGACCCTGACCCTGAGTGCTTTCTCCTGCCTCTCTTGCTACTGTGCAACAGGAATCTTCTTTATGGGGCAACTAAGTCACCAGTCAGTCCCTCTCTGGCCTCAGATTTCTGTTGGAAACACAACGGTGCTGGTTTTGTCCTTGCTTCTACTTGGTCAGGTATTCTCTGATGTAGTTAGTGAGATTCCTTACAGTCTTGGGCCCTCCTAATGCTAATGCCTTGCTAAAGCTTTTCTCTTGTGTCTTTGACATTTAAAGCATCTTACAGTTTCTGCTGTAACAATACATCACTTAAGTGTACAAAGGTATATGTATATGTGTTTCATTTGTATTAATTCTGCGTCATGGAAAAATGTATTATCTGAATTGTGCCACCTCCAACATTCAGGTAATCTGATTCTGCTGTACTCCTAAAACTAGATAGGTCTTCTCTTTGTCTCCATTTTTTAAACGAACCTGTTTTCTGTGCTGTCTTCATGTGTACCTTTTACCATAAAAGACCACTGTCTTGACATCCTTTAAAGATAGGTGATCAGACTCACATAGCTTGTTCTCACATGGCCTGGAGACACGTTGGGGCACACCATTAGTTTATATGCATTTGTTAAGATCTCTGGTAGAGAAGGTAGTTACACTGGCTTTGCATTTGGACATTCCTCTTTTCTGAATATTCTCAAGTTTCTACAAATACTGATTGTATGAAAAGTTGTAGCCTAATTTATCCTGTGTTTATTGCTTATAGCTGGGCCACATTGCATTTTCTTTTATGCTGTATTACCCCTGTCATCCAAAAAGCTCTAGTCTGTCCTTTGCTTCTCCTGGTGTTGTACATCTTTGCCTCAAATTAGATTCTGGGTTTTATACTTAGAAATACCCTCCTTATTTCTACTTTTTAAAAATTTTTATTTGCCTGGCATAAGAGAACGAAACTTTTATCTAGGTACAGTTGTATGTATTTTTGTTTTAGAAAGACCTCTGGTTTTCATCTACCTGTTAAGGGTATTTTTATATATTTGAGCAGCTAACATCTAAACATGAACTAGAAGCATAGGAGAGACACAAGTGAGGTTTGGGAGTTTGAAAGGTAGAGAGTAGGTAGCAAGGGGCAAACAGACCCTTTAGTGCAGCTCCGTGTGAGTCGCGCACTCAGTGCAAGACTGCGTGTGGTAGGCATATGTCCGAGAGGTTCGCGTGCTTTTATGGAGAGGGACCTCCAGATAGGTGTTGGTGTGTTGCTGTAAATATGCAGTGCAATTGTGTGAGTGTGAAAACGCGTGTGGGAACTGTGAAAGCACACAGACTCTAGCAGCAGTCCACACATATGCAGAGCTTTGAAAATGTGTCTTTCGTGAAATTGGTTGTGTGCACCAGTTTCGATGTCTGTGAAGATTTCTGAGGGTCTGTAGCTATGTTTTTTGTGCCTGGGAATATGTGCCGTCACCCTGAATATCTGATTCTGATCTCACGTGCCACGATTTATTGCAGTGTGGTTTCATAAACTGAACTGAAGTGATACCTGAATTACACTGCTTTGAAACGGGATTCGGGCGCTCTTCTGCACACGTTTGTGGGAATGGATATAGGTACGGGAAAAGATTTCCGAGTGCAGCGATTAGGCTGTGCCGCGCTGAGACGCGGGTCTGTGCATGTGCACGAAGTGCGCGTTTGTGGAGTCGTGTGTTTGCATGTAACAGTGCCTGGGACACGCGTGTTCCAGAGGCACGCTGGTGCCCTGTGCTGGGCATGTGGGCTGCTGTGTGGGCGCGCAGCCGCCCGCCGGCACGCCCGCGTAAATAGTCCACGGGGCACCCTTTACCTCAA